>VZSU01000107.1:1407602-1428727 GCA_013398715.1 Nesospiza acunhae | reverse complement strand
GGGGAAAGGACAAATAAAGGGAAAAAAAAAAAAAAAACGAGAAAGAAAAACACACAAAAAATCCATTACCAGTTCTGCCTTTTTGAGCCTCTGGATCTAACAGCTGTAACTCACAGACTCCCTCACATCACATGTTTATTTGACAGCCCTTGTCCGCATTTTAGTCATGGAAAAAACAAAACCTTTGATGGCCATTTCAGCTGTCATCAAAACAAGCAGAACCTTGTCTGCTTCCATTCTGCATTTCCTCCTCTGTATTCCCCAGGCTCTGGAAGATGCACCCTCAGCCTGCCTTTCCTAGAGGACTTCTGATCTGCAATGAAATGAGAAGCTGCCATGGTTTTTGGAAGGAAGTTTCACCTGCAACACATTCCCTCCTCCTCTCAGCAGGTTCTCTTGGCAGGATAAAGCTGACACAAGCAGCGAGAAGGTCTAAGCTCTGGCAAGAAGGATCCACCAGTAACCTGCTGAAACATGACCAGTCACAAAGCAGTAACACTCACAGAGTACAGGCACTGCCAGAGAAGGGACACAACTTTCTAGTGCCTCGCCACAATGAAAATGCCAGTAAACAGCACTATTTACCCTTTTTATCAGCCATCAGCAGACTGCTTTAATGCTTGCAAAGGTTCTGTAGCTTCAAATACAGCTCACAGAACCACAGGAAGAACTCAGGAGAACATCTTGTCCAACTCCCCAGTATTTACTTGTAATAAACACCAGACCAATCTTACAGCAGCTGACTCTAATCCTATCCTCATTAACATAACCAACATCCACTCCTCACAATCAAATGAAGGAACACAGACCTGACCAAAGGATTAAACACTCAAATTCATAAGCTTCCAAGAGCACCAGAATCTGTTCTCCATCGATTTTCCTCATCTCTGATTTGCCTGCATTTTTGAGTGGAAGCTATCGTGTGCCTGCAGAATCCCAACTGGGGGCTGCCAACCCTGCACCCAGCCATGTGCTGTGCTCAACTTGCTGGAAAGTGTTTGGGACAGTCCCCAACTGGGGGCTGCCAACCCTGCACCCAGCCATGTGCTGTGCTCAGCTTGCTGGAAAGTGTTTGGGACAGTCAGACCTGAGAGTGCCAGCTCCTGGCGGTGGAAAAATACCAAATGGTTACTGAGGAGAAAGCCTGGATAAATCACCAATTGTTCACAGAGTGGTTTGGCCTTGTCTCCCCCTTTTCACTGAGTGTCTCTGTCTTCTCTTACAAAACTGCAGCTTTAGAGTTAGGACACTTTGTACTTTCCCTCCATATTACTAATTACCGCCACCAAGCCATGAAGAACTACCCCACACTAAGGAATTTTTCCTTCTTTTACATCATTACATTCTTGGGTTGGCTAGAGTCCTTTATTGAAAATGAGGTAACAAAGTTTAATTGTTTCTTATATCTGGTTTATATACACACAAAACCAAACCCGGAATCGTGCTGTTCATGACAGGTTTACTTTACTCAAGCAACAAAGTTAGCAAGTCCAACTTTACTATTTTATATTCTTTTTTTTCCAATTCATCAGGTTTCAAAGCCAAACAGCTTCTTTTAGGACTACATGTAAACAGCAGCGTGAAAATAGGTCAGATTTTGACAAGTCTCTGAGTTACCTCACAGAAAGTCTGTGAGGAAATTGGAGATTTTCTGGGAAACTTACCCACATCATGTTTCCATTACTGAACAAATAATAAAATTATGAAAACAGGAAGGAGGTTTTTTGCTGTAGCCTACTGTATTGGTTTCTTTGTCTCCCATTAAATTTCCAATGCTCTGCATACTTCTCAGTCCAATAATTTCTAGAATAAGAAACCCCATATTTGACTTTTCTTCGTTTATATGCACAGGATTACAAATCATATGCTGTCATAACAAACAAATAGACAAGTAACCGTGAAAATCTAAGTTGTTTGGTTTGGGTTTTTTTCAACAAGCCAACTAAACCCATTATGGCAAAATAATTAATTTATTTTTCAAGGAAGCATTAAGTGGCAGAGTCTGGATGTTCAACCTCTTGTGTTTTTAAACTGAGATGGCTGATACAGGCACACATGAGGTCACAAATTACAGGAATGCTTTTAAGAAAGCATCTGGGAATGAGTAACTGTGGCACAAATTGAGCACATGGGAAGATACCCTGACCTACCAGAAGGACATGCTAGAAAACATCTGGCTCAACTTCACCATTTGTGGAATTCCACAGGAGCACAACCAGAAATGTGTCCCCTGTCTGCAGCAACCCAACTGTTTTACCACTTCCAGGACTGATTAATTCAAGTGAAAATAACATGAAAACAAAGCAAGAAGTCCTTTTAGGATATGCAAAACAGGCCAAAGTCAGAAGGGTAAATGGAGCCAAGAGCTGAGGTGGGGCTTGTAATTTCCCCTCCATGGGCTCTTCCCAAGAGGGGCTACGTTCCCCAAATCCATGCTGGCAGGTGCTGAAATGCCAGCCAGCAAACAAACATCACTGGAATCACTGCAGGCCTTCCCTTTTTACAGCTGGGCTCAACACTTCAACACAGTTAAGAGCTCTTAAGAGCTCATCTGGTTTAAGGCCAAAGTATCCAGTGTTTTACTCAATCATGTTGATAAAAAGGATTATCAACCACCTACTTAACACACTTTTTTGCAGTGTTTCCATCCCTCTGGACTGCTCACCTATTTCTATTGAAGATAACCTGTTTTACAATATATGCAAGTTAATGATTCTCACTAGTGTACAAGGTGTACACCATGTGCTTGGCAGAGATAAAAACCTGGTGTGCCCCATAAAGTTTGCCATCAAAGCAGCCACATTAAAAAAAAAGAAAAAAAAAAAACAACATAAGGGAAATATGGAAAGTAAAATTAGCAATTTTTTGAGCCCCTTCATCACACAAAACTTAAATACCTCTGCAGAAACATAAGGAGAATCTGGTATAATTTTTTTTGTACTGGCTATTTTAACAAAATCTAGAATAAAAGCAAGCAAGGCCTGAACCACAGTATTCCAAGCAAACCTCATTAGAGCACTGGGAATGGAACTGTGCCAGCTGAACGCTGTGATCTCCAGAAACACAGCACACATGCACTTCTCTATGACCTTCACAGACACTGCCATAGGCTCTACACCTTCAAAAATTCAAACAGTGCCTAAGGAGAGAAATGTCAGTGTACACACTTCTTTGGTGGTGGTTTTGTAAAATGTAAAATAATTTACTTCAGAAATGTGAAATGATTTTTCCATCATGTAATATAATTTGCTTCACATTTTTTTAGGCTTTCCTGACATTTTAAGAACCTTGCAATTTGAATAAAGCAGGATGCAATTTGATTTAAAACCTTCCATTTCCTGACCTGCTGCCATTTGAAATGAGGCACCTTCTATTTTGCATGGAATTAATGCAAACCAGTCTCATGAAGATGTTCTCCATTCTTTGAACAACCACCAATGAAACTCAGGTCTGCATCTTTTTGGTCCTGAAATTCCATCTGAGATCAAGCTGAACATTTCTTAATTATTTCAACTTTCAGTGCTTGCAAGTCTAAATAAGTTTTACAATACCTGAAGTTCTCTCTTGAAAACACCCATCAGTGGCCATCTCAGAACTACATCAAGATCTTCCCTTGCACTTGGAGGAGAAAATAAAGCAAATCAGACCAAATCCATTAGTTATATCTGTGAGTCACATGCGGGAACAGAGCTTGACACCCACAAACCTTAAATATTTTGTTTGTTTTTTTAACGGGTGCATTCATTTATATGAAATCAGAGAACATTCTAAGTTGGAAGGGACCACTAAGGATCACTGCAGTCCAGCTCCCGGCCAGGACATCCTTAGAATCCCACCATGTGCCTGAGAGAGTTGCCCAAATGCTTATGGAGCTCTGACAGGCTTGGGGCTGTGACCACCTACCTGGGGAGCCTGTTCAGTGCCCAACCACCCTCTGGGTGAAAAACCTTCTCCTAATAACTTCAGAACGTTTATTATCATGATTTTTAAATTCCTCTCCCAGCTCTAAGATGTGTCACTGGCCTAGAGTTTCTTGGCTTTTAACACTGTAGTTCTGTAGATTTGAGTTCTGATACATGAAGGCTGTATATGATTACTCATGCATAAAAGTGACATTAATCCAAGCTGCTCCAATTAGAAGCTTTAATTCCAGTAGAGGGAGAAGTCATTAAGTCCCAGATTCAAGGGCATCCCTTTGAGGAACTTCCATAAACTTTAACTACAGGAGCAATAAACACAGAGTGACAGCTCACATTAACTGAAATAAAACACTGAGGTCATTTCTCTATAATGCTTATCAAAATTTTATCTCAAGTAAATGATTTATAGTACCAGATAGTACCCATCAGGGCTACTCCTCTTTCTGCCTCACAGTCAGACATTCTCTCTAGAGGAGATACCTTTCAAAAAGAGGAAGAGACAATCTTCCCTCAATTTCTCAATTGGCAGTCTCCAACAGATTTGATAAGATAATGCTGCAAACAGACACTAATTGCTTATTTCCACTCTGAGGGACTCGGTGCACAAAGAGCATTTTTATTTACCTTCTCCGCTGGTCTGGCCATACAGAGATCAGAAGGCAGAACCTGCTCTCCTGTTCCTGCTCACTTCCAGCACCACTACAGGCTCTTCAAGCATTGTTTCATTCAGCTCAGGGAGGGTGGTGTTCCAGGCAGCAAAGGAAATAGAGCACAAACAGTCTGCCAAAGACTTCACAAATGGAATCCTGGATTCAGAAGAAGCCTTGGTTCTTGACATTAAGGTACCTTGACATTGAAATGAGCTGGGCCACTGACTTCAACCACAACACTGAACTGGATTTCCTCAATTTGTGCAATGCCCAAAACTCCAGATTATTTTGACAGGAATGCTCCTCCTCAGTAGCAGTTACATAAGTTTACCAGGCATTAATCTTTCCTTGTCTAGGATGAAGCCTGTCATATGATACTGTCACCAAAGCTACTTCTCCAAGGTAAACTCTGTAACTTGCACAAGCTAACACCTTAGCCTATTTATTTACATTTTTCTTTAATGACTGCGTCTAAAATTCTATCGGCAAAGAAATTTCAAAAAACCAAACAAAACCCCAAACCCTGCGTTGCACTTCCTTATCTTCTCTCCTGCCCATTTCACTTTACCATGAGGGAAAAGGAGAGCTCTATTCCAAATCAGGGGAGAGAGGAACACAGAGGTTAGGAGATCCACCCACATCCTGCAGATTGCAGAAGCAGCGTGAGAACCTGGATGTGAATATTAAAACACTCACTAATTAAAACATTCAAATGCCCACACGCTTTTTTCCTTCTGATGTTCTTCATTATTGACACTACATGTGAAGCTGCATTTAGCAGCCCTGGTGGGTGGGCACAGGTCACCCTCTGCTTCTGTATATTCCATTTTCCCCCAGAGAGGCTTATGCAATATCCTGATGTTCAAACAGTAAGGGAGTCATGGAAAATCTGCTCTCGCATGAAAACTTTCATTGGGGGATGGGATGGGATGGAGAGCTGTCCCATTATACTCAAAAGTTTCAATTTAAACCAGCTGTACAATAAAAAACTTCCTGCACTTTGCCACAAAGACACTGCAAGGATACTCTCTGAAAACACATATTTTTTTGGGTCAAGAGTGTATATCCATGATAATGATAACACTGCGAGTACTTCCTGCGAGCTCAGCAGCAGCCACATGGGATTCTGCACAACTGCACCTTTTCCAGTGTTCTGCTGCAGAAGCAGGACCTGCCTTTCCCTCACCACAACATTCCAGCCTGCTCAAGCAGCTCTCCTTGATGTCAGGAGAGGGCTTCCCCAGGGAGACCTGGCTGCAGTCTCTTGTTCTCGTGCCAGTGCGAAAGCCAAGCCTGACTCCATGACCACGGTACACCTACATGCCCAGTCCATACAGATTTTTCCCTGTGAGATTCAGGATGAAGCCATCCAAGTTTCTTCCCTTCAGCTGTGAAATGGAGGGAACTGAGTCCCTTTCTCTTTCCTTCCCCCACCCACCTTTTTTTTTAGCATCAGGAAATTAGTTCCTTTCACCCTATATCCTGTGAAAAATTTGTCTCTAGCAGGCTCACAGTCTTAGAGGCCAGGGCAAAACACATATTTATACAAGGAACAAAAAAACAAAAAAACAAAAAAACAAAAACAAAAACAAAAAAAAAAACAAAAACAAAAAAAACCAAAACAAAAAAAAATTAATTTGTGTGACCAGAAGAAACTCAGCTAAAAAAACATAGTTCATGATCTGCCACCATAAATTGAATGCTTTCTGTCATATAAAGATATCCATGACCAAAAATCCAAAAATCACTAGCAAGACACCATGACACACACAAATTATGCAGAATTTTATCTATTTTCACATAATTTAAATAGCTAATGATAACTATTACATGTTTCTATTTTATCGGGTAATACAAAGCATGGTTTGGTTCTTTATTTCCACATGGAACTACTGAAATTATGATGAGCTGTGACCTAACACAAGTCTTCTGGTATTTCATATTTTCCCCTACAAGTTTTGATTCCTACTGAAAGGGAAAGATGGGGAAATATCTGTCTGCATTTTAAAGTAAAGTTTTCAGTGACAGTATTCTAGGAAAAGTTTGAGAAATGTGCAAGGAAAAAAAAAAACCACAACAAAACAAACCAAACTAGAAACAAAACAAAAGCTCACAGTACAAGTGAAAACAATGTTTGATATTAACAGGTATACATACTCTAACATAAAGGTTTCTTTCTCTCCTTTTCTAACTTGGGCATGACATGGCTCATTCAGGCAGCTGTCACAATAACTCATGACATATTTGGCTGAAAGAGTGGAGCTGTATTTCTAACCCATAAACTTTTTGTGTTTTAAAATTTCCCATACAATTTTTTTCCAGCTAAGGCAGTGGCCAAACATGCCTGATCAAACAACCACACAAAATATACATTGTATATCTAACCTGAACCCATCTGTCAAGTCTTTGGGGCTTCAACAGCTTTAGCTATGACAAACTGACTTATTCTCCTCCAAATCCTTTGGAATTGATGCTCCATGTAAGTGTCTTGCAAAACCCTTCAATGGTAAACAAAGACAAGCCATGCTGGCACAGAAAAAACATTTTCAAGCTCCTGCAGTGGCAGGAGGAGGCTCTGCTAGAAGATACCAGGCATGTGTGACCTCTAATGACCCAAAACAGCTGTGCCAGACCCGCACCTCAGAGGCCACGTTCCCTCTGGAGCTCTTACCTTGATCCACAAAAGCACTGCAAATTGGTGCTGATCCAGGCAGCTCAGCTGCTCAAGACATCACAGTGAAGAAATGTACCATTAAATTACTTTTCCATGTACAGCTTATAGGTGCTGGTAGTCCATGCAGGGCTGAAAAAAAATGCGGGGATTGCTCCTTATGAGCTTGGTACTGCTTGTGTGAGTGTTAGACAAACACCATACAGGCTATGGCAAGAGAGCAAGGACGTGGAAATAAAAGCATCACTTCTTTCCTGCTGCCTCTGTGGCCACAAAACTTCACCATATAGTCAATCTCTATCTAAACTGAGGGGGTTTTAAACTCACTGTTTGCTGGTTTTATCTTATGGAATGTTATGGAGGGGGGAAAAAAAGATGCTTTTCCCCTTCATACTAAATGTCTGTACTGATTATCACCTTCCCTTGAAAATCAGCATTTAGATTATTTTCTTAAAGGAGCAGGTCACTAGACACCTTTCAGTGACCCTGCTACACAAGTCAGATGCCTTTTTATGTTTAGGGTATTTTTAAAAGAGCCTCTATAAGTAGAAGGCAAAAGCAAAAGCAGCCACAAAACTTGTCAGCACGAAGGCTAAAATGATCTCCATGGTACATGGCCTCAAGTAACCGCACCAATGTCAGCTTCTGCCCTCCAAAGGCATCAATATTCCCTGCAACCTGTCACTCCACTGATTCCCCAGCATCCAGACTCTCAGCATTATCATAATGATAACAGCTATTGAAGACTTTCCTGCTATTCATTAATAATCATAACCCATCAGCTGGTGAGATTATTTGAAACAGCAAATGTACAGCAAGTCCTTCATTTGCTTTGAGCAATTATCTCAGCATCCCACTCAGCCACTGAAGTGCTGGGCTCTGACTGCTTCAGTGCAATGACATCCAGCAATCTTGGGATCCCTTTCTGAAGGGATTCAGGGTGCTGGTACTTACAGTCCCCTGCCAGGATTTTAGCGTGATAACTCAGAATAAACCAGAGCTACCTCTGGGCAATCTCCAAGGCTTTGCCCCTGCCTTAGCCCAGCCTCTCCTGGCCTATCCAGCACCTGAGCCTCTCTGGCCACAGGTGCCTGCACACACATCTCTCCAGTGGTTTCCCCTTTAATCAGTTTTTCTCACCTGAGGGGAATTTTCTGTCCCAGCACATGTCACAGTTGAGATGGCCACCACACACAGAATATCCCCACACAATTTCAGAAAGCTTCAACTCACGCACAGTAACACCAAACCTCCTCAGAAGGCTTCAAGAGTCTTCAGCCCAGCCTCTTGTGCTCTGCTGCTGCTGCAGTGCCCCTGTGTGCCCTCTGTGCCCTCTGGGGCTGGGCAGTGCCCCTGGGCCCTCCATGGCTCGTTCCCTTCAATGCTGCTCACCTGTGCTGCACAGCTGGGGCCAGTTGGGGATGATTGGGCACAGCTGGGGCCAGTTGGGGATGATTGGGCACAGCCCAACCCCAATCACCACTGACTCTGTACCTACAATTTGCTACCAGTGAAGCCATTAAAACATTAAAATTGACTTATCCTGATGGCAAAATGGACCAGGTTTGCTGGCAAAGCACAAAAATAAACTGACACAAAATAATCAGCATAAAGATTGTGCTTTTCATTCCTGTTTGATAAAGTTTTCAAACCAACACATCAAATGCTCAGCACCGTAGACATCTGCAGATAACCAGGAGCAGGAACACACCTGGCTTTTTCTGGAATTTACCTTAGGGCATTGCAACAGCGCTCACATATAGGACAGAAATCACTTCATAACTGAATATAACAAATCAGACGTGCAAAATAAAACCACTACAAGAAGTTAATCTGACAAGATTAGCATTCTCTTCACCTTTTTTTCTTTTTCCCCCCATGGAATCTCCACATTTCTGCTTATAAACCTTAGCTTCAAAAATGCTATGGGCATAAGAGTATATTTTTTATCTCCTCCCTTGCTGAAACCGAAGTCTGTGATGAAGTAGGAAGAAGTGGTGATTATTAATTCACTGCCCCACACACAGAAGAATTAATCACCACCTTAGGATAAGCAGAGATGCTACAGAGAGAGAGAGGAGTGTGTGTTTGTGTGTATGAACACACACACACATATATGGTAACAACTGGTTTTTCACTTTTCAAACTATTTGCTTGGAGACTGGAACATTCTGATCCTGGCAAAGTGATGCAACTTATTAGTGGCAAGAAGTGACTCAGTGCCTTGCACTATTTTAGACAGCCAGAAAAGAGGACTGCTAACTCTGCTACTTCCAATTCACACACACTTCCAAATTCAAAGTTTATTATGGAAAAAAAGGAAAAAAAAATAAAAGTACAATGGAAAAAACCTTCAAAATAACTCAAGAAAGAACACTACAGAGCTTTCAACTTGTTCTGCTTAAAATGACCTGGAATGAGAAAACACCTGATCTACTATTTATTCTAATATATTATTCTAATTAGCTCTGCTTTTAAAAACAGATCACAAGACATCAGAGAGAAAAGTTTGCAAAAAGTCTCCAGGCTTTCTCCATCCATAGCTCTTTCAGTAAGCCAGAAAAAGATTAATTTAACCCAACTGTACACCCATGTCTCATACAAAAGTCATTTCCCTCAGGTATTTTAGGTGAGCACCAGCAAGGGTGAAAAGGTATCCTCAGAGGTGTCTCCTCCAGTTGTTTCTGAAAACTCTGCTGCATCACTGGCAGAGCGCACACTGTATCAGGGCAAAAAGCACATCCCAAAGGCTACTCTAGATTTGCAAAAGTAAAGGTGGGAAGTCTTCAGTTCACTTTAGTGTTACTCCTATTTCTCCACACCCACACTTTTGCCTGGTTAAACAAATTTTCAGAGGAAGCATTTTACTTATTTTATGCATATATGAAAAACACAGATAAATATATATATGAAGGCTCTTTGACACAGTGGTCACAGCATTGTAGGGAGTTGCAAGACTCAGCTTCCATTTTGAGCACCTACATTTACATACACTGAAATATAACTTATTTCCCCTCTCAGTTTGCTTATCCCCAACGTGAAACTCCTCATACCTACCCACTTTGAAAATACAGCTTGAAAAAATGTTAAGAAAGAACTTTTCTGGATCTGACACTCCAGCTGTACCAGCCTTCTAATACAACACCCAGGCACCAAAAAGGTGATTTTGATTAAGTTTATGACGGGTCTGTGAAGTGAAACAGGCTAAACACACACCTGTTAAATACAGGCATGTTTTAGCTTAACAACAACACACAGAGAATTGTAAAAGTTCCTAAAGAAGAAAATAAATTTCCATCCCTAAATTCTGAAAAAAATGTGGCACAGGTTTAGCCTTAAAGTTATTAAAGCAGTTTGAATATTGTTTATTCAAAAAAAAAAAAAGGGGAAGGTTTAACATTTGACATTTATTAGAGACTACAATAACGTCATACTGGCTCTGTGTCATACCTGGTCTCTGTGCCCTTATGCACACACTCAACACAGAGATGCAGGGCACAACACCCAGGGAGAGTAGGAGACTCCTCTCCTACCTCTGTAGCAAGTACTGGAAATATCAGCTAAGCAATTCTCTGACAGCTATTTCCAAAATTGCCATTTTTATGTGGATTTTAGAATCCAGCAGAGATGTTTTTTCTTTTGAAGCCAGAGCAGTCTACATAATCCTGCAATTTCATGTAGTGTAGTTTCTGAGTTACAACAGTGTCAGTGCCATATATAAGCTCTACCAGAACAAAAACTCCCTGTAATCATCTTTGGTGACTGTTTATGAAGAAAGAGAACCCAAAGTATGCCTAGAGAGAAGGAAAAATTAGGAGTGAGATGATTAAAACACAGATGGAAAAAAAAAAAACAACAAACCCAAGGCTTGGAAAAAAAATAGAGAGGATTATTGTCTTACTTAAGTGATCCCCTGTATTGAGAAGAGATTGCAAACAGAAATCTGCCACTTATCCAACAAATTAGCCTGACTTTCAAAGGAATCCTTTAACAGATGGGTGCTTTGGTGTATTCAGCGCACCCATTACATGGAAAGCCATTTATTGCAGGAAGCAGGATTAGACTGAATCAAGGACACAAAACCAACTCTCCCTCTAAAAAACCTCTAATTAAAATCAGGCAATGTATCTTTCAGGCAAAAGTATTTTCAACCTGAAGCATTGTCTGAAATGCTGAGAATAACTGCTGGAGTAGAATTCAGGGCTCTCTAGAATTCTTTTGCCAGTCTGAGCCTGAAGGTTTGTGAGTAAGCTGACACAGTCCCTAGAAGAGACAAGGAGTGGGCTTTCTGTCACCTTCAGTATCAGCCTGACTTCATAAACACACAAATTCACTACACACTGTAAAAATCTGGTTTCTCACCAGCCAGGGAGGATGAGGGGTTTGTTCTCCAGCTCTGCAATCAGCTTTGGCACATCACACCTTCCTCTGCCTCTCTTCTCCTCAGGGGAAGGCATGGGCTCAGAGCTGCCTGTGCCCCACAAACTCCTTCAGCTCCCTAAAACTGATCTGGGAGCTAAGGAGTACCAAACTAGGGATGCAAAAGCACTCACCGATACTAGCAGAGAGGAAAAAATAAAAATAAACCAAAGCAAAACTACTGGGATACACTTTTGATTATAGTGTCGCATTCCACAACTCGCCATCATTGGCCTCATGGTTAAAACCATTAAAATTCCCCTCCATCCCATTCCAAACTGCAGCACTGATTCACTGCAGGACCCTGACCAGGTAATTTGACATCTCCCTTTGTTTTAACCAGCTGTGGTGGGAGGATGAAGCTCCACATCACCTGAAGTCTGGAGAAGTTTCTTTGAACAAAGATGCTTTGAAGGATAAGCAAGAAACAAAAACAGCACAAAGCCCAAATATGCAGCAATGAATCGGCTTCTATAAATAAAAATATTTTCTTTAAGAGAAAAAGATGAAATCTGAAGGTCAGATTTCTAATAAGCAGCAAAAGAAGTGAACTCATATCTGATTATATTTGGGATGCTCTGAAAATGAAGTTCACGAAACAGCAAGTCCACAAACAAAGAAACATGTTCCAAAAATGCAAACTTTTACAAAAAAATGTGCATTTATAACAGTATTCTAATCTTTCAGATTCTTTAGGGTTTTAAATCCAGTTTCTCTAATATATGAGCATTCTTGGCCCTTCCTACCACCTCTTTGTGACCATTTGCTTAAGCATTCATCAAAGGCAGGAATTGAACATGGGAACCCCTCTCCTGCCTGTCAAATATGCCCTAAAAATCCTGAACGGGTTAGCACAGACAAACCAACACATAAGAGAAGGTAACAAGAGCTTTTGGACATTTGACCCAGTTTGGAAACGATCACCTCTTTCTTCAGCTGGTTTCTGCTCTTTCCATTTCCCAGGTGAATGTCCTGCCTTCCCAGCTTTCAGCTTCTCTGGTTAAAGAATGAATCCCAGGCATTCTCTGCTCCAGAAACCTTCACACCCCCTTTTATTTAGCAACACATGTGAATGGAAGGGTGAGCACCACCAGATGAACATCTTGTCTGTGCTACAGTGCAATTCTGGTACTTCTAAAAACATGAAAGAACAGAGCCATGACCTTAGCAGTTACTGCAGGATAGTTTTTTCCTGACTCTGCATCCATAATCAATATGTTTCATTTTTTGCATGGCTGCTATTTTCTTGTGATTTATACTGCTGCTCTTCCAACCATTAGCCAGACACATTCCCAGAACATCCCGCATTTGGAATTACATATGGAACAGCTCTGTTTACCTCAAACTCCATTAAATCTATTGTGCTAGACCGGACTGGAAGGAAAGACTGTAAAAATGTAGGCAGAAGCAGTTAAATTTACTGTCAATTTAGAGATTAATGAATTCCAAAATTCACCTAATCTGGAGTGTACCCCTGTAATAAACTCCACCCTGCACATACAATCACATGTGCTCACCCCAAAATTTTGCTCCAGAACGCTGTGCTTATTCATTAACATATTGCCCTTAATTTTAAAGTATACACATTGCAATCTGACCTCTGCCCAGGAGTGAATTTTATACATTATTATGAGGGTACATTTTTAAGAATTCAGTTTCTCAGTCCCAGTTAAGAGGGAGATTTCATACTCTCATGTGTGTTCTTGCTCTGGCCTCTGCAAACAAGTGTCTAAACTATCATCTGGTACTCTTAAAACTTTGACACTCCAACCTGGTCCTAACTTCTCTCTAACAGTGAAGCAGCAATTGGTCTGGACAAGAGCCCACTTAATTTTTTACCACCAAACCCTCTGTCAGGAAAAAAATGCCCTTTTTTGTGGTTCTGTTTAGTCCCTTAATGGCTGTCATTAATTGCCAGGGTCCACCTTTCAATTCAGCAGCTCTGGTGTTTAACAACATACACAATTAGCTGGCCCTCTTAGTGTTTATCTGGGAGGCAGGCACGGAAATTTCCAAGTGTGTGGTGTCTGCCTTGCCCATTAGAAGGAGGAAGAGTGAGGACATTAGTCTTTGTGACATATGGCATTCAGATGCACCCCACTGACACAGAACATGAGCGGCCCTGGGGCACTGATGGGGAACACGTAACCTCTGAAGCCATCACAGCCCAACTGTCCACCAATTTATCACTCTCTTACAAAAGCCATGTGTGCTCACTCACTCCTGTTAGCCATCATGTCAAAAGGGGCTGGCATGTCACTACAAAAGGGACAGTCAATAAAACTGCCAGTGCACTCCAAAGCTTATTCCGTGCTGGGTGCTGTGTTAGGTGGGAACCAGCAAAAGAAATTCTGCCTGCCTGCCTCTCTCTGTCCCCACACTCAAATGCACATCTGAGAGCAAACATTAAAAAAAACTTCTTTGGAGGCAATGAAAAACAGGAGCCAAATGAAATTCTTACACCTCTCATTTTGCCTCCATGCTTTGCAAATCCTCTCAAACTCCTTGTAATAATGGAAATGAAAATAGATGCAAATGCAGGCAGAAGAACCAGTAAATAATTGACTGTCTGATTACCTTGTCTGCTCCTCTGCAGAGCTCATTTGGTAATTATGAGGAACTGCAAACAAGCTATATTGCTCTATGGATGCATTTAAAATCAACACATTTGTGGGGGCTGGGGTGAGAAACACATTGCATCACCATTGTTCCTTTTAACTCCTATTTTGACCTTAATAAATCTACTACTTCACTTATTTCGAGTTCAATAGAGACACAAGTCAGAGATTAATATTTTTGCTGCTGTACTGAAGGAAATCAGAATCTTGTATTTCTTGTTTACCTTAATCTGTAGCTCAACAATCCCCACTTCCTTTCAGCTATGTACAAATACTAGTGTGACTGACATGGGACAGTGACACATGTCCAGCTGCAAAACTGCTTAAAAGATGCATTGAGCATTGCCCCCAAACCCAAACAATCTCTCTTACCAAGACAAGGTGTGCCGGCATTTCCAGACCCATTGGCCCTAGCCCTCTAAAGGCATCAGGCCTGTGCAAAGCAACCAAAGAAGGGTTCCCAAGATCTACTTTCTGAATACAGCTGGGTATTTTTGATACTAGTTTGTAAGGACAAAGCAGAACTAGGTTAATACCAATATAGAATAGAATAACAGGATTTTTTAAATCCCCTTAGGCCAATAAAGAGCTGTCACTAGGAACAAAAAAACCCAAAAACATTCCAGTTGAAACATCTTTCCTCCCAGGCTCAGTGCTTATGCAAGATGTAATATATTAATAATTAAAAAAGAATAGAGCAGTCAGGAATCCTGCCTGTTTCCTTCCAGCTACCCCAAGCCCCAGTCTCCCATAGGCAGGTAAAAATTCATAAATTATTCCATAACCAGTCCACGAAGCCATTTTGTTAGGGAGGCTGAAGACCCCAGAACACTGTTTTAAGTGTAAAGCAGCAAATATGGGACTAAAAGATAATGCTAGTTCTTTCTGTAATAGTATTTTAACATTAGGTAAAAAGAATGGAGGGGAATTTTAAGTTCTTGCCCATGTGTTTATCCAAGAAGGAAAAGCAAGCAAACAAAAAAAAAAAAATAAAAAATCTGGAAGTTCAATGCCAAATATTGAAAGTAATTTAAAAAACAAGTTTAGCTGAAGTTGACATAAAAACAGAGAAAAAGTTATTTTGAAAACATACAGAAAGACATTTAGATTTAGAAAATAGGGCATTTTAGCATTCAAATTCTCCCTGCTGCTCTTAAACTGAACCTGAAGAGCTGGTGAGTATTGCAATGCCTGATATAGGAAAAATCCTACCTAAGATACAAGAACACAACTATTCATTTGTGCTGGCCACTGCAACTGCTTGAATATCCGAACTGAGGACATCACAGCCAGAACCAGAACAATTGCTTTTGCTGCAAGTCCCAAAGACTGTCCCAAATCCCCCCTGCAGCAAGCACAGCCACACCCTCAGAGATGAAAACATGTCACAGGTAAATTTAAGGCTGCAGTGACAGTTTCTACAACACTTTTACTTCCAGCTGTTGTCCTCTCTACCAGAGGATGGCATCTTATGAGCAGCTGATTCAGCAGTTTTTAATAGTGTTGCCCAATTGCCACACCATAAAGCAGTACCTGGCCACAGCCCTGTAATTTAACAGCCTGATCAGGACAGATTTCAGTGATGTTCAGAGTCAGAAGAGGGCTCTTCCTTTTCCTTGGAAGTTACAGGAACAATTTTATTGTACTTCCTATTTACACGCGTCATTCTGTTAGAGGAGGAGAGAGAAGATAAGGATTGTTTCCCTCTGATAAGGCCACTGGAATTTATTTAGAACCCCATAAAATTAGCACAGATTTTGTAGTATTTGTTGAAAGCAAATCTGAACTGCAAGTATGGGAGTATTTCTTCTAAAAATCTGACCTCACCTTGTCCAGGGAGTGACCCAGGGGACCAGATTACAGTATTACAGTCTGCAGGTAATTCAAGCATATTCACAACCAGTGGACAAATCCTGCTCTGTTCATGGCCTCATTCATGCATCAGAAAACACTCTGGAGCAGAATTTCAAATTACTTAGAAGACGGGGTCTTATCTTTGAAAAAAAAGGTAAGTCACCACCTCAAAATGGGTTTTTATTTTAATAAAAGAGATGTCACTCAAGACTAGTGGCAGATTCCAACAGCAGCCCAGTATTTGTACAGAGCTGAAGTTTTAAATTGCACGTGGTCATCACATCCTGAAGCTGCAGCTGACACAGGGACAACCTTTTCTACATGGAGCAATGGAAAGCACATGCGTCCTTCCAGAAACGCACATCCAGTCACACTTCACAAGGCCAAGTACAAAAAAAGACAACCACAGAGAGTTTGTTTGCTGACGAAGCGGCACCAAAGCCTTGGAAAATTCTACAAATAGTGGCAAGGAATTTTGTGCTAAATAATATGTCTTGTGGCAGAGATGAATCCAGTTCAAGGGTGATTAGAAGCAGGAAGTAATAAAGAAAGAGAGTCAGCATCAGACTCTGTTGAAAGTCTTTAACAGTCAATTATCATAACTATAAACAGCAGGAAAAAAGTTTAAAATTTATTGAAATCAGGCTAGCACTGCATGCATCCCCATCTAGGGTTTTTATTTCTATGAAACCCCCTAGCATATCAATCAGCTTTAAGGAATGACTAATAAATTTTAGTATTCCTCTTGAAGTTCATATTAAAGCATTTTATAGCAGGAGTTATTAGTTTATTACTATTAGATCAATATTAATATTGATTTGACACAATAAAGTGAGCAATCATTTCCTTACTAATTTGAAGACAGCAGAATGATGGGAAACAAATATTACAAATCATCAATAAATATTCAGTATACACCAGATTTTGACGCTCTACATTCTCCACATGAAGGGAGGGAGTCCTAAAAAAGGCAGAACTCCAATTTTAACTTCACTTGCCATTATGGTTACAACTGGGTCAAATGGAATGTTCCCTTATCACCCTAAAATGACATTAGATAAAACGTAATTTTAAATAAAAATTGCATTAAAAGACAAGACCTGAGAAAATATGATTGTATTATATTATACATTAAGCCAACACATAACAAAATGAGGAACTGCAGTCTTTAGAGTATCAGCCTGAGCATTTACAGAGAAGGGATCCCGCAGGTAAAAACTTACAATGCTTTAGGACTGAAGAATAACTACAAGTGTACCTACAAAGGTAGGTCCTTTGTGAGCTACCCAATAATGTCCAGGTGACTGAAAAGCTCCTGAGTACTTTTGTGGATCCTGCTCAAAAGGTACCATTATAAAGCACTTGTACTTCCTTAGCTTCCAGCCAAAAAAAACCAAGATAATAAATCCATTTTCCAGCAAAGAAGTCAACGAGCCTCTTTATTACCAATAAAATTGCTAGTAGCAAACATATAAACATATTTCTAAACTATTTCCTTATTTTAAGTCAAGTGCTGTAAACTAGATAGCTTGATGGTAATTATTCAATCCTGAAATCTATTTCTGCCTTGGCTGAAAAAATAAATAGAGGTTAAAAAAAAAATCTTAAATCCCAGCCTTGCAATAGATGTTGATTTATTTACCATGGCAGCATGTGGGGTTTACTGGTGCAAGTACCACCAGAAGAAAATACTCCAGTCTGCACTTGACTCACAGGAAACAATTCCAAGCTGTAGCACAGGCAGGACTAGTAGCATCAGTTTAAAGTGGCCAACACTTTCATAACACAGCTCATTTTAAATTGCATGTGCAATATTTGATTCTTTATTTTGTGCCTAAGATTATGGGTATGGGTTGAATGCTTGATGATCAGATGACAGAAAAACATATTGTTCTACCCCTGTGGAAAATGAAGTCTGCTTTCTTGGGAGTCTTATTTCAAATCATGAATTTCACAGTTTGGAGGGGATACAGTACTGCAAAAGTCATTCTGTGTCCTTCTCACAAGCTCCCCCAAAATGGCCAATTTAAAGACAATGAAAGCAGAGCCTTGGATGCCTTAAGCCCTGCAACTCCTGCCAGGGCTGGGGCACACAGACAGCAACACCCAGCAGAAAGGACTTCTCCAGCTCACCTGGTAGAATTCTGCATACACTGTCTAGGTGATGCCTAAATGTCACAGTATGTGACACAGCTGAGACAGCCACCATACACAGAATATCCCCACACAATTTCAGAGAATTTCAACCCAAACACAGTAACACCATACCCCTTCAGCAGGCTGCAGCATCTGCCCTCCCTGTCCCTCAGCCCAGCCTCTTGTACCCTGCTGCTGCTGCAGTGCCCCTGTGTGCCCTCTGGGGCTGGGCAGTGCCCCTGGGCCCTCCATGGCTCGTTCCCTTCAATGCTGCTCACCTGTGCTGCACAGCTGGAGCCAACTGAGGATGATTGGGCACAACCCACCCCAATCACCACTGACTGTGCCCACACCTAAAGGGAACTGTAGTCTCATTTTAGTTTCACACCAAACCTGCAAAATTTATCTTTAATAAACGCTTACGAAATTTAGTTTAGACAACAAGAAGGGAACAAATAGACAAAACCTGGGGTGGCCACACAAATAATTTTAGAAGTTAATGCAGAAAGCAGATTGTGTATTCAAGACATCAGGACATCCAAACTCTCTCCTCTGCTTGCTGCATGACCTCAGACAAATAATGCTGCTCATTCTCTTAATATTTCTGTTCCCTTGCAATTTCCTGTGATGAAAGGAGGACAGTGAATCAGATTTCACCATCTAGATAGACATCAAAACACGCGTGAGAGGGGACTCATATGAGAAGGTGAGACAATCAAGGTTCCTGTAGGTTGAAGTCCCCAGGTAAAAATTAATCCCATTTAAAATGGGGCTGACTGTAATATGTTTGATAGCATACAGACCCCAACTTGCTCACGTGTCAGAATCCCTTTGAGCCCCAGAAATTTTACAGCCTGACCTCTTTTCCCTTGGGGAGCTGGTAATTTCTTCTGACATTCTCACAGTTCTCTTTCCCCTTTGTGCTGAGGAAGGAGCACCTGTGTTTCTCCAGTCATTTATAATATTCAGATTCTGCTTTTGAACTTTCCTTTGCCCCAGTTTCTCGTCATCACTGCTTAGTTATCAGCATGGGGAAGCGAGCAAGTAGCTTTCTCTCTTCCCTCAGGCAATACCATCGCTGCGCTTTGATTTGCGTCACAGAGGAAAAAAAAGTAGAGCAGCTGCAGCCCTTAATTGCAGAAACCACGTATGTGAGGCCAAGCTGCAGTTTCACTGCTGCTCTTTCAGCTAGAAAAATTATTAGAGGCCCAGTCCTGCTTCCCCAAAACCACTTTTCCTAGCTTGCACACTAGAGCAGTATGCAACTTTCAGACAGTGAAATATGGTAAAAAATTAGAAACATCAGTACTTTTAAGAAGAATAAAGGTAAGTGTCAGAAATAGGCTCCTACACCAGGTATATTATCTGAGTGATTCCCGTAAGTCTGTTAAGGGAGCAAATCCATCACTGCTTGTCTCAGTTCTCCTTGGAGAGGATGGGTGGGCACAGGCACTTTATTCCCCTTGCTGAGGTGGGTTACTGCAGTGGGGAGGGTCAGGTGTCTGGGCTGTTGTTTAGGTGCAGGTAGCTTTTTGTTAATAAATGGAAGATCTAAGAGTCACATCTGACATTTGCAGTGAAGGGCAGACCAGTAGGTTTGGTAGTACATCCCAGGTTCCTGGGAATGTCTTTCCCCAGATTTGACCCCTAACTCTTTCACACGTACACACTCCTTTTTACACATCCATAGTTGCACTCCACAACAAAAGGAGTGGCTTTCATTAATTGAGCGTGGAAATGAGGAGCTTGACCTGCTGGGAATTCCCAATCAGTGGAAGCTGGTCACTCTGATCCAGCCCTGGCCAGGAAAACAATGACTATGGCCAGGCCAATACTGATATGGACTACAAAATATTACTGGACTAGAAAATATACAAGTTTATTACATGCAGCTTCAGCCTTTTTCCTACTGAAACACTTTCTTGCAGGTATATAATCCCTCTGGTTCTGAAGTTTTCATCAAGATGATCATCTCCTTGCATACTGTTCAAGTTACCAGATGGTCCCAGAAAGTATTTTACATATATTTTGTTTACTCTGTAGAGCATTAGGACAACTTTATACTGAGAAGGATCATCATCTGTTGCTGATCTTTTGCTTCTAAAGAAAAGAGCAGTTCTGTAATGGATGATGTGCTAATACATTAATATTTCAGAAAAAGGAGTAAGGATATCAGGGTGGGTGGTGCAAATACGAAGTGTAGAAAGAAGACAACACTAAGAAAGAGAACCAGAAATCAGAATTCCTAAACAACGTAATGATTAATTACATTAGGAAGAAAGCTTCCAGTACCTCAATACCTTAGCAAATCCCTACACAAATTCAGGTGGAGAATGCTTTCAGGCTGTGCACTCACATCTTACACCTGCAGTAGCCACGTGCTGGTGATGCAACAGCTGGATAAATCCACTCCCCCATCCAACCTCCAACAGCTGATTCAAGAACAGCAAGGAACATGAGAAATTTCTCATTTTACTGTAATCATATGTGTGTTACTGATGCTTACACAGCCCTGCTTTCATGAGGAAGAAAAGCCAAAAATAAAAATATCCCAACTTAAAAGAGTGCCCTGTTCTAGTGGTATTTACACTGCTGCAGAAGTGTAAGGTTTGGATTACTAACGTGGGCTATTCACCACCCAATTCCCAGAAAAACGCAAGCTGTAAAAGGTTGTGCTTGCTTTAACTTCTTGACCAAAAGGTAAAACTCTTCTAGACAACTTTGCAGTTTTGTTTAAAAACTATTTTGGTCCTGATGAAATTTGTCATTTTACAAAAACCACACTTACTACCTTGAAAAAAACCAATCACCTTGAAGCACTGTTTCACCAGCTCGAAGAGCAAGAAAAATCCCTAAG
>VZSU01000107.1:1386046-1407590 GCA_013398715.1 Nesospiza acunhae | reverse complement strand
AATACTTGCTTGTACTGGGTGAATATGGTGAAGGCTCTGATCTTTACTGTCATGTTCTCAGCACATCCAATCCCTCTTTTCAGGAGAGCTCAATTCTGCCATGAGTACAGGGTGCTCAGTCAGGAGTATAGTTTTTTCCCTATTCAAGGGCATTGCTTGATCATACCAAACAGCTCTGGCTCAAAACATAGACCTGTCCTTTTTCATGAACACTTATTTTGGTGCTTCACAATTGAGCTGTTTGCTCTAGGCAGTTACTATGGCTTCTGCTCATGAACATGCTTTGTTCCTCAATCTCCTTCCAGAACATAGGAAGCAACAGTCTGACAGCAGAAGGGAAAAGAAGACAGCAGAAACCTCTGCATCAGAGCTACCGTCACACATTTGCTTCCAGGTCTAGATGTACTTTTGGGCTCACAGTTGCTTATTCCAATCAAGTTTTGTCATGGGAAATTTTGACAGACATAGAGAATAACAATGTTTTTCACCTACAGTGAAATGTTCTGAAAGACAAGATAGCCTGGTAGCTCATTTTCTCCTTTTCGTAAATATGCATATAGTCTGCCCTGTTTTTGACTCAAATGATATTTGAAGTATTTTTAGAGGCAACCACTGGCTAGACCAAACATTCTCCCTTTCCTGAAATACTAGCTCTATTTCATGGTCTCTGAAGCATCCTGGCTTTCCCCATCTCAACTGCAACTCAGTTCTGCTGATCTACTCAACCAGAGCTCTTCCCCACACCTTCAGGGATGCTCCCAATTCTACACAGCCCACCTCAGCCTTTGCCTACCAGAGCTGTATTTCAGTGAGCAGTATCACCCAGATAATCCAGCTTCTGGTCCTCTCTGGACACAAGAGAAAACAGTATGACGGTATCTCTACTCATCCCAGATTTCTTGACAGAGAGAGTCCCAGAAAAATGGACTCGTTCTCCAGCACAACCAACAAGAAGAGATGTGTAACAGGACAAGTTCATTCCTCCACAGGCACTGAAATCTTCCACCAAGGATGGACCTGGCTCTGCAGAGTGCTGGCTGAATCCTGTGCCTTTCAGATGAGTACCTAATGTACCCAGATTTCGTTCAAGTTTAACTAAAGCATCGCAGAGGAACGAGGTGTGCACACTGGAAAGGCACCAAATGGTGACATGTTTGTACTGCTGTTTGGCTAGAACAATACAGCATTTATCAAAAGTTAAACATTTACTCAAAACAGGCCTTCTGAACACTTTCTGCCACAGTGTAAATTGCTGTAATACAGCATGAAGTTCCACAAAGGAGCACACACAATGCAAGAGGTAAAACAATTCTGCTGACTTGACTGAACCCTTACTGCTCTGTTTTCTTTTTTCCTGAGCATGGGAAGAGAAGACTATTCCATGCTTGTCTTAAGGAAGATAATAAATTACAACAGCACCTTTTCCTGTTTGATTTCACCCTTCTTTAACTTAGTTAAGGAGAAAAAAATAATAAAGGCAATGGTACAACAGAGAAAGTAATTGACTTATGATTTGTTAGCCCTGTAGCCTTGCAAGTTTCACCTTTCATATCTAGATGCCTAAACAGAAGGAAGAGTCAGGGGAAAAAAAAAAAATCATGCAGTCCAAACAACTGTTTGTACCGCAGGTATCGGTAAAGATGTCACCCAAATTATCCTGCTTCTGGATAGCAAGGAATTTGCCCTAGGGCAGCAAACTGCAACTCAGGCAGCTGAAGTTTGAGGTCCTGCGATACAGAAACCCTTCTACTGCCATTTCTCAGTTTAGAAGGGCAGCAGTCTGTCCCAAGAGGGGTCATAAAGCAGCCCTGCCACACAAAACCTGACTGGCTTTTTTTTCTAGCATGCAAACTTTAAGACTGGTATTGCTTTAACACTGTCAGTCGAGTGATGCTGGTTTTCATGAGTTCTCCAGCAAGCACTCAAGGAATTCAGTCTTTGCTTGAGCCAATTCTTGAGACACATATGCTCCCAGCCTCCAGAAATGAGGGACTGGCCTGAAATATCTGAAAAAAGGGGTTGTAACTTGCATTTCTCTTCTTACCACCACTGCTGCAACGTTTATGTATTTATATACAAAATCAATGTACAATGACAAGCATCTAAGGCTTCTCCAGGGAGAAAAATAACATGGAAACCTCCCCCACCTCCCAAAGGTACAAACTGGCAGATGGACAACTGTAACTGAGACGAGCATGAGGCTGAAGAGCTTTTCCACATGTACTGGCTGTCCTGCCCCACTGCCATTGGTGTTTCTTGCTTTGTGCTGTCATCTGATGCAGACTGAAGGAATGAGCCCATGCATAGGACTCAAGCAGCACAGAAATGCATTTACCAGGCACCACGGAGGCACTGAAATAATTACCCAATGTGCAAGGTCACAGTGTGCTGTACTAAATCTTCCATGTATTGTAAACAGGCAATTTCTGCAGGACAAAAGCACAGACAGCATTGTTCTGCTCACCTATTATAGTGGCCTCACCACCAGAATCATTACAAAAACAGGATATGTGATTAGAGAGGAAAATAATCTGAGTTTTGTCCTCAGGCCACGGGCTCTCCATCCCTCCAGCTCCTCCCAGCGAGCACAGTGGTTTCACTTACACAGGGCTTGTGTTTCTGCCATCTGCCCACCATATTGGTGGGGAGTTTTGGAAAAGGACTGAACAAAGCAGGGCTTGTCTCCCTCCACCAGCCAAAGGGAAGCCTGGACTGGCACCCAGCAGGCAGCCTCTACATCAACAACCAGTCAGGAGTCTGTGAAGGCTAAAAACAGCAAGAGATCTAAGAAATAATTTAAACAGAGTTGAGGCTCTATCAAGAGCTGGAAAAGGGCCTATTGAAAGAGTTGGGGGGAGAGGGTAAAGACCCCTTCAACTACACATGTGATTAAACTAAGGCAGCACAAAAATCCAGCTGACATCCAGCAGGAAGCAAAGATTTATTCACAGCCCTTTCTGTAGAGCTGCTTGACCTACAGCTACTTTAAGAAGCCTCTCCTAATTCCAGGTAATGAGTGGCTAGGGGCATTGCCAGGGAGGCTTCGCCAGAGTTACAGATTTCCCTGTTACAGCAGGTGGGAATAAAAGACAGCTAATGGGAAGAAACCATAATTAAAACCCAAACATATTTGTATGAAACGAGTTAACGCAGACAACAACTCCGCAATAGGAGGATGAAGAACTCCAGTGTGACCAAAATCTTAGCCAGAAATAGAAATTCTTTCCTGGGAACTCGGGGGAGAGGCACTCAGACAATTGTTATCTCCCATTCAGTCTGAGGCTGGGAAAGCAGCTAGGGCTGAAAACACCAATTTCAGTCAGTTGCTCAACACCAGAAGTTGATACAGCGGTGATAACAGGTGTCTGTGGCATGTGTGTAAAATAAAAGTCTTTGAACAAACAAAAAGGAAATTTCCAAAACCAGACTTTATGTCAAAGAAAAACAAAAATACCACAGGGTGCTCCATCACTCCCTCGGAGTCTACCTTATCTTCCAGTGAGTAAGGGGCCATAAAACAGTAAAAGCCCTAGAATTGGATCCCACAGAACACATCATTTCTGAATAGCTGCTAACAATCTGGAGATTAGCCCTAGGTGGATGTTTAATAAACAGCTGCTGGCAAAGAAGTCATATGCAACACAAACCAACCAGAATACACACATTGATCTTACCATCTCAAGGGGATTCACAGTCTACTCAAACACACAGCTTCTTCATCAGTTATCAAAGATAGAAAAAGAAGGTGTGACTGCACACTGGAAAGACCTAATTGTTTAAGAAAAAAAAAAAAAGAGCAAATAAGACGTATTAAAAGAAGCAATAAAATGGAGAACTGAAGTGAATCTTGTAATTTTCAGATCAAAATAAATTAACGTGGTCTGAAAATTAAAAACATCCCAGATTAAAACTCAGTCAACCACACCATTAATGCATTCCTCCCAGACCAAGTGGTCTGAGGAATTTATAAATTTGGCATCATATAAAATGTGCTATTCCTGGCAGGTCTTGGAAAGAGGGGAAGTGGAAAGGCCAGGAGCACAGCAGAGCAGCAGGGCCAGCTTCAAGAGCACAGCTATGGGGTATTTTCTGACATTTCCAAATATTTTAAGTCCCAAATCCAGAGCACCAAAGAGGGTTAACAAGTTGTGCTCATCAGCATCCGCTTGGATTAATCTACAGCTCTGATACCTGCTGGGATTTGTAGGAAATCCACAGCAGTTCAGTCATGTAATATTTATGGATATCAACATATAGACTTTTTTCATTCAATTAATTAAAAAGTACAAAAGGCAAGAGCTGAGACATCCCTTTCAAAAGGTTTAATATGGACAAATTCTGAACTACAAAACTCTACAACTTTTTGTTCTCCATGCTAAGGAAACACTTATGAAAAAAACCCCAAGAAACCAAAAATAATGCAATCAAAACAACAAATCAAATAGAAAATTCTTTTCCCACAAGGAAAACCAGCTTTATGCACAAGATTATCTTTCACCAACTATGCAGATAGTCTGTCTCAAGGGGATGGAAAGACTTATGAGGCATCTGTCACACACAGCAGCAAAAAGGTAGACAGTGAAGAAAAAAATGGAAGTCACAAACCCATACAAATTCTCAAACTACCAGAAGGGTTTGGATAGAAGGACTCTTGCAAATTACCCTATTTGCCCTCAGCAAGGACATCTACATTGGAAACATGAAGCTGTTCTTGGCTGGGCCTGATTTTTTTAATATTTAGAGTATTCATTGTAAGCATGATGCTTCTTCAAATGTTAGGAAGAACACATACATATCAGCAAAAGGAAGGAACTCACTTCAAGTACCCAAATTCTACTGAATTTCCAAGTGAAAGCAAACCAAAGACTGCAAAGTTACTGGTATCTGTTCAAACACCTCCATGTCAGAGCACATTAAATGTACCAACTCCATCACACAATTCCAACTCAGTTCGTGCCACAGATCCAATCTCCATCACCCCCAGAGTTTGTGTCAGCTTTCATGAGTTTCTCTGAGACATTGATCTCTGCCTCTGTGACAGAAAGTAGCTCCACCTGTCACTCATTAAGGACTGAAGAACTGAGAGCTTGAAGCACAGCAGCTCCTCACTGCAGCAAAGGAGGCAGAAATGCTACGCTGTGCTTGTGAACTGCTTTGTCCTGCTTTTCTACAATTAGCCAAGTTGTTGCCCAAGATATCATGGGCCTAAAAACTTAATTGCCTCACTGAAAAGTGTGTTGTGCCATTGATAGCTGTTCCTACTCCAAAATATGTTCAAAAGAGATAAGCCACCTTCTGGAAGTGCCTGGTGACACTGAGGTGGGACAGTGAGGAGCTGTGAGTTATGGACTGAAGGGGAATTTGTCTTCAGAAGTGTGCTCATCAGAAGATATCTTGGAACCAGCTCCCCAGCTGCTCCTGACACAAGCCAAAAACCCAGACAGAAGCACACAAAACATCTGCCTCACAAGACAAGCAAGGAAACCTGTAGCACTGCAGCAAGAAAATATTCTCTAATTTCCTTCTGCACACCAACCACGTCAGCTCTGCAGACCCTTTGGGCACCATGTCCTCCCCCATTCCCTGAAGATCATAAGAACATCTTTGATTTGCAGAAGGGAAACATACATAGAAAGAAAAGACCCCTGAGGTTTAGCAGCTAAGGAACTTCTGAAATTCTCTATTTCTAAAAGCAATGAAAGGCAACGGGATGAATCAGAGTTACAACACAGATGTAAATGCAGAGCCACTAAGAAGAAAGGAAGGAACAACAACCAAAGAATGAATTTCCTCAAAAGTCACACATCCTAATTCTGCCCACTTCCTTTGCACTCCCTCAGCCGAATTTTTGTCCATGTGAATAAACATGTGCAATGGGAATTCGGCTCAGGACCTTGCTCCCATTACTGCAGCTTGCATTTAATTGAAATGTGCAATCCCATGGAAGTCCAAACTTTAACCCATTTGGGTGGAGTGACTATTATTACAAGCTTCATATTTTTCCTAAAGCTCCAGCTGCTGGAACTGTAAGACTCCGTGAGAATCCAAAGATCTCAGTTTCAGGATTTTTGTTTTGTTTATTTTAAAAGATAACTCAAGTTCTCATGCTTGTGGAGAAATAAAAATAAATAAAAAGAAAAAGCTTAAAACCATGACTTGCAGGTTTACTAAAGGCTCAGAAACCAGAAAAGGAGAAAAAAAATACTTTCCATCTTCTAAAAAAAGCTTATGATTCTTTTAGTTTCCTAACTGCTTACTCCTTTGGGTTTTTTTCTGCAGCACTTTCTCTCCCATGACTTTTTTTTTTCAGAATATAATTATTCCTCAGTAAAGTGACAGATTAGAGGGCCCATTCTTCCTGTAGCTTTACTGAAGGTGATCATATTTGATGAGTCCAAAGTCATTCCTCTTCCATGCATATAAGAAGATGTAAAATTATTTCAAGGGTTAGTTTAGACCACAGTGCAGGAGATGAGAGGGAAGAGACAGATCTGATAAAATTTTATCTTAGATAAAATATAAAAAGGTAACAAAACATTTATGCAGCCTCAGAACAAAGGAACCAGGCCACAGTCTGTCAGTCAGGTTTGTACCTATCACCTACTCAATGCCAGCAATAAAGGAAAGCCTGGACAAGCACAGAATATACTTCATTCCTCATGGGCATTTTTCTGAGAATTCACTAGAATGCCTTATCTGCACTACCAACACCATTAATGCAAAGGAAAAAAGAAAACACCCAACACATTGCCTTGAAAATCGCTCCATTACTTTTTAATGGTGATTTCAAATTATTTTCAGACTATGCTTTCAGTCTCATCACCTGGTTCACGTGGTTTACTTGGTTTTGCAGAAGCAGGGGAGTAGCTTTGTGATGCAAATGTGTTTTGTGGTAGCACCAGATGACCACAAACAGAACCAGACCACCTGTATGCCCACCACCGGAAGAGTAAAGTAGTTGTCAGAACTCACTTTCTTCATAGATGGTAGGAGAGAAGTTGAAATACACTTTGTCCAGCTCTAATGATTTTATGTTTTCATGGAGAAAAAGGAAAATAGTTTTTTCTAAGCAGTTTCCAGCTTCAGGGCTCTCAAGTTACAGAACTGAAGCTCAGTAAGCAACACAGGATCATTGGTGATGAAGGTGAGAGACAGAATGAAGTGCAAGGAAGAGAGCACATATGTGTGTATATATTATTATATTAAGCTATGCATAAGCACTGCTTGGCCAAATTAAGTTTTCAGTTAAACTCCCATTACTGAAACACAGATTACATGCAGTTAATTAAAAAATAATTCTCGCTGAGTAAAGCAAACTACAGCTATGTAATAGTGATGGAGACATTGACCAAAATTCATTCAAACCACTGTGCAGGCTGAGGGGGTTAAGCACAGGAGGAGAAGGCAGAGAGGTGCACTGCCATTTCACCGCCATGCTGCAAGCCCAGAAAGCCTGGCTGGCTCAAGAGGAGCTACTCAGTTCTCAAAGCTGCTTCAAGTAAAATTCCACCCATTTTCCAATCTGCTGCGAGGTTTCCTCTCCCTCCTCTGCAGTATCAAACGCTACTGACCGCAGCTGGAAAAGACATCTAAAATGAAATGGAGCCCTGTCTCCTACCAGTACAAACCCACTAATGAGAAGTTATTAAAAATATCCTGTTCATTTCACCCACAAGAACACTTCCCCAAAAAATTTCTTGTCAACGTAGACCTTGGTAAAACCACTGATCAAGCTCAGCTTTTTCTACATTGATTGCAACACCACAGCACAACGCAAGCAGCACCTACTCCTGATGCAGCCTCAATTTATTTAACATGTCTAAGGAATGAACAATCAATTTCTCCCATTTTCAGGCCAAATAGCTGCTCGGGCCAAAGGAAGAAAGCAAGGAATTGTTTCATTTGGCATTCTCTTGTATCAGTACATTTACCAAACAGCTCTTACGTAGAACTTGTCATGGTGATTCATTTTATTGCATCCAAGCCTGTTGTACTGCCCCAGTAGGTATTCCAGCTACAAATGAGTCATAAAACCCCTGAATGTGGTGTTTTGTAGGAAAGCCTGAATTCTCCATCAAAGGAGTGTCAAGAAAAAGAACAAAAAGAAAGCACCATTACTTGGGGGCAAGGGGGCTGAAAAAAGGAAAAGAATACATGAATAAATAATGTGGAAGCAAACAAAGTCCTTGCCGTGTTGAGCACAGCTGTTCTACAGCAATTATAGAGTCTCTGGTTACAGAGTCAGGGCCATTTCCCCAAGGAAAGAAAAGCCCTGGATTGCACAATATGGGAACAGGAACACACAGGGAATATGCATTGACTTGTTAGTGCTGAGGAAATAAGGATTTTGAAGAAATCACCAATCTACAACAATTCTAAACAAACAAACAAACAACCTGATGCTGCCAGAGGACCTGCACAGAGATGATTGCACTTGGAGTCAAAATTCTTACAAAGCCAACATTCAGCCTACTGTACTTTTGGGTTTTGTGTTGCTGAAATGGCTCCCCCAAGGTATTAGAGAGTCTTTTTTTCAGCCTTGTGACTGAAGAAGTCGAGATTCTTCAGTTTTGGTTTTCAAGGTTGTTTATTTTCTCTCACCCAATACATTCTTTTTGGACTTGCAGAGGTCTCTTGAGGTATACTGACAGCCTTCATGGTGGTATTATTTTTTTATACTAAAAATTATGTGTACTTTATTTACAATAATTTTCCAATACTTACTACTTATGTTAGACAGTCTGTCTCTACTCTAAACCAATCCAAAAGTGTCACCATCACAGCAGAAGATGGAGGACAAGAAGAAGAAGAAGGAGAAAGACAGGACACGCCCAGATTCCTTCAGTTTGCTTCCTGAACCCCCCATTCTAAAAACCCCAAAATTCTACTTTTTCACCCTGCGACAAATTAACTATCATTCTACTCAAACTTTTGTGACTTGTACATCTTCACACAAAGTTGGTAATTGTTTCTGTGGGCTAAAATCGAAGGCACAGGTGTCTCGGACTCTCTGCAAGGTCTCTGAGCCCCCTGTCATCGTCTGGAGTCCTCCAGGGCAGCCAGAGCAATGTCCTGGGTTCTGACACTGTGCTAGACACCCACCTAAACACAAGCAATTCTGCCTCTTTGAAGCACTCTGTGGATAAGAGAACAGCCTATTAGAAGGTGCAGACACTGAGTAAATCATTGCCCTTGCTCAGGAACAGAGAACAAGCTGTTCTGCTCTGCCCTCCTCATCCATGTGTGTGGAGTCAGTGCCTATTCCTGCAAGGGGATGGGAAGGCAAGAAGTTAAGTAACAATTATACTGGCATTAAAAGATGGCGAGCATTGGTTTTTGATTTTTCTTTTGTCCTGAGGTTGGGATTGAATGTACTTGAGATGATAGCTTGCGTTTAGATTTAGATATTTATTTTTTTATATATGTTATAGTTTTATAAGTAGTGAGTTTTGTAGTATTTTACTAACAAGGTATAAAATGGTTAACTATTTTTCTTTATCATGTTTTTTAAGGTTCAACTATCTAATTAAGAAATGACACCTACATTGTTTTTATTTTTAACTTAATAACTAATTATTTGAAGTTCACAATGTGGACTTTTTTGTTTAATTATAGAATACCATAACTTATGAAGAAAGAGGATTAGTTACTGTTTTAAAACTTCTATTTTAGTTTTATATATATTATTATATTTTAAAACTTTAAGTTTTTACTTTGTGATATTACGTACTTTTATTTAAACTACACACTCAATTTTAGCATTATTATTTAATTTTTGAGGTTTTCTCTATGGTTTTAGGTTAAAGATAATATTTTCTTGTGGGTCTGTGCCTTGCAGCACAGGAAGTTTAAAATTCTCAGCAAAGCCAGTCTGTAGGAAAGGGATGAGGTCGAGCAGGCTGATGGAGCAGAGCCACAGCACGTCCATAGGGCTGTTTAAAGTGCATTAACTCAGAGAGCCCATGGAACTCAGAGCAGTCCATAGGTGTGGGAAATGGATTTGTAGAGAGCTTTTAGGGTTTGATATAAGATTTATGTAGTAGGTATTTGTATGTAAATTTTGAGATAAGAAATGTTGACTTAGAAATGTTATGGAATAGGATAGATATGGTTGAGAGAGAAATGGAGTTAGAAAAAAGTTTTTAAAACTTTTATTCCATTTCAATCTCATAAAAAAAACCCAATACAAGTATTATAATTCACACTACTGCAATCAAAACCCAACTATCTCTTAATTAAAAAATACTATAAGCATTTCTTATCCTATCCATTTTTTACCACACTATATTATAAATACCTTAAAACCAATAATTTAAAACTACCCCTCATAAATCTTACTACAATACATCTTTCATAATTCTATTTCTCCAAAATACCTAATCTTATTTACAAAACCGTCCTTTAAAAATTTTTTCTAACTCCATTTCTCTCTCAACAATATCTGTCCTCTTCCATAACACTTCTAAATTGACATCTCTTATCTCAGAATTTACATACAAACACATAACTATATAAACCTTCTATCAAACCCTAAAAACTCTCTACAAATCCATTTACCACACACAGTCAGTGCAGCTCTCTGCCTTCTCAGGGCCACAATAAATAACCATAACAGCACCACACTAAGTGGGAAGTGGTGTTTTCCAACAAGTCTGACAGCATGAGACACTTGGATTCATCCTCCTCCTCTGGAGGTGGGCATACACCAACAGGCAGCGAAAAGCACAATTTTACAGGACTCGGGGAAAGCTCTTCTAAACTCACAGCGCTGCAGCACAGAGCTAGCTCAAATATCCAGAATGTAGCCAGGGAGTCAGCCAGGGTTTGTTTTGCTCAGCTGGAGAAAATTGTTGCTTCTAGTAAGGAAGCCAGCTCAGTGTACCCATGTCTCAGGGCACACAGATGTTCTTTGGCACTGCAGAAATACCATAAACAACCATCCTGCTCCACTGTTAGTTCCTTCACATTTATTCACACAAATCATCCCTTCTGCTGAAAGACCAGGATTCTGCCCAAAATTTCCAGCTGATCCTGGGGTGACACCTCCATTCTGAAAATCAAAAATCCCTGCTTTCCAGTTCAAGCAAGCAAACCATTAGTCAGAGCAATCTCCTAGCAGTAAGAAAGCACTGATTGAATTTTCACTCCACCCAATTCAAAGGTCAGAGAGTAGTTTTCCATCCTGCATTGCTCTATACCATGCTGACCAGGAAGCTGAACCAAGTCTTGCACATCTGAAGCCAGTGTCTTAACAGCCTACCATGCATGTGCACACTCACGTGCACACACTCTCTCTTTCTTCAGAGCTCTCTATCACTTACCCCTTTCCCCCGGGGAAAAAAAAAAAAAAAAAAAAAAAAAAAAAAAAACAGCAAAACTGATGAGTCTTGCAAAATACTTTGGCTTCAAAAACAAAAAAACATTTCGACAAAATTCCAAGTCCAATTTTTCTGAGCAATGCTAGTATTGACATCAATTGTCAAGATAACAAAACCAAAGTGAGCTGGCAGAGTAGAACTAATCATACAAGAGCATGAGCTAATTAGGATGGAAAACAGACTTCTGTGGCATTATGTTTGTATTGCTCAATGTTTGTGAGGTTTCAGGTGGTGTTAGACAGATCTGGAATTCTCACTCTAATACTGGCATGTGTCTAGAGCAAATACACTCATCAAAGCTGCTCTAGTGCTTTCAGGAATGCAAAGATGAGCTAATAAAAATTAGGTTTTGATTTTAACATAGCCTATTTTTTAAATCGTCAGAAAAAAGGGTATTTTGTGTAGAAAGCCGTTTTTCTTTCACAGACTGCATGGATGAAAAAAGGAAAGAGAAAGGAGAAAAAAAAAAAAACTCAGAAGCCACATTCCTACTCCTCTGCCTTCTTGAATGACTCCATTATGAGGCTGAAAAGGAGATTTAATTAAATCAGTTCCACTTACCAACCAAACCTTACCTGTTCCCTTGCCAGAGACGCCATTCCTTCTTGTTCCCAAAGGGGTGTTGAGGGGAGGGAGAGAAGAACAGCAAAACTGGATTTTAAGAGCAGGAAAGCAGAGGGGGCTTTAACTTTTAACCCAATGAAAAAAAACAGTGGAAAAAACCCCAAACAGAGATATCAAGCATTCACTAGTGCCAAGGCACCACTGCTAGGACTCTACTGAAGATCCAGGATACCACATGCCAAACTCTCAGATACTAAAAATAAGTAAATATTCTAAAAGGGCTTCTGCTGAATTGTACTTTCACAGCAGAAGCTGGACAAGGTCCAAGAAGAACCATGAAACTGAGGCTTTCTGTATATTGCAGCCATTAAAATATGCAGTGAGTTAAAAGACTGCAAGGAAACCCTGTACTGTGGTAGCCCCTGCTAAACCTCATAACCATCTCTTTCTTCTCAGCTGTTGCATGAGGGGAGAAAAATTATTACCCTCTGGAAATTAAGAATCAACTTCTTTAAACAGATGAGTCAGCAGATGTAAACTTCAGCAAAGCTAATTCCCCAGGCTGCTGACATCACCACACACACACAGAGACCACCTAGGAATTACTGCAGGCATGCTACTGTTCTGAAAAACATGGGATAAAAAAAAAGCAGAACAAGCTCTGTGATGGTAGGTGTTGTTTTACTGTGATTACCCAGGGTAACAGAGCTGCTGATTACCTCAAATAGTCGGAGTGCATTTTGCTCTTCAGAAGCTTTCATGTAGCGTCACCTCACACCCAGCTGTTTTTGACAACAGAGCAGGCATCGCTCTGGCTCCCTGCTTAGACAAAATAAGTCCCAGACTGTCAGGGAGCTGAGAGCAAAGAGGGACCCATTTCTGCAGACACAGGTCCCCTCTGCCCAGGCACGCTGCCAGCAGCAGCCTTCACCCACAGCTTTGAGGGGCCTCAGGTAGCACCAGCCATCCCAGTGGGGAGGGCGAACTGTCCAATTCTCACAGCCACAACCCAGATTTTTACCCCAAACTGAAGCAGCACTGCAGCCAGCTGGCTGGATTAGGAGAAGAGAAGCACTGTGTTGTCACTATGCTCGCTGCAAATAACTTTAAGAAGTTGCAGCTCTATTATTCCCCATACTGCAGAAGGAAAATGCCATTATTAAAATCACTTGCTGATAAAACACCTATGGTATCAGCTGGGCTTGACCAGAGCCACCCATGCAGGCCTGTGGCCATATCCAGACAGAGCCACGAGGCCACACATGCTTTGGACCATGCCAGGCCTCCCCAGCCTGGCTCTACCCCAAGTTTCACTTCTGCAGGTCACCCATCCCTGAACCTGTGTGGGCTGCCTGAGCTTCACAAAGCTCACCGGTTGGCCAGTCTGATAATAAATCACACTGCTGTCTCTGCCCTGACATCACAATTCACTGCTGGACACACACCATGCCACTGCAGGACGCCAATTCTCATGAACAAAAGATCCAGCTAGTTAAACAGAAAAATAAATCTGAGCTGCTAATAGGAGAGAAGGGAATTTTCAGTCCAAATAGCTGCAGGATTTCTTAAGAATATTTTTTTTTTCTAGTTGGAATAATTCAGACCTAGAAGAGGCCTGTTAAGCCAAGCACAGGAAGTTAAATCCACAGCCACATCTGAAATAGGCATCTGGCTCACTAATAAGAGACCCTGCATTTTGCACTTTACCTAAACATCAGTATGAAGGAAAATCTCACCATGGCAATGCCTACAGCCTTCACAAATTCCTTTCACTGCAGAAATGTAACCTTATAGATACAGAAAACAACACTTGTATTCTGGAAAATCAGAAAAGATCTCAGCAAATTTTATTTTATTTTGTCTACTTCTTTGAACAAAGAGGCAAAAAAAGCAGACTGAGCTGCTCACTATCTGTTTTGCAGATTAAGGTGACACTGACAAATGAACGGTTAATTTGCCAAAAATTCAAAGAATTAACTTTGTAAGAGGAAACAGAGATACTGAATGTATTACAGCTGCCTTTGACTTTGTAATGCAAAGCACTGTGCTGAACCATGGAAATCAGAAAGCCAAACCCACTTGGAAACAGATCAGTCTGCATTTCACTGTAAGCAGTAAACAGGAGAAAATGCTTTGAGTCTTAGGGACTTTTTTTTCAAAGCATAATATGACAAAAAAAAAAGCAGCTTTTCCCACCTGCCATCAAACTGACTATCTGCCTTTTGATATTTGTGTCTTTTACAGCAAATACACTATTTTTCACTTTGCTAGTAAGCATTCAGAGCCTCCCCAGTAATTGTGTGCCCAGTTTATATTTGAAGTGCCTCTGCAACACATGCATTGCCTGCCTGAGAAAAAAGCTAGTTTTCCTAAGTCATCCCTACACAAACAGAGGACAAATTCGAGTTTGACCACGTGACAACCTAAAGAAATCATCAGAAGATTAAGCATAGATGATGATACATTTCTAAGGCTTTAAAACTCTTTCAAGCCCCAAGGTGCATCAGGTTAGGACACTGTTCTTCATGGCTTGGGATTCTCTTCATGGGAATCTGCAAACAAAATGCAAACAAACAAGAGCACACAGCTACTCTGGCAGGGCTCTTCAAAGCGCTGTGCTGTATTTACCCCGAGTCACATTAACAGATGCTGTTGGTCCTTCCAGCTTCTCTGAGAAATATGTATGACCTTTCACAAGATCCCCAGCAGACTGAAGTGGCCAAAATTAAGAACAGTAGTTTCAATTTTTACTGATATATAACCCCCTGGTCCCCATTTCCTGCCAGGGGATGGAAAAGGGTGAGGAAACACAGAGTTACCTAGTGTGACTTGGAACAGAGGGCCTCTGTTGGGATGGAAAAGCCACAGAGTGTTTTTAAAAAGTTGCAGGCTAGCAGGACAGCTGATGGGGGGAACAGAGAGATTCAAACACCCAATGTCGGTGTCACTTCTGAGCTGTCACATCAAGCACCAGGAGATAAACACTGCATATGTGAAATAATTGTCAGCTACTTCAGGCTGTCAAAGATTTCAGTGGAACATTGTCATCTCAGTGGCAGACAAGCAAAATAACTGCGTTTAAGTAAGTCCACATTCATCCAAAACACACCTCACAGAATCACAGAGGGGTGGAGAGAGGGCAAATAGAAAGCACCCTTCATTTGCCCATAGAACACACAAAGTTCATGACAAAACCCTTAATGCAACCCTTTGTGCCCATTTGTGCAGCATACCTGCTAAAAACTGCTAAAGTAACATAAACCCTAAACCATGGGAGCACAACGTGGCTGTGTCTCAAAAGCCTTGTTATTTCAGCTGGCAGAGACAAGATGAAACTAAAAAGGAGATACACTGGTACACACAGAGCCTCAGTTCCACAGGCAGGACAGGCTGGGCTCATGGTTTGGTTGTAGGATGGAGAGGATTCAAAATCAAAGCCTACCATGGAAACAGGTGGTGCGAGCATGGCACTACTCGGTTGTTAAGGAATATTCCTTGACCAGAAATCCAGGAGCCACTCTGCAATCACCCTCACACCCCCTGAGCTGGGATGAAAGCCCCTTTGCACCTCCACAGCAGGCAGAACAGGTTTCCTCACCAGCTCTATCCCAGGTTTCCTAGAGCTGAGTCTCAGACCTCTGGATCCTTAAAGCAGTTTATTCACGGCTCAGTAGCAGAGAAACAGCTCAAGGTGGTGTCTTGGAGAGGGAATCCAAACAAAGGAACTGCTGGGCTTTTATCCACTCTCAGCTGAAGTCTGGGATCTTCCTGTTGAGTCCCTGTCTCCTGCTGTGTCAGTGAGTGTCCAGCCACCTGGATGTGCCACAGGTGCCCATGCAGAGTCTGGTCTCTGCTAGAAAATATCCACTGTAGATGAACAGCAGCATTATTTCCTCACTCCATCATCTGCTGCCTCAAGGCAGGAACTACAGACAGCTACAGGTGGGGCAGAGGCTGTAAACCCTGACAGATGTGGTCCTGACCCAATCTGGTGTCCCCAGAGTTTTCTTGGTTCTATCAGCACCTTGTGAGCAGCTGGACTGGGCAGGTTAGAAAGAGCTGGCAAAGGTAGCATCCCACAAAACCCAAAGGGGAAAGATGAAGTTGAGAGCAATGAAATTGGTCAAACACACACTTTTGGAAGGGCTCTCCAGCTCTGTAAAAGCCAAGAGATTTTCAACATGACCACGAATGGCCAAGAGATGTCTTCTCCCATTCTTAACATCTAAGCCACTACTAGTGCAATTAAAAAGCAAACATTTCTGTGAGCCAGAAAATGGAAAACAAAATTGTTGGGTTTTTTTTTTTAGTTATTCTCTGTTTCTGGAAGTCTGATTTTTATTAATGTAATATTTCTGTTAGCAGCCTTGTCTGCATAAGGCATCTGTAGAAAGTTTTTATTGTTAACTTAATAGTGAAAACCTAATAGAGGTTCATTTGAATTTTCCTATTAAATTGACGTCAATCGCAGTCTGAGAATCAGATTGTTACAACCCAGACTATGAAACAAACATTCAAGTCAGATGCTATAAATGTAGCCACTGCACACTGGTAAGTGTGTTTTAATATTTTTAATCAGGTCTCTGGGTAGAGCCAAGATACACTTGGCATAGAGACGAGGGGAAAAATTATAAAAATGTAGATATTTTTACTTGGAAAGTAATTTATAATTTATTTCCAGAAAAACTGGGAAAAAAAAATTGAATACACACACAGAATTGCACTTTAGCAAGCAGAGGTACAAATATAAAAGTAACTAGAGCTTGATGTCTTAATCAGCACTTGACACACAACAGACTAAAGGCGAGACATCTTTTTCTTAAGGTTACTTCCACAGGAACATTATGTATGGCACAGGGATCCCAAAAAGGAAGGGGGAATAAGGGAATCCTGTGACAGCATTGGAGCAGCTAAATGGACTGAATAATGGTACAGCAGAAAGAAAAGAAATTGTCTGTAGGGAGAGGAGACTTTTGTTTGGAGGATTTGTAACAGGATTACAAGAAACCTGAAAATTCCAGCTAAGATGCCCATCAAAGGGACAGCAGGGTCCTACACCTCCTCTAAACCTTATGCACTTTGGAAGAAACTCATCCTCCTCAAAGCTGTAGATTTTTACAAAGAAACCAGCAGAAAAGCAGATAAATACATCACAAAGAGGTAACAAAGAGCTGTGCTGGGAGATGGCTGGGATGGCCTTCCTCCCCTCTCCTGTGCTGGTCTCCAGAAATCTGTGGGGATGGCATGGGGTCCAGGGCACACAGCAACGATGCTTCTCTTGCCAAAAGCCACAATGAGATCAAAAAGAGCTGAGAAGAGTAAAAAGAAATACACATGGCTCTATTATTTGCAATTGTTTACTGCTACAAAGAGGGCCTGAATCCTTATCAGATTTCAAAACCTTTCAGGGATATGTGAAAGAAGAATGAATCAGAGCAGAAGAGCCTGAAGAGCTTTGTCATTTTTCCAGCAGAGGTGGACTACATAAGTCATATTTTCAACTCCAACAGAAAAGCATTGAAGCTTTGAGCTAGTTATAAAATTATTTAGACTATCACCCCAAACACAGATTCTTTTATTAACTAGAAAAACAGTCGGGTAGAAGTTTTCTTCTCTTTAGCCCACAAGATATTTGTAAGGCCTGCAATAATGAGGTTTGAAATTAAACAGGTTTTTAAATTAAAAACAAACTAACAAAATGAGAAAATATAAATTACAGTTTACAGAACTTCAGATTATTTCTTATTTACTACTAACAAGGCTATAAGTTACATACAAGTGCTAGAAAAGTGAATTCTCTTTCCAAAACATTTTTCAGGACTTTTGGCAATAATAACCAGCTCAGGTTTGGATTTCAGATTAAGGAGAGGGAAAAGAGCCCTGTGACCTGTATTGCATGTTAGAGTAAGAGTAAGGAATGGTAATGCACCAGCTACCTGCCACAGACCTGACCTCTGTCTGGAAATTATTGGCACTGCATTGAAAAATGGAGGGATGCCAGTATTGCAATAGAAAATGAAGGTGCTGGAGCCCTCAGTGCATCCCTCTCCCTTATAAACCCACGATTGCAAAATTCAAATTCCCAATATTCACTAAGGAGTCATTGACTTGATGCAAGCATAAAAAAAAACATTCAGCCTCCTTCCAAGCAGTGATTCCGTGGGCACCGAAAGGCCCTGGGGAACACAGCTTTGTTGTGATTTAGCTGGGGGACATTTGCCTTGCACAGAGCCCCAGGTTTCCTGAGCAAGGCTGGCAAGCTCCCAGCGTGATTTATGGTCTATTGTTCCAGCCCTGTCTAGACGTGACTCGCTCGCTCAGGAACCGATAACGGGAGCCCACGACAGTGCCAGCCCAGCAGAGCCACCGTGTCCTGCCAACCCTGCAGCGGGCACAGCTCCCTGGGACAAACCTCTCCTCTACAGCCTCCTCAGCAGGCTGGCCTCCTGCTCCCAACCTGCTCAGGGACAGGGAGATGCACACTGAGCTTCTCGAAGCTGTGATGTGCCCACCACAATCTTTGCTAGATCAACTGTGGGGGTTCTGTAGCTGTCCCCGTGTCACTTTGGCCAGCTGGGAATGGCTGTTCAAGGTATGGCTCCAGCAACAAACTCAGGCTGGAGCATGTGGTGGTGTTTGAGGGTCCCCAGGACGAGGGAAGAGATGAGAATCTTGACTCCACATTTCAGAAGGCTGATTTATCATTTTATTAAATATATTATATTAAAAGAAAATTATATATTATAACTATACTAAAAGAATAGAAGAAAGGATTTCATCAGAAGGCTAGCAAGGAATAGAAAGGAATGGAATGATAATAAAATCTTGTGACTGACCAGAGTCTGAGACAGCCAGGCTGTGATTGGCCATTAATTAAAAACAAGCAACATGGACCAATCAAAGATGCACCCGTTGCATTCCACAGCAGCAGATAATTATTGTTTTTCTTTTCTTCTGAGGCTTCTCAGGAGAAAAATCCTGGCAAAGGGATTTTTCAGAAAATATGGCAACAGGAGCACACTCTGCAGGCATCTTATTCACACACTGGGAAAGAGCTGGGTGCCTGCTCTGGGGCCTTGGGCAGGATCTGATGGCTTCCTTCTGCCATACCAGTAAATGCCATCACCTAGCCAAGACACAGCTTACTTTGGCACAAGACTCTGCAGGAGGATTAGCAGCAGCACCAAGAGGACTTTCATGCTCGGAATATGCATAGCTGCACCTGGGCTTCTGTTGACAGAATTATGCTGGTAAAAGTGGAAGGGGGAAAATGAGGGTGAAATGGCTTCCTGACCAACCAAACCTGCCAGCAGAATCAGCAAGTGTAGGGTCAGGCTTCAGAACAAACCACACCACAGTCCTTGGCACACGCTGTTATAGTGGAAATTTCAATCACAATAACCTGCAGTAATTAAATGGACCATGGAAGGACTTTTGCCCTCAGGGAAGGGATAAAAAGAATAATATTTCCTTCAACAAGCTGGAATACATCCAGCACCAGCACAACTGTGCAGGACTGGGTGTAGCAGTATCAACCTCTCACGCGACAGCCACTGGCAAGGAAACCAGATGGAGAAGTGTGGGAAATGCCAGTGCTTTCTCTTTTCAGTCCCACAGCATTCCCTGATACCTGAAACTGCTACTCCAAGGAGGAAAAAAACAAAGCACAGCTGACTTGGAAGTCAGCCAGTGTGCACTGCTGCTTGGAGAGGTAGGTGTGAAGACAAACTGCAAGTCTGGAGCATTCCTGGAGGAGCACTCATTGATTCCTTCCTGCAAGTAAGCTCATTTAAAATTTCAATTCTTCAACGGTAGGTCCTGGAGCAAGTTTGGCCAATCAGAACACCAACTTTTATGGAAACTATGCATCTAAGAAGACAGTCACAAATTCTCCTTGCAATAACATCCATCCTATTTTTGTCATCACTTGAAGCCTTGTTTAAAGACACGTGAGATTATAAATTTGATTTACTTCTTTCTGGTTGACTTAGCAAATCTTCCCCAAATCAAATGTTAGTCACACATACATTCTCTAGAACTTAATGCTTAGCAACACCAAGAATAATAAACTCTACAGGATTTTTATGTGTCAGTATGTCTACACTCCTGTCCTACTAAATATCAAACCCATTCCTTTGATCAGCTGGCAGTAATGTCACTGTGGCTGACTCTGGCCACACTCATGTATTAAGCAGATCTATTTCTATCTGAATTTCTTATTTAATGCATTTGCAAGTTTTTAAGAGTTAAACCAACAAATCCCTGCGCCTGTGAACTTTTTTTAACCAAACGTGAAATATTTAAACTCTTTTTTTATCACATCCATAGCCTGCTACAGAGGTGGCACCTCCAGCATTGCAACCACGAGTTCACAAAGATACTTGAGAATTCCCTTCACAGAAATTCCTTAATACAGATTACCAAGCATTAGGGAATCCTGGATAGATTAATGAACAGCTGAATGTGCAGTCAGCAAAAGAGGAATGTCCCTTCTGAGCCCAGAAAGTAACAAAATATAAATGCTCATATTTCACAGAAGACACAAAATGGAGCAAATCTGCATAGGGGAACATGTTTTAAGAAAGGGCTAGTGTTTGTCCAGCATTATTCTTGTGTGCAAACTCACAAGCACAGAGAGCATCAGCTACCCTGAGTAATATGCCCAGCTGAGATAACAGCTGAGATCAGAATGCTTTTAAGCTAGGAAGAATTATGACAGCTAATGAAATCTTCCACTACAGTGTACTACACAAAATTAGTGTCTTGTAGTCAAACACATAATACAGTGAAAATAAAGCAGCCTGTATTAGCAGGAATATAGCTGGAAAATTGCATATTTTCTTTTCTATTATATTTTATCTACCACTACAATTTCAATACCTCAGTGGCATCTTGCTTTTTGAGTACATGACAAGTCAGAATTTACAGGTCAGAGAATAAAAGAAGGGTGAAAACAGAAAGACATTTACCTACAACTTTGCATTTTACAAACCCTATTTAATGCCTAACAGCTATTCACATTTGGTCAGCTACTGTACGTGTGGGGGAAACTGTTCTGAAAACAGTAATTTGGCAAAGGCAGCAAAAACACACAGCCAGGACATGTGCTGAACAGAAATATGTGTAAACTCCATGAAGGGGGTTAACACAAAGCCAGGAGTGCTGGTATTCTAAACAGTAGTAGTAGCAGCGGCATAAAACTTAAGCAAGTAATTTAGACAACCAAACAGCACATTCTCTGTCTTTCCTTTACAGAGGAGAGAAGAAAATGATGGCAGAGGTATAAAGAGCTCCATTTCTATTCCCCTATTCTTTCCATTTAGACAAAGCACCAAAGTGTATTCACCAGCCAGAGAGAGCAGGACCTTTCACAGCACCAAGCTCACTGATTTGGGTGAACAACAGGATAAAGAGTATCTGAAGTGTGCTGAGCAACAGGGGAAATACAGAACCAATCTTAGAGTCCTGCAACACTGTTGGCACCAAAGGAGCAGCACTACAGCAGGCCTGACTCTAACCAAGAGCTGTTCTTCATGTGGGAAAAGCTGTGGCAGCAGATCATGGAGGGGAAAAAAAAGTGTGGGAGAGAAACACCCACCAGG
>VZSU01000107.1:1372150-1384830 GCA_013398715.1 Nesospiza acunhae | reverse complement strand
AACCGCAAACCTGAGCATAACTGACTGCAAGCTAACTTGGCAGGGATGTGAACACCAGACACCCTTACCATGCCTCCGTCTACCCAAGTGCTGGACTTGCATGGTTCAACACATTCAAGTCCAGCAGCTGCAACCAAGTTTGTCTTCCAGCACCAAGAAATGAAATTTCTATTTTCAACAGCATTTCTATCTGTCCCAAGAAAGATCTTGCAGGTGTAGAAAATGACAACCTCACACTACAACGTTGGGACTAGAAATAAACATTTACAGCATTCTACTGAAAACCTGTATCACATGAATCAAAATAACAGCAGGAAGATAAAAAAAAAGAACATGTAGTACTTGTGCTTGGGAACACATATATGCATCTCAATTTTCAACTATTAAAAAGATCCTATTTTTCCTTTAGCTGAAAACAGAGTTCAGATATCAAAACATTCACAAACCCCAAAAATCAAGTCTGCATTTATACATAGGTGGCTAGCAAGATGAAAAAATAATAATCCTTCCATCCAAGCACATGTACATACTAGTGTCTAATGGTTACAGAATGAAAATTTGCCAACTTGAAAAAGAGACAAACCACCAACCTGCTTCAAAATCCATGCTACTGAACACTTTAAGGTAAGGCTCTAAAAGCTTTGCTTGAGGAGTTAACAGAAATGGATAAATTTGATTCTCAATCAGTGCTTTCAAACACCTGTGTGTTCTTCACAGTCAAAGAAAATCTCCCAAGGATAACAGGCTAGTGGTTCAACTTGGGGATGCCCAAGTAGATACTCTGGAGTCACTATTTCATATTTCTCACCAGACAAATCCACCCTCTCGTGATAAAATAGCTCGTGCAAAGGTTCCAACCTCAGTCTGTTCTGCATATTAATGTCCTTGTCCCCATACAAACAATTAATCAAAGAATCACAGAATCATTCAGGCTGGACAAGACCTCCAAGCTCATGGAGTCCAACCTATGACTGAACCCTCTGTGGCCCTGAGTGTCACATCCAGCCATTTCCTGACCACCTCCAGGGGTGGTGACTCCATCACCTCCCTGGGCAGCCCATATCAATGCTTGCCAACCCTTTCCACCAAGAAATTCCTCCTGATGTCCAACCTGCAGCTCCCCTGGAAGCTGTATTTATCATGTAACATTCAATGAAACTCAAGCAAGAGGAAAAGACAGAACATGAATACCAAAAGCACACCAGTGTGAACGGGCCCTGTGTCTGGATGCACACCAAAATAATTAAATATTATTACTTGCAAAGTATAAAATATGTCCACACATCATGTTTATAGGTATTTATAAAATCAGAAGTGTTTACAGCTTGATGTGTTTGTTACCTGAAATTGGTATCATCTGGAGAGATGCTGAGATGTCACATCAGGGAGTTACACACAACAAACTTTATAAGGAGAAACAACCCTAAAGGTTCCACGGTTATTTGACTGCCAACATACACATTGCTCCCAAAAAAGCTGTAGACAGGAAATCCTGTACTCATGATACCTTCAAGCAGTTTGCAATTGCAATCAAATTTAAAACATGCAATTAATCAAAAAACTCACTAAAGGATTCAAAAGTGTTCACATATGCAGTTAATTGTGAACTTTTTTCCATGACATTCATTAAGGAAAATTCATCCTGTTTCTGTTAACACAGAGTATTTCATTACACCCAAATGCTATGGAAACACCATAAACCAGAACATCTTAATTTTGATTAGCAGACCATCACAATCTAAGCTCTTCTTATTACTGAAGAGTTTTCTTAAGATAAAAAAGATCATAAGTCCCTTAAAGCCAGTTAATTCCTGTTTTAATGGAAAAAGTAACTTTTCCCAGCTGTGAAGCAGCCCTAAACCCCTTCAGGCCTAAACTCCCACAGCCAGATTTGACTTGAGAGCCTTTTCAGGATTAAGAAATTGGTTTGAGCTCAGAGTGTACTGTCAGACCACAATAAAAGGAAAATGAATACAATATGCTGGAAATACAGCACTAGTCACATTTAAAAAAACACTTTCTGACAGCATTAATTATGACACTGTGCCTCCCACTCTTATCACGCACAGCCCTTTCACAGCAGCTCCACAGACCTCACCCTCAGCCATCCCAGGCATGAAACAACACAACAACAAGCCTTCTGGAAGGCACAAAAAGAGAGTTACTGCTTAGTTCAAGTTCACAGAAAATCCTTGCTGAAAGGTTTTGGGTTTTTTTTGGTCTGTTTTTCACTTACATCTGTTTCAAAGAAGCTTCTGCATTTGTCTTTGGGAGAGAGGGTGATGAAGGCGAGTGGTAAGGAAGGGACAAACACTGGCAAACCAAGGAAAGTCACAGTTTTCATAGAAAAAAACCCAAAACCAAAACCCCATGCTTTATGTATTTCTATTGAAAAACTTCTTCCAAACAGGAGGAGGGAGAAGGAAAGAGAGAAAAGTGAAAACTCTTGGGATGCTGTATCTGCCACCCAAGGCTCCAACATAACCCCTGCCAGAGCATCCTTAGGCTTGTAACCTGAACAGTCAGATCTTCTCTGGTCCTGCAAACCCACAAATAAGAAACTGGGGCTACAATTCACACTAATGACATGACAACCTTCTGAAAACACTCAGCTGAAAGCAGTCAGTGAGTGATGTGCCAGCCTAATCCAGGCACCCCAGCACACACATCACATCTGGGGTCTGAGCGCCGGAAGAGCCAAGCTGCCCACAGGGCTCTGCCATCCCCACTGGGGAGTGCCAGCAACTGAGATGGGCAAAGTGGCAAAGCCACGGGGATGAATATAAAAGCAGTGCTGTAGGGCACTAGAACAAACTGGTGCAGACTGGGAATGAGGTCCTGGTCCACTTTATCTGGAGCGCTCTACCAATACACCACCACACAACCCCTCACTTAGCAAGACTGCTGGACCCATTAATCTTCGGACAGACTCATCCTCTGCTTTTGGAGCTGCTCACATGGGCTGGTCTGCACAAGAGAAACAGAGAATAAGCACAGTGCAGTGCACAGCTGTCAGGCAGAGCTGTGCTGCAGAAACCAGCCAAGGCCTCCACACCAACAAGTTAGGTGTGAGCAGCTTTCTCCCTCCCCAAGTTTAGGCAGTGTTAAAAGCAGCATTTATTGCCATGGCAGCGAGAGCAAGCAAGAAAACAACAGCCAGGTGCTCAAAGACAATGTACAGATTTACTGCTCCTTATCACAGAGCAGGTCAAGAAGCAACACGTGTCCTATGCACAGGTATTCCAACGCAGGAGAAACAAAGTACAGCAAAACACAAAGCTGCAGGATCAATGACCAGCAAAAGCTGGGCAGTGAATGCCTGTAGTTGTTCTGGCATTTGGAGTGGCTGCACAAATAATGATCTATGGGTTCTGCCATTTGGGACTGTCAAACAACAATGGCACAGGAATTAGCTTTAATTATGGAGGATTTAAATCACATGTACAACCATTACAAGAATAAGTTTTGAGACAAAGAGATGGATTTTCTTTATTTCCACAAAATTTTGGCCAAATTGTCTGCTTGACTGAGCTCAATTGTTTTTCCGATAGTAAAACCCATCCAAACCACTGTCCTACACAACAACACTCCCTGCTAACAGAATCCTCGTATGTGGTGATCTTTAACAAAGTGCTCATTTTTAAGAAAGGGCTCCCAAGTACACATACATACACAAAGCATCCATAAAATCAAGAAGAAAATTTAAGAGTTAGCTTGGTTCAAAGACACAATACATGTAACAGTATCTTTATTTTAACTGCACAAAGATTAAACAAACATAACTAGGAGCCTGAGCCCATCACAGCTTTGTGATGATAAAACCATCCAGGGCATCTTGGTTCCTAGAAACCTGCCATCCTGAGAAGAACACTGATGATGCTGCTGATTCATTTTTCTGGCAGTCACAATCCCTACTCCTGCTCAAATGCCCATTTTCCAGACTCTGCAGGACCATCTCCCAATGCCTAGTCTTGATAAAGTGTCTTGTCTTTTTCGTATTTTAAAAACATAGCTGATCACCTGTTGTCAGTAAATGTGTCAGCAGTTGTATTCATTTCATAGGCCTTTTCCCATTTTGTTTTGATTACAGAGCTTGGCACACCTAGCATATTACTGAATAGTCAAGACAGTCTTTCAGAAGGTGCCGACACTGAAATTACACAAATCCCTTTCTCAATTAGTAAATTAATCTCTTATTTTTAATTTTTAAATACAAGGCGGAAAGACCAGCAGTAATCAATCTCTGATGGGAATTAAGGATTCTCTTGCTATCTCCCAGCAATCTCCCAGCAGGGGAAAAAAAAGAAGCTGCTTGATTTTTTCATCTCAAAGAAACTGAAATAAATGAGTAATGTCAAAGTTCCTATAAACATGAACAACAAATCACTTGTTCTTTGAGCAACATAGATGAATTCAGGATACAAACTAGCTTTCTTTATTAATTTCAACTCTTTTGCTGACCTCCTTATATTGCTACTTCATTCCTCTTCCTTTTCCTACACTTCAACTCTGTAAAAATCTAGTAATATGCTTATAAAATGTTCTTGAAATAAGTAATTTGTAGCAAGCAGAATAAAGTTGTACTAGTGCTTTCCCCAATGCAAACATTCCAAATAAATTTCAGTTTTGGTCAAAAAAAATCTATCGAGAATTACTTTGATTAAATGTCACATTTGTAAATATAGAGGCAATTAAAAACATCTGGGATTTAAAACACTTCTTTGTATGCAATGTTTTGAGTAAAATCCAGTAATTTCATGAAATTTATTCACCATGTGCTTCGAAGTTAACCGAGGTGACTGAACTAGGTGTTACCTCTGCAGTTCCTGCTGCCACCCACAGCAGAGGAGCAGAGCACCCACACACCAAGCTGCTAAATCCTCTGGGAATGGTACCAGCTCAGCCACACAGCTCTGGAAATGGCAATTTAAGCTGTTCTGTAACAGCCCCAGGCACAACGGCAGCACCTCTGCCTTGAGCAACCCCACAAGCATTTCCTTCGTGCAGGAAAGGAACAGAGGGGCAGCAGGGTAACACTGCCACAAGAGAGAGGCTGTGTGCCTGGCCTGATAACCTGAGACAAGCAGGGGGGCATTTTAGGGCTTTATACCTAAAGCAGACACAAAAAAGACTTGTTCAGTCTTTCTGGGAAAAATACACCCTGAAATCCCTCTGCTGTTTCTTGAAGCAGTGTACTCAGCACACATCTTCCTAGGGTGGATGGCGGGGTACAAAGTGATGCAGCAGCACTTGCCATGTAACTGCATAAATAGCTGGATATCAAACCAGGGGCCCAGCAGCACCCTGCCTTTGAAATGGGCTTTCAATTACCTGGGAAGGACTCAAAGAAATGCCTTGGGCTCCCCAGCAGACCAGATCACCTGTGACACAGCAGAAAATGCCCCTCAAGCACAAACTCCTGCAGGAACCTCTGACTCCTGAAATGCTGAAGCTAAAGCTGCATTTCAACACTGCAGAAATAGTCCCTCACTTTTCCCCACTCTCTCCACAATTTAGCCTTCTACAAAATATTTAGAAGATAAAGCTATGTTTGAAAACATAAATCTCATCATTAAGATCACAGAAGAAAAATATGAAAAGCCAGAGCCAGAAATCCTTTATTTAGTCCTCATCTATCATTCTTTTCCAATCTATCAGTTCAAGCTAGAAGGGAGCTCAAGGTTATGCTTCTTGCAAATCCTTTTCTGTCCTGTATTATCAGCCACTGTTATTACCTAAACTTTCATTCAGAAACAGCATTTGGAATAGTTTTTCAAGGGGGAAATTATTTTTAATCAAGTCAGGTCATGGATGATGTTAACCAGATTTGTTTTTATTTCTAGTCACTCTTCAAATTATTAATATAATTCCCTGCAGACAAATGGTGTGTTTGTGGTTTGAGATACACATCGAGAGGGAAGACTTATGAGCACAAGGCATTCAAAGTCTTTTTGCCAATGAAAAATGGGAAACTTCTCTGGGTAGCAGAAAGTAGAGCATCCAATTAAGTAGCATTTCCCTTTTTTTATCTCTACTTTTCTTTTAATTTCCACCTCAAAAAGGCTTTTGGCTGCATTTTTGACAGGCAACTGAAGCAGGATTGGTATTGAACAGAGTTCAGAAAAATCCTTTCTGAGAACAAAAACAAAAATAATTGAAAGCTAGAGAGGTTTAAGGACTTCCAGTGTTAAGTGAAGTGCTGCCCTCAGGCAGATGAAGTTTGGCAAGATGAACCTGCAACATTCTAAGAGGCAAATTCAACCCCTGGGTTCACCAAGCACTTTCCAGGTTCTTTCACCCAAACCACTTATCTCCATGCCTCTGGTTACTCATGGTGCTTGGCTATTTTTCTGCCAAGACATTGTTAGGATTTCAGATGTTTGAGAGCTGGGAACAGTTGTGATGCAGACAGGGCAAGGCAATTCCTTCTGCCTCCTTTGAGCAGCTGCACAAAAGCTGTGACTCCTCCCAAAAATTGGTGGTGAGGCACTGAACAGGTTCCCTAAAGAGGCTGCAGATTCCCCATCCCTGGGAATGTTCCAGACCAACTTGGATGGGGCTCTGAAAACAAGCTGGGATAGTGGAAGGTGTCCCTGCCCATGGTAATGGGATTGGAACTGGATGATCTTTAGGGTCCCTTCCAATCCAAACCATTCCATGACTCTGTGACCAAACCAGACTGAGGGACACCTTCTCCTCCCCCATGAAATGGAGCACACCAGGCGGGAATACCAAGTTTTCCCAGCCTTACACTGAGGGAACATCAATGGCCTTCAGCTTCAGCACATCTTACAGTTAAACACAAAACTAATTCCTTTCCCCACCCCACAGCTGCACTTTTTAGACAGTTTTACATGCCAGGTAAAAAATCCCTTAAAGAAGAATTTGACAAGAGAAAAAAAAAGAAAAAAGCATCTGAAGCAAACAGAAACCCCAACATCAAGAGAAATGGAGGAGGGGAGAAACAATAATTTTAAAGTGACCCTTTGTGGGGGGCAGAGGAAGTAGTCTGTCTGATTTTCTTTGGATGTAGCTGGGCAGGAAATCTTTGAGGTGGGTTAAAATACCTTTCCTGTACATGCTTTACAAAGAATTTCCTCTGATTACTAAAATAATATTTGTTTTCATGTCAATCTTGATAAATTACAGCTGTGGTGCTTTATTTCCTTTCTTCCCTCTCCTTATTTCCATCTATTAATAGGCCTGCATCTACCCACACATCAATTAAAACCACTGATATATACTTATTGTATATATAAACACTTCTGGTTTGCAATCAAATTCCCTGTGTAACATTGTTCTGCTCCTGAGATGAGCCCAGGGTCCCAGGGATGTCCTACACAGAGTCCCATGCTTGCAGAAAAACAGACATGATGAGGAAACTCAAGCAATGCCCCTGCACCCACTGCAGGCTCACAAGTCAAAATGCCAGAACAAAAAAGCATTTTTTGTTTGATTCTGCGTTTTTTTTTTTTTTTCCTTTCTGCTTCCCCAGCTCAAGAGAAAAAAGGTATGACATCTGAAGAAGCTTTAGTATAATTCAGAGCTATTCAGTTCTGCAATTTCAAAGCTATAAAAGGCTCTGGAAGTAGTTTTAACCAAGTATTTTAGGCCACCAATATGGTCAGCATCAGTTCCAACTAACATTCTTCAATATTTCCACTGCTGAATGTTGGAATCCAGCATAGGAAGGAAGGGATTTATTCTTCAAGTTTGATACACCAAACCTCACATATTTTTAATCATTTGACTTGCAGGAAAACGATGAAAATCTCAGTTCTGGTTGCAGCTTATCTCCCCCAGGTGTCACTTACCCCCTTAAAATGTAACTCTGAACAAGTTCTCAGGCCCAAATTCAACATGTTTCTCAGACTCCAAGGAGAAAATGGAGATAAGAATGCACTGCCATAGCCCACTGAGTTTCATCAACTGATCAAGTGGAAATTCTTTCCAACTTCAAGTCTTTCTTAAAGCCTGTGACAGTCACAACAGCTGCTTTATTTCTATGCCGAGCAGAGCAGCATTAATGAGAGAGTTGTTTGCTTTCTTTAAGAGGATTTAGCACAACCATAAAAGAGGACTTTTATGACAGAACCCACTAACCAGTTAACAAAGCAGGGTAGATACAGTTTTGAAAGCAAGGCTCCCTTCCCACAAAGTTACCTGGAGGCACCTGACCTATTCTGCTGACAGTCAGTGCATTCAAAGGTCTCCCCTGGGAAAGATTATCTCCTGCAGTTGATTAGGCAATTTTACAGCTGCCATGCTGACATTTTTAACAGCAATCCAGTTAGTTCAGAGCGAAATGACAATTAAAAATAAATAAATAAGCCAACAACAAACCAGCATGGAGTGACAGGAAGCATTAAAACCCAAGCAGATGAGAACTACTCAGCTGGGCAGCAGGGCATAGCTCAGGTTCTGAGTTGCTGAAATGGCTCCCGAGGTATCAAAAGCCTTTTTTTCCCAGCCCCATGCTTGAAGAAGAAGTCAGGATTCCTCAGCTCTGGTTTTCAAGGGTTTTAATGTTTTTTTTTTTGGTTTTTTTTTTTCTTTTCCCCCTCTTATTTAATACATTCTTTTTCTGATCTGCTGAGGTCTGTCCAGCAGGTCAGGTTGTGGCACAGTCCCTGCCCTTGGGATTGCGTTGGCTTTTTATACTAAGAACTACGTGTACTTTACTTGCAATAATTTTCCAATACCTATCACCTATGTTAAGACAGTCTATCTCTACTCTAAACCAACCCAAAAGTGCCACCATCCCAGCAGAAGATGGAGGACAAGAAGAAGGACAGGACACACCCAAATTCCTCCATCTTGCCTCTTGAACCCCCATTCTAAATCCCCAAAATTCTACTTTTTCACCCTGTGATAAATCCACTATCATTCTACTCAAACCCTTGTGGCTTGTAACTCCTCACCCAAAGTTGGTAATTGTTTCCATGGGCTAAAATCAAGGTCACAGGTGTTTGTGACTCCATGCAAGGTCTCTGAGCCCCTGCCAGGGTCTGGAGTCCTCCAGGGCAGCCAGAGGAATGTCCTGGTTTCCAACAGGGCACAAGGCATAGAATGTGCTGTACTCTACAGGCACCCATCCCAAAGCTCTTCCTTCTACAGGAGCTCTCTCCCAAGCCCAGTGCCGCTCCCTCACGTGAGCAAGGGGGACAGGGTGCTGCTGTCCCTTATCTGGCTGCTAGGAAACCTCCCTGCACACAAAGTCTAACAAATCCCAGCCACTCCATCTCACTTAGGCCATGTAGCACTCTCTTGGCAGCCATAAAAGCATTAAGTTAACAAGTGGACTTGATAAATCAGTTTGGAGCCAGGCCAAAATGAAGAGCAATTAGGAGCCTACCTGGAACTTGAACATTATCATTTACAGGGAAGAAAAGAGGAGGGGGGGAAGAGTCTGCCACCAATCATGACTTGGTAAGACAAACTAAGTAACACAGCACCTCCTGAATCGGAGAAGAGCAACAGTAGAAGAGACAAGAAATGTGATCTGATCTTCAGGAATCCCATTTAAGGAAAGGCAACTGGGCTCTGGAGTAGGATTAACACTCCACTTTAGGCACTGACTGGAACAGAAATGGGGCTTACTGGTTGGGTGTGCAACAAACAGAACAACTGGCACTGCAGAGGAGTCTGGCCAGCAGCTGGGGGGCACAACTCACAGGCAGATGCAGGAAAAACTGGCAGCAGCATCTATGGTTTCCTCTAGGAACAAGCACATAGACCCACTTGGAAAAATACCTAAAACACTATTCTGAAAGAACCCTCCATGTACACAGATGAAATTGCCCTACATAGCTTGTTGCAGAACTTTACTACTACTGTTGATAGAAAAGTTTTCTCCAATATCCAACCAAGCTTTTTTCCTCTACAAAATAATTAGGATGAAAAGAAATCAGCTAGTAGCAGACATGGAGCACCCTATTCTTTTCTGGTATCTTCTGACATATCAGAAAATATATGGGTTTTGTTCATAGCCATTTCCGCCCTCCAGGCCTCTCACAGAATGTTTTTTGCATATAAAAAGCAGGGAGGAGCTGTAAAGTACAAGAAGAATTCCAGGGGAACTCTGGACTTCCAGGCTTCAGCCAGCCAAGACTGGATGTGATGGCAAACAAGGGAACACTGAGAACCACACTCCCCTTCAAAAGGGATTTTATCCAGACACATCTGCCCGTGGATTTTGCACCAGCCCAAGCCAGCTGGTCTCAGGTAAATCACACAGCAGAAGCGAGGAAGAAGATGGGGCAGAAGAACATGGAGCTAATTCACCTCTCCTGACTATTTCATTTACCTCAAGAAAGGCCAACACAAAGAGCTCCCATCTTCCCTCCCTCTCAGCTTCCAAGAATCCCACAGAGATCTAGGACAAGCCTATCTCAGAAGACAGCAGGTCAGAGCTAACATCTCCAGTACACCTCTCTGACCCAAGTGAGGAATAACAATGATTTCTGTGGCTCTCCCACAATGCTATTTAATATACAAGTCAACATAGGATTAATCTGTCAGCATATTCATTCCTGGGAGATGCCAAATGCCCTTATTGCCCATCCAGCTCAGCACAAATTGAATACATGACACACCTCTGACGGCCAAGCCAGTAGTCTGCAGGGTGTCCTAAAAGTAAGAACACCAATACAAATGCTAAGCAAGATTAGCACAGGGGAAACTGATTTGCCACTTAATATTCAAACACCAAAGAAATAAAAGACTTCAATGCTGGCAGCTCTGTGTGGAAGCACCTGACAACGGCACTTAATGATTAAACCTACTGGCCTGAGGAGACATTTTCTTGCAGCATTACTGCTCTCACAAATGACAAAAACATTCAGGAGTAGAAGTAGAGCACTGGTGAGGATGGAAGCTCTGAAATCTTACCAAGACTTAACAAAAATAACTATTCCATCTCAGGAACCTGAGGAGCACACTGCTATCATCACAGGGGCACTGCCCTGGGATTCAAATCCAAGAGAGCAATTCCCCTTCCTGGCCAACAAGCCATTTGCAGGATATCGATTCCCTCTATGCAGAATTCTTTCCACTGCCTCCAGATCAGGGACAACCTAAGAACAGTGGAGGTGAGCTGCCTCTCCAGGTGGTAAGCAACAGCTCATGGTGAAGATTTTTACCTTGGCAAACATAAGGAGATATAAATCATCTTCTCATCCAGATAAGAATTTTTTTCCCCTTTTTCTTCTTTGTTTTGTTGCTGCTTTGATCTTCTGCAATGGTAATAATTTTGGTAGCAGTGCTAACAGCAGGTCTAAAAACTGCACACATCCAAGAAGCAGAGGTAAACAAATAAAGAATAAGGTCTTGCTCATAAGGCAGCCCTAAAGGCTAATTTATTGCTTCCTATTTCAAAGCAGTGTGTGGTCACATCAGAAGTGAGCTTGGAATACATGCTTGCTGGGAAAAATAACACACACATGGAAAAAGTACAAGACATGTGCATGGATCAGTTAAAGATCTAAAACACAATATCCCAATGAACCAAATGCCTAGGTCATCACAGTAATACCTAAAGGCAAACCAGAATTTTTTCAATTACAGATTCAACAGGAACAATATATTGCAAATTATTTCCAGGACAAAAAGCTCTACCCACATGCAATGAGCACATAAAGGTAGTTTTATTTATAAAAGATTTCTGTGTATACTATGGATTATGCCATAAAGGAAGATGAGTTTTCTAGGCAGAAAATCTTACTGCAGCTGCACAGACAAGAGCTTGAGCCTTAGCACACACTGAGCATGAAAAACTCCTCTTCCAAAGATGGTATCGAACATATTATGAAAGAAACTGAATTATGATTTCACATCTCTGATACAGCTCCTTTCCAGCCCTCACACACTGTAGGTGAAAATTATTTCCCCTTCTTAGTAAACCACTTTGATTAGGAGGACCATGTAGCATCTATGGAAATTTGGAGGCAGTGAAAGATCTCACAGCAAGGCTACCATTAAATCTTTGCTGGGGAACAAGGGGAGACATCTGTGTTTCATTATCTTTGAAATAATTAACTGATTTGTGCATTACCAAAGTGAAAATTAATTTTTTTTCTACTGTGAGAAAGTTTGGGAAAAGTGGAAGTCTTTAGTAATCTTCTGAAAAAAAAAAAAGAAAAAAGAAAAGAAGTCTAGATTAGGCCAGACAAAGAACCAGTTCCCACAAAAGGCAGGATGGAGCTATGCCAAATGTTTCTAAGAACAGAGCATTTTTTGGTTGTTTTTTTGGAGCCAAATTTCTTATGCCTCCATTCTCTCTTTTATGGGTATTAATAAGATTTCCACATAAATCTGTCTCTACTTAGTCATCCTCACCACTGTCAGACTTCAGAGCCCTCCAGGAGGAAGGACTGCCAACACAAATGTTTGTGATGTCACCCAAGCCACGCCAGCCATGGCTCAGAACAAACAGGTCCAGAAGGTGAAAGGCCACCATAACCCTATGGAGGGGCAAAGAATTAAACAATTAATAGATCCAGCACTAGAATTAAGAGGGGAGAAGTGAAATAACAGCAGTAATCACCTAAATGCATTTCTTGATTTGGTGTTAACAAATGAAAAAGCAGTGAGCATCTTTCTGCAGTCAATACATGTTGTTAGGACAAACATCACACACAACTGGGAAATTTGACCTGTGTCCATCTGAAACTGCCTTCCCA
>VZSU01000107.1:1322999-1372083 GCA_013398715.1 Nesospiza acunhae | reverse complement strand
GAAATTTCCTCCAAGGCATCAGTGAGTTTTTGCATTCAAGCTTTTACATTTAGAGCCAGGTAACTCTATCATCCCTAAAAATCTGAGGTAGCATCTCCACAGACTGACACCCATGGGTGCATCTCTCTGGTTCAACAAACACACACACAAACCCCAAAACAATCAAAACCAAAAGCAAAGAAACAACAACAACAACAAAAAAAAAAAAAAAAAAAAAAAAACAAAAAAAAAAAAAAAAAAAAAAAAAAAAAAAAAAAAAAAAAAAAAAAATCACCAGATGCTGGTTGAAGGGAAAGAAGTGACATGAACTAAGAAAAAATAAATCTCACTAGAAAAAACTGCAGTCATTCTTGGGTGGTCACTCACAGACAAGCATCAACAAATCGAATTCACTTTTCCTAACACGTAGAAGCAGAATCAAGTGCCCAAAGCTCACCCTTGTGTTGTTTGGCCTGTCTTTCATGAGAGACGAAAGGGGGATCAGATTTGGAGGACTAGAAGATAGGGAATGAAGCAGGAAAAATCACCTCATTGATGTAAGTATTCCCAGATCAAAAAAAACCCTTTTGACCATTCAGAAGAGTGGCACTGAGGAAGCTGTTAAATCATGTAGTCATCAATAGCATGACCTTTAAGTTTGCTTTTTATTAAATAAACACATGGAAAAAGAAAACAAACCTGCATACAGCTAAGAAGCTAGATAGCTTAAATTTCATTAAAACCATCTGTGATTGCAGATCCAAGCATCCAAAAGATAGCGTATGACATAATTATGCTTACAAGCACTGACTCACTGGTTTAGATAGCAATGCATTAAGATCACAGGAAAGATACTCGCTGGGCTATCAAGTTTCTCCCTAAAGTTCTCATCTCCTTAACCTGCTATTATAAATGATTAAGACAATCTGATTGTTACTTTCATCTCAGTTCTAAAAACCTTAACTGAATAAAAGAGCCAGAGCCCCCCAGGCCAAGTTCTCATGAGTGCACTGAATGACAGCAAAGGAAGCTGTTCCATCACATCTGAGGATTTTTTGGGCTGGGTTTCTTTCAGTGCATATCAGTCAATTTTGCAATACAGTGACTTCAGCTTAAAAAATCAATGTTTTTCTTAGCATCCCATTACCACTTTCATTTGAGAACAGACAATATATAAAGCAGATCGGAATGTGAAATAAGCACATATTATTGCAGCTGGAAGAATTTTACCATTTTAAAAACACAGATAAGTTGCAGTTTCCAAAAGAAAAATAAAATCCAAAAGTCCAAACATGACACCATGCCCGAGCATGCCAATATGATAAATATCCAGAATTTTAAATTTTGGGTTTTCAAAAAGTCTGCTCAAGTGGCAGATCACAGCCAGGAAGTCTTAAGGTTCATCTTAAGGATCTTCTTTTTCATCTATGCATAATATAAAAGGAAAAGATAATTCTAGATGCAAGGATGAGGGCAGCTAAAATGTTGGAATGAAAACCACTGAAACTCTGCCTCAGTCACTATTATCACAAGTTCATATTATCCATCAGCCCTGAATAGGAACATCACACATTTCAGGATTAGATTTATACACCACTCACAGCAGAAGAGAAAGCTGAAATAAAGATTGGATAGCTTTGAGAGGAAGGGGATAGACAATCTGTCTTTATTGCTTCACTTAAAAATGCTCAGGAGCTCTCCAAGAAACATTTGTGTTTGCCATCTCTGTCTCACCACAGCAGATGCATCCAGAAAGCCAGCTTTAGATGTCCTCAATTTCAGTTAAGCCCTGGTTCCTCAGATTTCCTCTGAGCTGGCCCTGATTCCAAAGGTGCCTGGCCAAGAGGAAATGACCAAGGATCCAAGGCTTGGATCCTTGAGAGGAACTGAAGCTGGAATATGCGATTGAGGGCTGGCACCCCAGCCCAGCTAATTGTTGCACTATTACCCTGTGCTCCTCTGTGACCCTGCTCAACACAAACACGGCAGGCTTAGCAGGAGTCAGCATTCTGGATTCCATGGCCCAGAAGTCAGTCTGCAATTCCAACAAAGCACAGACAATATTTCTCTCGTCACTGAGCAGATTTCTTACCGTGGTCTCAGTAATGAGGCACAAGCAGAGCCCATGCTGCCTCGAATGATGAGATTGTACATACACACCTATGGATACACCAGGCTGCTCCTAAAGGTGTTTTGCTTCTCCACAATCCACAGGAAAGATGAATGCTCTGCAACTCTCAGCAGAAGCCTGCTGGAAAGGTTCAGGATCCTAACCCTAACCCTTATCCCCCTTTTAGCTTCCAAACCATCCACGCGGTTCCACCCCTCACATGAAGTATAGCATTAAATCCTTTAATAGAAAATGTTTATGCATTTGCAGTTTTGGGTAATCAGTAGACAATTAGGACTGCATTTAAGAATGGCACTTGCAGACACATTAAGCTGGTTTTAAAGGAAACCAAACCCTCAGTAATGGCATATGAGTTAACTTCAAACATTTCAGCTCAAAAGAAATGCAGTGAATTTCAGGGAACTGTTTTAATAAATAACAAATATAAACTAATCCACAGCTTCCCCGACAATAGGTACACAGCAGCAACAATATATCCACTACACCTAACAAGAGTTTTACCAGGTAAAGCTCATGTGCTTAGCTGTAAAAATACAAGTCACCTATTTATTTCAACTGGTCTTGTCATACATCTCACCAGCCAGAGCTCCAAAATGAACAATTGTCACAGCACATGTCACAGCTGAGATGGCCATAATACACAGAGTGTCAGCACACAGTTTCAGAAAGTTTTAACCCAAACACAGTAACACCTTACCTCATCAGAAGGCTTCAGGCACCTGCCCACACAGACTAACACCATCCCACTCCAGCAGGCTGCAGCAGCTGCCCTCCCTGTCCCTCAGCCCAGCCTTTTGTGCCCTCTGTGCCCTCTGGGGTTGGGCAGTGCCCCTGTGCCCTCCATGGCTCGTTCCCTTCAATGCTGCTCACCTGTGCTGCACAGCTGGGGCCAGTTGGGGAATGATTTGGCACAGCTGGGGCCAACTGGGGATGATTGGGCACAGCCCACCCCAATCACCACTGACTCTGTGCCTACACCTAAAGGAAGCTGTAGTCTCAGTTTCACACCAAACCTGCAAAATTTATCTTTAATAAACGCTTATGAAATTCAGTTTAAACAAGGGAACAAATACATAAACGTGGGATGGCCACACAAATAATTTTAGAAGTTAGTGCAGAAAGCAGATTGTGATTCAGGACATCCAAACTCTCTCCTCTGCTTGCTGCATGACCTCAAACAAGTAATGCTGTAATACTGCTCATTCTCTTAATATTTCTGTACAAACAGCCCCTTCTTTGTGCCCCCAGGAGTGGCTCCAGTTCAGGCTGCATGGGGAGCTGCACAGCTCCTCCTGCCCAGCCAGCCCCGTGCTCCACATCACAGCTAAAGCCAGCAGCAAGTCAGTCCAGGGACACCATGCCAAGCACCTTTATGGCTTTCACCTCTGGAACAGATTTGCAGCACCAATCTCCAAATTTAACACTGGAATGTATCATTTGTAAGACAAAAGTGGTAATCTGTTGATTAAAATCACTGCTCAAGTGTTTACAAATAATTGCACAACTTGGCATACATTTGCACATCAAGAAAGAAGAAGAAATATTTAAAGAATAGAGTTAAAAGTCAAGCAATATTTAGTAAAGCTGGCATATTAATAAACAAGCCTGCCTGTGGAAACATCAGGAAATATGATTTAATATCCAGCAAGAACCCAGTCATATGTAACTCAGGCTTGCTGACTGTGCTGTCAGAGTCAAGCAAAGAACTCCATCCCTCTCAACTGCACAATACTAATTTGTGTATGTACATATATACATATATGAACATGTACATAAATGTCTGTATGTGTGTGCACACATCTATTAAAACACACTACAAGTATTTCAGGTGATGTTTTCAGCAGCACAACAAATGTGCTGCTGAAAATTTAATATCTTTATTTAAAATAAGAAAAAGAACCATTAGCTGTTAAAAAAAAAATTAAGAGGCTCTCTTTGGATTTTAGGATGTGAACACAGCTCCTTCTGCACTAAGGACTGAACTGAAAGGATCGCCCTGTTACCCTGGGAGGGCTGAAAACAGCAGAGACAGGAGGAGATTATTATTAACCTTTATAAAGATAATGTAATAAAAATAGTGTTTTTAACCTTCACTTGTTCAACATGAATTTTAAAATATCACTGAGTGAGAAGGTGAAGGTTATCCATTGTGTCACAAGAGTAAGAGGCAGACTGCATTTCAGCACAAGCATTCCTGTAACAGTCCCAGTGCCAAATTCCAACTAAAACTCCAGCCACATGAAACATATCTTCCCAATTATCCTGCAATTATAGATGCACCCAAACACACTGAAGCTCCTTGTCAACACAAAATACAGTGATCAGACTTTGCCAAGAGTAACCTATAGTTAGCACCACCAGTACAGCTGAAGAGAAATGCATCAGAGAATTCAGTGCAGAATCCAATAGGTTTTGCCTTTCAAAAGTGAGTTTTGGGGGAAGGACTTCAGCATTACCGATATAGAAATAGTGGTAGCTGCACTGGGGGGTAGGTTGTAGAGGAAATGAAGCAGCAGAATGGAAATCCCAGTTAGATCTGTCAGCTGGTGAGCTCCAACAGGCATCAATAAGGAAGAAAGAAAAGGAGAAAAGGGGGAGAGAAGCCCGGAAGGGAATGAGAATAAAGAAAAGAAAAGAAAAAAAAATTCTCTCAAAAGCACTTGAAAGTGCATTCCCATAGGCAAGAGTAGACAGTACATAAGGCTGTGCAGCCCTTTTTAATCTCCACTTTCACACACAGCTCTGCACCTTTCCACAGCTGTCATCTCAACTGAGAGTCAATACTCAAGCACAGACAGGGTTTCACACAAGTGTTACTCTGCAGGCAACAAAAAGCTTGGGAGAGCACATCTAGATTTCTGCTCACAAAGTGGAGTAAAACTTGCTTGGACGTGGCTGTTCAGCCCGTGCACAGCCCTCAGCCACATTTCAAGGTAAATTTGGGGTGTATTTGCCAAGAATCAGTATTTTCATCTAACATCAGTAACAAAACAGATGAATGCTCTGCCTCTCCTTCATGGCATTAAACACAAACACGCGTGGATTTATTTAAAACCATACAGCAAAAGTGGAAGAGACTCAAAATATTGTAGTCCAGGGTGAGGAGCAATTTAGGTTATTGGTGGTGCTTGGCAGCAGCTCCAGCACACAGAGATGCCAGCAAGGTTTCATCAACCTGCTGGGAGTGCAATAGTTCAAAAAATAATTAACCTTCACCACTCAAATACTCAATTCTTTCCCTGTCTGGAATTCGTTTCACAACTGTGCTTATGGACAAATTTACTGAGACATCAGTCAGAAGGATGCTGATCAGAATAAGTAATGTTCAGTTTTGAAGTTCAGTAAAAACTGCTCCCTTACAGTATTATGATTTACTCAAAGACAACCAGGAACAAGAGGCTTTTTTAAAACAAAAAATAAACGCAGCAACCCTCAGTGACTTCATCCTCAAAACACAGCGATAGTTTTCCAGCAGGCATCATCATATTTGTATTTCACACAGCTTTTAATGAAGCTGAGATATTTCTAAGAGGACCAACCAGTCTGAGAGGAAGGGTTGCTTTTTTTAAACTGTCAGCAGGGAGTGCCTCGGGACTTCAGCAGCCATCAGAAAAAGCATCATGAGAATATTTGAAAAGCACCACTCCTACAGAGTTAGGCAGACAAAAATCCCATTTAAAAAAAAAAAAAAACAAAACAACAAAATGACGCAGAATATAATTTTATTTTACTTTAAAATTCAAACCAAAGCGTAATTCTTATTACAAAACAAAGCCAACTCCAGCAACCTACAAAATACAAAAGTCAAATAAACCACTTTAATCCCACATATTTCACTGGCGGATTGGGGGTGTTAGCCAAGGAGGCCCCAGCTATGCTCTGAGCTCTTTCTGATACGTGGAGGTTTTGTAATTTTCCAGCCTTCTGCAGGGGCAGAAGGAGAGCCTTTAACTGTATTGATGCTCATAAGTATCTTCTCCCTAATTTTTTTTCAGTAGCCAATTGCAGTAAAAATACAGAGTTGTGCAGTGATAGGTCCAGACAAAGAAGTACAGTCACTAAAGCACAGAGTGAGCAAATGGGAACTTTCTTCCTAACTAGTATCAGATTAAAAAAAAAAAAAAAAAACAAACAGTTTTTCTAATCCTCAAACTGGCATCAGAAACTTACACACTTCAAAAACTAATAAATTCAAACGTCTAAGCTGGAAGAGCTTCATTCATACCTTGTGACATGCACGTATTTTCCACGCTCAGTGTATATTTCTATCTCACACAATCAGACTTCTTCATAGCAGCTTAAAAATAAAAGGTCTGGGGGGAGTTTGTTTGGAGGTTTGGGGATGGGTTTGTTTTGTTTTCCAAACTCCTTTCTATTCTTTCATTTTTAGGCCACCACCTCATCAATACTCCTCAGTCAGACCTGGGTTTAGGTACAATTTCAGTCCCATCTTAGATGAGGCTCAGAAGTTTGGGCTGTCTGTGGACCCTAATGGTTCTGTATGTCTGACCAAAACTTGATACACTAGTCCATACCATGTCTTCACTAACCCAATTTCATTTTTAAATCTCCCACACACAAAATCTTTTCAGTGACCAGCACATTTTCAGTGACCAGCACATTTCCAGCGGCCAGCTGATACAAATCCTTTTCTTGACAGATTCAAAAATGAACAATGCCCTTTCACTGACTAAACTCCTATAACCACCAGTATCTTCCCTGTGCTCCCTATTTTCCCTTTTGCTCAGCAGCCCTTGAGGTGGCACTATGAAAACATCCATCCATCCATCCATCCATCCAATCCATCCATCCATCCGTGTTCAACAGCAGTGAAGGACCATGTCCCATCAGCACATCACACAGAATCACAGAAAGGCTGGGCTTGGAAGGCACCTCTGGAAATCTTCTAGTCCAACCCTTCTGCCAAGGCAGGACCACCTAGAGCAGGAGACACAGGTGGTGGCCAGGCAGGTTTTGAATCTCTGCAGAGGAGGTTCCCCAGCCTCCCTGGGCAGCCTGCTCCAGTGCTCAGTGCTTTTTGCTCATGTTCAGGTGGAGCGGGTTGTGTTTCAGTTTGTGCCCCTTGCCCTGGCACTGGGCTCTTGTCACTCACCCTTCAGACATGTGGGTGCACTGATAAGATCCCTCTCAATCATCTTTTCTCCAGGCCAAACAGGCCTAGCTTTCCCAGCCTTTCCTCCCAGGAGGGATGCTGCAGTCCCCTCATCATCCCCACAGCCCTGTGCTGAACCTTCCCCAGCAGTTCCTTGTCCTCCTTGCTCTCAGGAGCCCAGAATGGGCCAGCGAGCTCCAGCTGTGGCCTCGGCAGGGCAGAGGACAGGGGGACATCCCGCTTTTCAGGTGTCATTTCCCGTTTCATTTACAAACGCTCACACGGAGTCAGGATGTTCTGCACCGGGGGGGACCCGCGGGGAGCAGCCCGGGCTGTGCCACCGCCGGAGCGGCAGCGGCGGGGCAGATCCGGCACGGGCCGAGTTAAGGACCACGGACAGATTTTGTGGATGATGTTCCGTGCCCGGCTTGGCTCTCGTGCCCTCTAGGGGGCCGCGCCCGCTAGCGCCGGCACCGCCCGCCCGCCGCGGGAGCGACCGGAGCCGCCTTCATCACCATCATCACCATCATCATCACCACCATCATCATCATCACCGCCACGAGGGGCTCGCGACAATGACAGGCACCCACACAGAGGGACAAGAAAAGCGGCTCAAACCCTTCATTATAAATAAATGCATGCATACATACATACATACATACATACAAGAAGCCAAAGTGGCTCAAACCCTTCATCATAAATAAATAAATAAATACATACATACATACATACATATATAAAAGAAGCCAAAGCAGCTCAAACCTTCATTAAAAATAAATAATTAAATATATTAAAAAATACATAAATAAAAGAAGCCAAAGCTTGACAAAAGGGTAGGGCGCAACCCCTCTCCCCATAGCCCCAGGGAATCTCCAAAAGCAGCTCAGAAGGAAAAGCGCTGATATTCCACCCACAACTTAAAACTCAGACAGATTTCATTTCATTGCATTTCATTTCATTGCATTCAGACAGAATGCATTTCTTTTTTTTTATTACTCACAATATAAAGAACTGATGCTACCATTTGGAGCAGGGCTTAAAGCAAAATTCACTGCAGGACTTAGAGCGAGACAACTTCAACACAAAAAAACCTCCACGAACAAACAAAAAGCAAAAAAAAACCCCACAAACAAAAACCAAAAAAATCCAAGGGAAAAAAATAAAAAAAAGAAAAACCAACCCCACCGCCTTCCTCCTGAAACCTGAAAAACCACATAGTCCAAGTGAGAGGTGTTTCTTTGAGTGACACCTTGACTAGCACAGAAGAGACTCTGAGGAAAGTGTTTGGAAATTAATAAAAAAAACAAGCAGAGGAAAAAAAATTAAATTTCTGCACAAATTAAAACATGGCTTCCACTTTGTTATCTGAATCTGTACATTTCTTTCCTTATCTGTCAAGGGATATGCTACAAGCTGTACATCTTCCCATCAGATTGCCTGGGTAAATCACAGCAACTAGCTCAAAGCTTTAATTGCAGAAGTGTTCTTTTTATTCTCAAATCATTTAGGAGGCAGGCAGCTCACCCCCATTCCAAGCCCTGCGGTTTGCAGGCACCAGAACCCAGCAAACCTTTTCACTTCCAGGCTGAGATTATTTCTTTATATTACTTTTTAAAGAAAAAAGCCCAAGCACTATTCCTTCTATTTGCAACACACAGCTATGCCTCAGTCTCCCACAAAAAACAGTTGGAATGCAAGAACACTAACAGCAGATTAGGAGAAATTCATACAAATGTCACAGTTAACCTCCAAAACATCATGTGTCACTGTTTTTTTCCCCTCCAACCCCCAACAAGCTTCTCAAAACGCATTTCATACACAGGGTCACTGTTCTGGCTGTTTATTTAATTAACATGACAACCCAGAGTACACAGGATTTCTTTCAGTTCCCCAGCTTTGCATTTTCACACTTCAGGCAGAAAGAGCAGAAAGTCAGTACTGTACTTTACTTTTTTGCCAATATACCGTAATATACATTTCTTGATTTAACCAATGGACAAAAATAGATTCTAAGCCCTTGGTGAGAGTTTCAGCAGAAGTTTTAACATTTTTGTGAGGCTGAGAGAGAAATGAAAAAACCCAAGTGGAGCAGGTTTGCCTAAATGAAGCCATGCAAAAGAAAATAAAGCATTAGGTCTGGAATCCCTGGGTGATTTTTCCTGGAGCCTTTCTTTAATATTTTACATGGTTGTGTTTCAGCAAGTCACCAGATGACATAACTCCTCAGTACTCCTTAGTTTTTAGTGACCTAAATGGCAATGCCATTAAATCTTATCAGAGTAATTACAGCTCAATAAACCCTATTAGGAGGAGGTACATGGTATATAAAACCTCACATGTCTAATAGACACAAAGTTCAGTACCTAAATTCAATCTGCCCGTCCCCTCTAAAATTTTACATTTCTCTACATTGCACCCCGATCACTCCCATTTTCAGGCCAGAGCACAGAATCCACATTAATAAAAATTGGTTGTAATATCAGGGTACATTTCTCTACTTTTTTAAGGTAAAATGAGGAAGAACCAACAAAGGGTAAGAAGCAACTTATTCCTGGCATTATCAAACAATGAGAAGAGATAAAGCCTTAATTTTTCCCTTGGAAAAAAAAAAAAAGGAAAAAGGAAAACTGACAAATATATTTCTTTTTCTCCACTGTTTCTTAGATCTTATCACTGCAGAGATATCTTTGGCCATGTGAACTGTTACAGGATTGTCTTCTCAACTCCACAGACAGGCGGTGATAATGACAGTCCTTGCACACAACTTTCCCAGGCTAGGGCTGGGAACAGGCAGGGTTACCACCCAGAACCTCATGAAAAACAGTCAATTGAGCAAAAAACCCCACTGCTGCTGCTGAGGGAAGATAGACAAGTCTGGCACCAAGGTTACCAGCCTGAAAAAAAAACTCTTAAAAAGGAGAAAAGGGATGGGAAAGATGCAGCAGAATAAAACAAGTCAAACCAAGAGAAAAGAGATGACAGACTCAGATGTCCCTCGGGAAGGCAAAGAGCTTTCTACTTCTCCTACTGCCCAGAACAGAAATACATAAAGAAAACAGAAATACAACGCAAAAGAGAAATACATAAGGAAAATGGACAGAAAACCTGTCTGCCTTAGGAGGCAGAGAGCACGGGCAGGAGTTTGTATGTGGAGCAGCTGGCCTGGCAGCTGGGGACATGGGAGAAGCTCCTCCACCAGGACTTAGCGCCTTCTCTCACACAGGGTTGTGTCACCCTCTAGTTGGGGCACCACAAAGTCCTTCAGACTGTGTGCTGGAGCCCTACAGTCTTCTGACTAAGGTAAAAAAGAAAAAAAATCCTGCAAAAGCAAATCAAACTATTTGCAGCAGCTGCAAGTAACGTATACTTGTAATAAATCCAAGGTAGCTGAAAGCTTCCCTAAACAAAACAAACAAGCAAAGCTCAAAAGCAAAATCCGGAGTCCAGCGTGGTTTAGATTTGCCCAGCTACAATCTCCTGTGCTGCATTCTATCCACCAAGGTAAAATCATCCCCTTGGACTGCTGCATATTGAGATTAACACATCATCAGAGGCACAAGCCTCAGAGCACATGGGCATTATAATATTTTAATGGGAAAAAACAACAGATAGAACACATTTTTTCTCCCCTCCCTATCCCCACCAACCTCCTCTCTGCACTTTTAGGAAGAGATAAAAATGTTTGCAAAAACCTGGAGAAAAAACTCCAAAAGCCATCTTCTTGGTGGTGCTTTTGCATTTACTGAAAAAAAGGCATTTCTTCATTCATTCATTCTCTGTCTTATCCATCCATTCACAATTTTGCTCTGCATCCTCTTTCAAATCTGGCTGAACGAGCCCTCAAGGAGCTGAGCATCCTCAGCCAGCCTTGATGAAATCACAGGGAGACAACGCTCAGCTGGGAGCAAGATCAGGCGCACACTCCTCAATGAGAGCTACACACACAGCAGGCTGGAAGCTTGTAATCCAAAGACTTTGCCAAAGCTGGGAAAGAGAGAGATCATATACAAAAAGCAAGCACAAACAGCACAGAATTAAACTGAAAATGGGGAAAGCATTTTTAGCATCAACAGAAGGTTGCATCATGGTACCATTTGAATTCTGGATGGTGGCATTTTTAATGAAAGTTCTTCTTTTCAAATTCTTTTTGGAGGTGATAAGATGCTAACACAAGGTGTGTTAATACAATATCCATGTTGTCAGTTTGCAATTCCTGGTACTGTCCTTTACAATGCCACATAGATTCACCTTCAAATTCTAGTAGAGAAGAATTCAGATTAAAATTGAGATGTGTGTGACTATATAAGAAAAATTCAGAAATTCCAACTTTCATAGAATCTTGTATTAACAGAGAGAGTCAGATATGAAGGGACACAAATTCTGGAAAAACAAAAGCTCAATTAAGTGCTCAGCAATAGGAAAGGTTACATGGGAAGTGATGGGAAAGATCACTAAAACTTTGCCTAATGTTACTCACTAAATTCAAGTACGTGTTTCAAAGCAATAAAGTGGATCTATTTCCTGATGAAAACTATTGGCAGCTCACAGATGTACCAACAAGACCAGAAACATTCAGAGGATGTTTTTTAAAAACAGTGGGGCAAGAGAAGGCCTGGTTTTATTTCAAAGCCCTCATGTCTATTTTTAACATGTTATATTTAAAAACTGTCCAAAAGAAAAACATTTACCTACACTTTCTTTAAGTCTACAGGGAGCTGAATTTTGCTATAAACATAAACTGTGTTTGCTGTAAGAGAGTCCCACTTCTCCCATCATTTCTTTGAGGTCCTTACAGAGCTTTGTTTCAACTTTTCCATTTTTCACTCATGCTAGCATTTATTTAAGAGAACAGCTTTTAGGGAGACAAGTTCACATACACACAGCCACATTGTGCTAAAAAAAAAAATAATAAAAACATACAGCAAGTCTCTCCAAACTCCAAAGTTATCATCCACTTCTAATCACACAGAGACACAAGCAATACCAGATCTCACTATTGATTAATAATGAGTGAGAACAAAAGAAAGAGAAATTTGACAAAATCCAGCAGCGGGTGAACGGAGCAGTTACACATAACTCCAGCCCAGCTCCACAGCCTGGAAGTGGGAATTGCTTGGGGCAAAGCTGGCCACTGTCCCCAGGTAATGCACCAGCAGGGAGGGAAAAGGAGTCTACCTTGTTATTCATCACCAGTCCAACCTCCTGGTAACATGCAGGAGATGTGAAGTCCCTCCATGAGAGAAGACAAGGACCATGGTCACTGAGACCTGTCTCCAAATGATTACACTTAGAGATGTTAACTAAAAGGCTGCATTTACTGGAAGTGTGAAAGCAAGTGGAAAATATGTTTAAGACCTTACAAATGATTATTGTAAGAAATCACCAGAAATGCCTAGCTTCACCAAGTAAGCATAAACAGTTTTAATTTCATGCCTTATTGTACTTACAAATTACTCTTACACCCTTGCCTCTCAGTTCCTGTTAAAGTCGGAATCTGGCCAGTTTTCTACTTTTTCACACTGTATTTGTCTGTGGTAAATATTTACTTTACCTAAACAAAACTGTTAAATAAATAAGTACATTTGTTGTAAAACAAGTCTCAAGTATGTAAGGTTGTCAGGCCCTCTTCTAAGAAATGTCAATACCAACCACAAAGGGATGTAATCAAACAATTTTCAGAAACAAACCAGCCACCCACACCATATAGTTAGATATAGCCATTACTTGGAAAATACTTTGCTGCTTATCCAGCAAGCTACCTAAAAGAAAACCTTAGGTGTACGACAACACGCTTCACTTGATCACAGCACACAGAATCCTTTTCAACACTAGTTGAAAAAGAAAACACAGTCTGATACTTATTTCCCCCCCAGGTTTCCCTTTCCACTGCTCAGCAGGGGTTGCTCTGACTTTCAAGACACACAAGTGTCAAGTGATATTTTTATGGGGCAATCTTAAATCTCAAAACAACTGAGAAACACGTCAAGCGCAGAACCAAGCCCACTCTGTGTCCGTGTCAGGGCTCTACACTGCTGTACAGTAAAATACCGGTGCCTGATTGCTTCTTTCTCCAGTTTTTTTGAGGTGTGCATTGAAACGAACGCATCTCTGGTAATAAAGTTCTCACTCAGCCATTCCAATCACAGCCTCGCAGGGGAAACAAAGTTGAGATAAATCGCGTGTGCCTCGCACCGGTTCCCGCAGCCAGGGCAGAGCTCTCCGTGATTACACGCACGGGCACAGCGCTGGGGAGGCAAAGTGCAAAGAGGAGCCTCGGCTACCGCCCCGATAAGGGACTTCTCCCACCGCGGACAGCCGAGCTGCTCGGCTCACACACACACACACACACAGCGCCCTTTCGAGCTTAAAGCAAGTTTTAAAACCTGAGATACCTTTCTAGGAAACTACAGCTTTGAAACAGCGGGGTTCCTAAGTGATGCTGGGAAACCCGAGGGCTGCGCTCGGGGCAGGTTCACACCGGCTCCGAGAGCCCAGCGGGCACCGTCCACCCCAGCCCTCCCTCTGAAAGCTTTAGGAAAAGCCAGATCCGGCCACAGCTATAAGGGAAAAGCACACCCCGAGCCCTCTGCCTGGTCCGGAGAGCCCCGCTTCAGCCCGGCTTGCACCGGCCCGTCCCGAGGCGTCCCGGGGCTCTCCGCGCTGAGCGGGGCAAAGCCCGCACCGTGCGCGGCCTCCCCGGCCCGGAGCGGCTCCTCCGCCGCTGCCGGGACCCCCGGCAAAGTTTGGGACCCGTCTCCCCGCCGCCCTACCTGCTCCCGGGGGATGCAGGGCAGCGAGGTCCTCCGGTGGGTCTTGTTGCCGCTGCCGCCGCCGCCCGACATCTCGGGGGAGATCATNGGGGGCCAGAGCCGGTCGGCGTAGCCGGCCAGAAGGATGCCCAGCAGCCCCAGCAGGTAGGCCAGGTAGGGCCGCCAGGACGCCGGGACCCTCTCCAAGGCGACGAGGGACGTGGTCTTGGCCGCGCTAGTCACGGCGAGCATGAGGACGCCCTGCCTCAGCTTCAGCACCAGCCATGTCACGGCGGCCAGGCAGCTCAGCACCACCCCCGTGGCGGCGAGGGAGAGCAAGTGATCCTCCTCCTCCTCCTCCTCCCCCGCCGCGCCAGAGCCTCTCAGTCAGAGATGAGCTGATAGAAATGCAGATCGATGGCAGGGCCAGGGCTCAGCTCCCGGAAATCGATGCCGTTCCCATGTCGAGAACTCCCCGGGATTTTTCCCACCCTCGGGAGGCTCAGGGCTGCAGGGATCCCAGCTCCCCCCGCCCGCCCCCTGCCGAGGCACGGGGGGCCGGGCAGCGCCGCGCCTCTCCGCGACCACCTCGGGCTTGGGGCGGCAAATTAAAATTTCTTTTTTAAAGTGCAGGACTGGGAGAGATACGGAGAGATCCTAAGCGGTGTAAGGAAATGGGCAGGGGGCAGGGGCAGATGTACCACCTCGGAAGTGCTGCTTAATTTCTAGGCCATCCTTTGCCTTGCAGGCGCTCCCGGCGGGCGCGGAACAGCGCTGCCCGCCGGAGGGTCCGGCCCGTGCCCCGCGGGCAAGGGGAAGGAGCCTCCAGGTCGCTGTGGACTGCGGGGAATGAGAAATGACAGGGAGGAAAAAAAAAAATAATAAAGCTCAGGGCTTAAAAAAAAAAAAAGGCAAATAAAAGGCCAGCGGAACCGCAGCAGAAGTTGCGAAGTCCTGCCGGGAGGGCGAGAAAGAGACCTGCGGGAGAAACTTGAACGTAAGCCTGCTGGGGAGAGAGAAAGAGGACGAGCGAAAAGGAGAGGATTTCCCTGCTGAGCACTGCAGGGATAGTGTTTGAGCTTTACACGGGAAAAACCCTGCCCCCGGCCGGGAGAGGAGGGAGGCTGCCCAAAGCCCCGGAGCAAACCCGCGCCGAGCGAGCGGCCAAAGCCCGGCAGCGGAGCGGGCTGCTGGAGGCGATAACCACGGAGGAGGAAGGGAAACGCGGGGGCTTTGCCGCTCCCAAAGCCGCCGGAGCGGCTCCCGGGGAAGGGCAGCCCGGCCCTGCCCCGGCGGAGCTCCCCGGCACCGGGCGCTGGCAGCCAGGGCATAAATCCGCCTGTCAGGGTAGGGGCAATTACGAGGCCGTAAAAGAGTCAGGAAGATGGATGTTTATGAGTGATTATTAGGGGTTGTGTTGCTGTTTTAATAGGAAGCCCGAGCTGGAATCCCAAAAGCCAGCGGCTCCGAAGCGTTACGGGTTTCCAGGCTGTAGCTCCATCCAAAAGCCGCTGTTTCCTTCCTCAAAACCTGCCTCGCTCTCTGCTCTGGGCAGAGCCTGGCCCTGCTCCTGGGCTGCCCGAAATTGGTCTTCACACGAGTGGAATCAGGTTCGGACAAAGTCTGTGCAAAACCCCGAAGAGCGCGGAGTAACGTATTTAGCACTTAATAGGAGCCACGGAAAAATACAATCACCAGCTGTGAAGTGACAGAGCATTAAGAGTCAGGAAACGAACAGATTAGAAAACAGAATTTCCCAGCCCTCCTCCCCCCTTGCACATCTACAAATCACTAATTTGAGACAGATTTATAGCCTTTACATATTTATTGGTGCATCTATCTGGATAGCATGCCTATCATCCGGGATCTGAGTATCTGAAATGGTAGCATTAGTGAAGCATACTTGGGATTTTTATTAGAAATGGGTCATAAAAACTGAGTCTGTCTTAAAATAATAGTTTTCCAGCCTAACTATTATGGAATATGGATTTATTAGTCATTTTTATGTTTGAAGCTTGGTTTAAAAACAACCTAGATATTGTTAGCAAAGTTTGGCTCTGAGGAATGGAAAGCCTCTGGTTTTTTTAAAGGTTAAGGGGCCAGATTAAGAACAGCTGGAAAGGTTTGGAGTTTATTCTGGTGAGACAGCAATCAGCAGGTTGCCATACACATCTAGAAAAACATAGCTGGTTCCATCTACCCTAAACATCAACCTCCCAGAGACAGAATAGTAATACTCAGATAGTAATAATTACATTACTCATTTTCACTACTTTTTAATTAAAATATGCATCTTTCAGGTGCTTCTAAGTCTAGATGAATCAGAAAAAATGCAAATAAATGGATATTGCAGCACTGGATAACACACATGCAGCAGTTGCAAATCAGATAGATCAGACTTTTGACCTAATACTCCCTGCCAAGTAGCATTTGCTTACATCTTGATTATCTCCACTTTGTTACTTTACACTTACACCTCCTGATACCAGAAATGTTGACACTTTAAATAAAATAATGGAAACAAAATGAAGGACTAGAGGAATAAACACTCCCTACCTTAATGTTTTTGCTGCCGCCCCATTTAGAATTATAATACATAGATCAGAGCAGATAATTGACTATATTCTTTTAATTCCTTAAGCTAAAACATTAATTATTCTGTTTAGATTAAAAGCAGCAGTTTTTTTTTTTTGTTTGTTTGTTTTTTTTTTTTTTTTTTTTTTTTTTTTTTTTTTTTTTGGCTGGACACATTTTAGGTTCTTTCCAGTCTCACATGAAACAGACCAGACCTCCCCAAGGCATCTGCCACTTTCTGCACTGAAGCAGGCGCAAAAGTCAGATTAAGAGTCCTTTTTCCTGGTATATCCATTCTCACATCCTGCATTAGGTAGCATGATGGAATTCAAGGCTCACAAAGTCAAAGGCACAAATTCTCATGTATTGATCAGAACATGGGAAGATGAACTTTTCCTGTGGCCTCCACCACGTGGGATTTGATAAAAATACTACTTCTGCATGTTTCTGAATGAAATAATGTAATTGTCAGTTATTCATCTACTATCTAAGGGTGTTTCAGGCACCTGAGTTGTGAAAATTTTCATAAAAAGACAGCAGTAATTTAGAGTCTCCATCAAAATCACTGCCAGGTGGGAAAGCATGATGGGTGATGAGCCAAAGAGAACATGAATTGCACAGAAGATGAGAAATACTGACCATTGAGGAGATTTCCTGTGCAGGGACACACAGAAAGAAGAGGAGAGGCAGGAGGGTATTTGTGTTATTTCATTCATGATTGATTCCACTGGATTAGGCTGTCTACAGCTGACAGGTACTCCTGAAACAGTATGTTGAGCATATAGTCACCTAAAAATTCTGTCTTCCTTCTCTAGAGAAGAGAAATTCTGGGGATTTCTTTTATTCTCTACCCCTGCAAATAGTCAAGAGCTCAAGACTTCCCTGAAGTTCTGGTGCTGCATCTTTTTTGGCACTTGCAGACTCGTCCTCCTTTTGATGAATAGGTGCCCCTAACAACCCAAAGAAAATAGGAACCATTCCATAGGATGAGGTCACTGTATCAGTCATTCACCAGAGAAACTGAAGCAGTTCACACTCCAGTGAAAACCAGAAATTACCCCTTCTGCTTTCTATTTGCAGCACAATCTTCCATAGTGATGGTGGAGACTTCTTGGAGACTGCAAAGGAGATAAACCCAGGAAGTTTCATGGGTTTCTACTGTCACAGAATGCTCTCTAAGAAAATAAAGGTGAACTGACTTTAACTGAAGAAAAAGAAAAAATAAAAGCAGTTTGCTCTGGACAACAAAGAGAAGGAAATGGATAGTGAAGAGGAGGAGGTGTAAAGAATTTTTGGACATAATAATCTATCTCAGAATCACTTCGTCCTTAGTCACTGGTGAAGAAGATGAAGTGAATTTTACATTTCATTAGTAACAGTACTTTTACCTAATCCTCTCAGGGGACTTTAGGCATCCACACAAAACACAATTCTCCATCCAAAGGGAGAAACAATGATTTCCCTGAGCGCTGAAGAGAGGGGGAGAGATCTCACAATGGAAATGGGAGATCTATCACAGCCCAGCTATCCAGACCAGACAACCAGCGCTTGTTTTTTCGTTGGTTTCCCCACACCTCTCTGCAGTCTCTTCTCATGCTACTGCTGCTTTGTGGTCACAGGGCCACAGCTGCTCTGGGAAACCACCAGAAACATGTAGGGCCACTTCCCATAACAGGTTACACACTCTCTGCCCCCCAAAATAGAGGTACAACACAACAAAAGTCCCAAATCCTGCAGAAGTGCTGGGAATGAGCTGAAGTGAGATGCTCTTCTGGGGCTAAAGGAGCAATAGTGAAAGTGAAGGAAATTCTGCACCATGTCCTACTGAAGAGTGCCATGGGGTGGGGAATGATGCGTCCTGTTCATTCATTTTTAACTTTACCACTCTTGGTCTACACTTACGGTAATTATTCTTACATTTTTTTGTTAATTTTTTTCTCTCATTCCTTGTCATATAACTTTCCTCGACTTCTTATGACTTTGCATGTGAATAAGTCTATATGAATTTTTATAATGCTACTGAATATTAATTGACTGAGTAAAGTTAAATTTGCCTAATTTGTGAAATGTACTGTGATTAAAACCTACACATGGTGGTAATGTTCTGGACTTTAATGCTAGTTTTTTTTTAGGATCTCAAATTATTTTACAACATTTCTAAGTCATTAAAATCCTCAGGAGTTTAGGTGATGACCACTACTTTGCATGACAGATTTATACATCTGTTTACTGGGGCACTTAAAAATATGCTTATTTACAAATATGAGCATTTTTCTGACTTCAGTAGCATTTCACAGACTATCACAGGAAATTTAATTGAAAGTTTTGAAAATTACAAATTTTTCATGTAACTCATTAATCATCCAGAGTAGTATGTAAAAAAATTAATGTGTGAGTTATCTCACTGATTCAATGATTTTAATAGAGAATGTGGCATTGAAACATATTTACTGTGTAAATTAGATTATTTTTATACCATTTTCAGCAAAGAAGTAAATATTATTATTTTGGAGTTGAGTGCAGGCATACTCACAATACCCATACTGCATGTGTGTCATTTAATTCATCATTTCAAGGTTTTCTTCATAAGGGGAATGTAAAATACATTACTGAGGTATGTAATGAAAAAAAATTAACTCCCATATTGTGGAGAATATCCACTTGATGACAAATCAAATTTATTAATTTGTGAAAATTTCCATTGTCTTCCATTGTGGTGTGCATAGAAAGAATTCCAATTATTGTATTGGGAAAACAATTAGAATCCTCATGCACTGTAAAGAGTAGGCTGATTCCGATTTTTTCCAAGCACAGAAGTGAGTTTTCAGTCTCTCTAAGTCTGTTACACTTCCACTAGAGGCATTTAAAGAAAGTACAAACTTTATATTTCAAAATAAGGATTGCTCAGAATGGGATGGATTACTTTTAGCTTGCACGAATGATCATGCTAAAGAGTAAAATTCTGATTCTGGAGAGGAAAGAGGGTGACTGGAGCCTTTTATAGGTTATATTTTGTAACTTTTATATATATTTTTTTGCCTATGTATCTTTCCTCAGTAGAATCATGGAATGGTTTGCGTTGGAAGGGATCCGAAAGGTCATTTCCTTCCAACCCCCTGCCATAGGCAGGGACACCTTGCACTACTCCAGGTTGTTCAGAGCCCCATCCAGCTTGGCCTGGAAAATTTCCAGGGCTGGGGCAGCCACAGCTGCTCTGGGCACCTTGTGCCAGGGCCTCACCACCCTCATAGTAAAGGATTTTTCCCTAATATCCAATCTAAACCTACACTCTGTCAGTTTGAAGCCATTTCTCCTTGTTCTGTCACTCCAGGCTCCTGTAAAATACATGTGAATGGAAAATTTTTTGATGATGCCCATGGAGGGAATCTCATTTTCAAAGAGTGATTCCATTTTATTGCAGCTGAGAATTCACATTATGCAGAGGGTTTTGCTGCAATAGTGAATCGTGGTCTGTGGAAAAACCTGTGCTTTGGGTTGTGAAACAAACTTTCAGCAGTGACCTGTTATTTTTGAAAGAAATGTCCTATAGCAACATAATTACAAGCACTCTGTTTTGGTTTTCCAACCTTTAGAATACTTCAACGATTGCCCCAAAATTTTGTTTGTTTATTTTTGCTAGCATTAGATAATTATGCCATAAAATTGTCTCATAAATTTAGGTTCAGGAAAAAATAACTTCTAAAAATTCCGTATGTTATAATTTTGAAGCCACCTGAAGTACTGGTTTAAAAAGCAAATATTCACCTTCTTTTAAAAGTAATCATTACAAGTACACTGGCTGGTTCAAATCTGCACAGGACCCTCTGGTTATTTTGTGCTTCAAATGGTGTTCAGTTTTCTGATCACTGAGTGAAGTTTAACTCTTCCACTATTCCTTTTTTTTTTTTTTTTTTGAATATTCACTTAAAAAACTTCTCACTCAACAAATTTGAGTGGATTCATAAATGCTTGAGGATGGGCCCCTATTTCTCATAAGCTTTCATTTGACTGGACTATCCAGCTCCTTGGTCCCTAAACACCAAATATTCTCTCAGTCTTTTTTTTTAATCTGGTGGGCTTTTTTTCCTAATTCTTAGAAATATTCTGTAGAAATACGAGGAAGTCACAAGTTCTTCTAACAGGAATTTCAATGCTTTTTTGTATAACCTGTTTTGTTACAGTTCTCGGAGACAACACAAAAATCAAGATATTTACTAACCTGAATACTATCTTTAGTGTCAGTTCCATTTTATCTTGTGTTCTAGAGCTAACCAAAAAATGTCAGCAAATTACTCTCATTTTTAAGTAGTTCTGTAAACACACTCAGTTTTATACTTTCTGATTTTGTGATTTTTAAGTATGTGTATAAGTGTGCAAATTTTTCCTAGGAAATGGGGCAAATATTTTCAAAGCATCTTTTCCTAGTAAGACTGAAAAAGTTATGCTTAAATAGCTGAGAAACAAATGTAGGCTGAAAGTGAATTTTAACTAGTGTCTTCCAAGGAAAATGAACAAATCTCTGAGAGTAAATGGAAGCCAAGAATGAATACTTGTTCTACTGATTAGCCAAAAAAATAATTAATTGCATTAAAACAATTCTCACTTGACATGTAATGCACACAATCAAAGGTACAGGCTCATTAATAACTTATTAATGACAATCCCCCTCTGAGCCATGTTAAGAAGTTGCTTTTAGAGTGAAAAAAATGTAATACAAAGTCTTAATAGCCAAGAAACAAATTTGATATGGAATCAAATTACTGTAATTAGATAAGTATCTAGAGGTGCAAATAAGTATTTAGTGGGATTTTCAAAGATTGTTTACCTTAATGTGCCTGCATCCAAAAATTCTTCAGCTACCTCTACAGTGCTCTGCTCCTAGTGTTAAACCAGGCGCTAAAGTTTCACTTCTGGGCTCGTCCAGGAGTCTTGCAGTGTCAGCAGAGCTGAATTTCCCATGTCTAAGTTATGCCTGGAAGAATTCTCAAGCACAGTTCCTCCACCTGCATCACCTGAGAAAAAAATCCCAGAGGCATGTGGTGAGCGCATGGAGCAGCTTCCCAAAATCACCACTCACCAAGGAGGGAGGGCTGGTTAGCAAACCCCTCTCATTCTTCCACTGGGCTTTAAACTCCTATCCATGGCATGTTTTGTTCATCTTGCCAGCCTTGATGGTGAATCTGTTTCTCTTTGTATAAATTAAAAAAAAATATCTTTGTTAAAAAGGAAGAAGCAGTGAGTGTGACACCACAGCCTTGTGGTAGGAACATTCAGGGAGGGGCAGAGACACCTGGATCCCAGCCCCTGTTCCAGAGGCTGGTTTATAGAAGATTTATAGTCTAAATGTTGAAAATAAGATTTAAAAAAAATATTTAAAATACATAAAGTAACCACTGGAGTAGGGACAGGTGTCTCCATCATGAATATCCCTACTTTTCATGGTTGCCAGATTCCATAGCTGTATGAGCTGTACACCCAGACCTTCACATGGCTAGGAGCCACAATATACATTCTTGCCACATGTGCTGGGCAGCAGAAGCTCTCAACAGGAACTGGTGGTGGCTCTTGAGGAATTCCACCAGCCCATTTCCATCTTGGGCTGCATTAGCCATGCAGCTGAGCCCTAAATCAGTGTTATAGCACCTTTGACAGCCTGGACAGCCGTGCTCCACCCCACAACAGAGAAATTCCCTCATGTTGCAGCTCCTTCTTGGGGATTTGGTCCCAAGTGGCTAACTGAGAAACAAATATATCAAATATAGCTGTGAAATAATTCTGGCCTTTGATACTGAGTCTCAGTGGAAGCTAAATCTTACAATGAAAGACTGGTGAACCTTTACGGGCTCCCTTTGAGATGTCATCCTAGATCCTGAAATCTTGACATTTTTAATCAGTTTCTTTTAAGCACAAAGAGGATACAACCGAATCTATCATTAAAATATAAATAATTCATCCATTTTCATATCAGGTAGCTTTAATACTATCTCCCTTACCACCACCAAAAGGAGCAAGTGCCATTATCCATTTCCAAGACACTGAAATCCTGTGCAGTATCAGAACACGTACAGATATTATGAAATGTACACGTACAGATATGATGCAGTGAACATTTTCAGATATGAAATGTATATGTACAGATGTTATGCAGTATAAATGTACAGATATTATGCAGTGAGCATTTACAAATATTATTAAATGTACGTGTACAGATATTATGAAATATACATATACAGATCTCATGCAGTGAACATTTACAGATATTATGAAATATACATGTACAGATATTATGGAACATACATGTACGGATATTATGCATTGTACATGTACAGATATGCATTGTACACGTACAGATATACAGTGAACACGTAGATATATTATGGAATATACATGTATAGATACTATGCATTGTACACGTACAGATACTATGAAATGTACATGTACAGGTATTATGAAATGTACAGATATTATGCAGTGTACATGTACAGATATTATGAAATGTACATGTACAGATATGATGCAGTGAACAGATATTAATGCTGCACGATCTCACACTTATCATGAGATGATTTTCTTGGGGAAACGAGGAACTCACCTGTGTGCTGAAGTGCCTTACAGACACACCACAGAGTAAGCTTTAGGCACAGCACAGGTGGGTTTGACCCCAGTAAAATCAAGGGAACTGCAAATTCCCCTCTCAATCTGACCTGACTCACACAGCCATTCGCACCAGTACAAGAACACGAGGAATTTTAACAGCAGCTTTGCTGAGCTTAATGAAATTAATTTCCTAGTCCCACTAAGAGCTCCAATTTGTTTGCCAGTCCAGCACAAGAACCATATGGAGAGAGGCACAGAAAGACAAGTGGGCGGCGCGTGCCATGCTCACCATCTGTGCAGCAAGGCGTGCAGAGCCAAAGGAGGAGCAGCCCGTGGCTCGCACAGCTCAGAGCCTGTCTCTGCCCCACAGCAGCCGCTGGCAGCCAGGGCACACAGGGGAAGGAAGGTGCTCTTGGAGCTGCCCTGCCAGATGAGGACAGCAAGGGGTCGGCTGGTAGTGTGTCACCCTGTTCTTCTAAGCCTTCTGATGTTTACATTCTTTAACAAACTTTCTCACGCAGTTTTATGTAAATAATTATTCGTTTACTTTCCTTTCTGGAGGAGGAAAAATTTGACAGACTGTTAGTTTGTCCAGTGTCATTGGACAGGTGGCACTACCATCCTCCAATCCACTGTCACTTCTGAAAATCTATAAATACTGAAGTCAGAAAGTAAACTTTCTTTTTACCTTGGAAGTTCCAGTGTCCGTGTCATTTTATTTCATGTCCTATAGCAATAGCAGTGGGTGAAGACAAATGCCTGAGAAGTGAAAGCCTGTGTTGAGAGAAGGGTTAAAAATTGACTGAGTGGTGTAGATTGTAAAGACATAAGTGACCCAGCAGCTTAAGATGCTGACATGAAGGTTTTTATTGCAATAGAAAGCCCTGCATTTACTAAGAGCTGGAGATTTTGCCCGAGGCTTCAGAACCTTATAATGTAACATTATTCCAATTGCTATTGCTTTCTCAGCAAAAATTATAAAAACATAAACACATTTTAAATCCTATGGCATGTGTTTCACTGAGATTTATAGGTGAACCTATCCACTGTAGAGCTGTGTTCTCAGAGAACCTGCCCTGCACCTGCAGAGGGCTGGGAGGATAATTGTGAGCATTGAGAGCCTACACCAGGTGTTCCAGGAATGCAGAAATTCCATCTTTGGTTGGCTGGCCTCAGGAGCAGGAAAGCAGCAAGAGGAAGTGCTTGTGTTTGAGCTGGCATGGCCATGCAAGCCCTTGGCTGGCCAGTGCCAGCCCTCTGCTGCTGGCAGCTCCTTGCCCTCTCCTTGCCTGGGGCTGTTGCCACAGACAGGCAGAGGCGAATTGCACAGAATTTCTGGGGAAGGCTGAGGTGCTGAAGGAAGCAGGGCTGTGAAACAGGAGTGCATGCAAATGGAGTATGAGGCTCAGAGGACTCGTATTTCCAACTCAACACGTTCCAGAGTGCTTCAGAAAGATTAGGTGTCACTTCTGTGCTTGGATCATGAAGATTTTNTCTGTCTTAGGGTTTCATTGCCAAGATGATTCATAATTTTTTTTTAAACAAAAGGGATTAAATAATAGTTAGCCTTTATCTACTGAGTGACCAAATGTTTTCCCAGTATTGGAAACATCCATTTTCACACCCTCTCAGCATGTTAAGCAGTACCAGAAAAGCAATTTATACCAATAAATTAATAATTAATACCAGCAAATACTATTTAGAGCAAGAATTTTCACCTCAAACCAGAAGCCTTGATACTTACAATTGTATCGTGTAGATTCAGGTACAGAATACATTCTAAATCATACATTTCAAGAGCTTTTTTTCAGTTCCTTCATCTCTTAATTTTCTTTTCAGAAGAACAACATGGATATGTGGTCAGTTTAATAATAATAATAATAAATAAATCTTGGTCAACCACTTCCAACTTCTTTTTCATTAATTCATGCAAAACTGTCAACATGTCACTGACTGCAGTGCTTGATTTCAAAGAAGTCTGAAGGATGGAGGATAGCATTGTTGCAAATGTATTATTGAAAGCAGGACTATCTCTGCTGAGTTTCAGAGAGGCATTTTAAGATTTAAATAATGAATCCTCAGAATGAAAGAAAGTGCCTGGTGACACAGCAGTGACAGGCACAGGGACTGTTCCTGCCTGGTTTGTGCTCTGTCAGAGCTCACTCCTTTTCATTCTGATGTGGAAAACAAGGGCTTCTTTATTTTCTGGTCTCTGCAGGTCCCCAAGCAATGCTAGTGGAAGTCCTGTCACATGGAACCATCCATCCTTTCTGTCCCATTGGGGCAGGCCCTTGAGTTTGGACTGTAGGATACCCAGGGCTGCAGCTGAGTCTGGGCTCTCAGTGGCACCACATCCCTGTCCAGGCATCCCTTCACTCCCAGACATTTGAAGGAGGGTTTTGTGGATGGTCTGACAAGCTGATGTCTCGTGCCTTTACCCAGATCCTTTCACTCCTCGAGGAGGAAGCTGATGAGTCACTTTGGAGGATTTTTTGGAGGAAGGAGAAATGGAGGAACCATTCACTGAGGGCAGCTGCTCTCACCAACAGCTGAATTGCAGATCCTTCAGCAAGGCTGCAAAGCGCAGAAGGGCAGATGAGAGCTCAAAAAGAGAAATAACCCCCTAAAGACCCTCTTTGCATTGTTTATAGGCTTTTTAATAATGGGGTATCTACCATTGCTGTTAGTAAACTACTAAGGTTTATTTGAGAGATCTTTGCTGTTGTTTTCTTCAGTTTCAGGAAGCTGGCAAAAACCAATGAAGATCATTTCATTAAGGACCATTAAGGATTAAGGACCAGAAAAACCTGAATGATTGATTAAGAGAAGGTTTGTGTGAACTAAGTGAACAACAAATAACCACCATGGACTGAAGTCCTTTCAGGATCAGGCTTTGTTAACTGGCACTGCCTGAACAATCATTTCTAAAATAAATTTAGGACGTAGTCTAGCCTTGCTTAAAAATCTGAAAATTATTTAGAGATCTTTCTTTATTTTAAGTTCATCGCCTCTATGGAAGTTCTTGATAAGACGCAGACAAGTGACACTGCTTAGTTTGCCCTTTGTTTCTGCAGCACACACCAGAGCCTGGCAGGCACTTTTACCTCACTGGTAGCTGCTTCTTAAGAGCTCGGGATTCCGGTGACTCTCCATTTCTGAACAAACATCTGAGCAACGGATTAGAAGTTTTACCTCCTCCCTGGTGCCTCTGTGCAGCAGATTAGTTGTTCTCATGTGGTGACCAAATGTGGGAGTTGGGCTGTACCTGTGGCTCTGTAGCATCCCAGAGGGGCACAAGTGACACCCATTCTTTCTGGGGGGACACAAGTGACACCCAATCTTCTTTCTGGAGGGACACAAGTGACACCCACAGGAGGCAGGCAGGCAGCAGCCATCCCATATTTATCCCATTCTCTACCCAGCCAACAGGAGAGATGTCTGCATCCAGGGCACTGCATGATCTTCTTTTGCAGCCTACAGATTTCATAGTGTAACAAAAAAAAAAACAAGTGAAATGACAGGCCCCAGTTTAGGATTTAGTCTGCTGCATTATTAAAAAATCCCCATTAATTTTGGAAGCTTCTAAATGTACCTCAGTGCTGTGTGAAAAGAACCCAAAATCAAGAGATCCTGAGCTAGACTTGCCAAGTTTCAAAAAATGTTCAACTTCCTTTGACACTTCCACAATATTTTTTTAAAATTTACTTGCACCTCTTGTAATTAGCAATACCTCATCCTAAAAGAGTAATGTTTGTGGGGTTTTATTCTCTTAATAATCCTTTTCAAATCCGGTGTCATTTTTTTCTTGGTTTTAGGACATGAGCAGGGGCTCCAGCCACATTTCAGTTCATTGCTGGCTAAGTGAACCTACATGCAGTGTATCTTTTTAGAAACTGAAAATGTATACGTCATGTGAAAATAACGGTTTGTCTCTTCGTTAACAAGAAAAAAAGCCAACAACAACTGAGGCTGCATTTTGAGTAAAAGAATAAATGAGGCACATTTTTTTGAAAAGAAATCTGCTTTTCACAAGTGTACATTGAATGAGATTTAATTTGCTCTTTGGGAATGTGAAACAACTCTGAAGTTGCTCCACATAGACTGATGAAATAAAGAGTATCTGGGCAGACAAAGGAACAAATCCCAAACATTTTAGTTCCCCTTTTTCCATCTATCTGCAGTTAGTTGTTTTAAACTGTGATCTCTTCATGATTATAGCATGATTCCTTATTCCTCCCAGAGAACTCCTTGTAATTAATATTTGAATATTTTAGCAATACAGCACCCCCACAATAATTACAGAAGGACTTGTTAGTTAAAACAGGGCCCTGTATAGGAGAAAAGCAACATTTTCATTTAGATTGATAATAATAATTGCACTCCAGTATGTTACAGCTGCAAAAGAGATGAGCAAATCTTCGGGAGGAGAGTTCAGCCCTTCCTTTCTGTGAACTGGGTTTAAACCTTAAGTCAAACAAAACTTTGATTTTACTCTGTAGTCAGCAGCTGGCTCTGAAATCATAAATTGCTCAAGTCTATCAGAGGTATTTTAAGACAACCTCTTAAATGAATCTGGGGCATTTCAAATTCATAATGAAAACTTAACCCAAACAAGTTTCATAGGCGGCAGATACTGATCTAAACACCATTGATTAAAAAATAAATAAAATAAAAATAGGCATTTCAGTCTCAAAAATGAAGTTACCTGCAAAGCTCAAAGCATGCAGCAGTGGTGAATCAGGAAGCTAGTAGCTATTCACTCTAGGTATGGTTTAAAAAGCTGAATTTGGCATCTGCTATCATTCATTTCAATGTACAAAGGAAAACTTTGAATAGATAACTGTGGATTGAGGGCCAGCCTAGGTGCAATTTGTTCCTTGAAAAAACAAAATGTAAGTGTACACCCACACTCTGGATACTTTTGTTATATTATCTTACAGAAGAACTGAGGGGACTTTTCCTAAAGCACTGAGAAATCAGAGACTGTTTCCTATTTGTGAATAGGTTTTCCTGAGTGACAATAAAGTACCCCTCCAGTAACAATTAATTTATTTAATTAAACAGCAATTTAATTACATTCCTAAGCATGCTCACAGGTATGTTTAATGGGACACAAACTGCGAGACAGGTACTGCAGAGGGTGGTAACTCAAAGTCTAAATCACAAAAATGTATATTACAAAGATCTTTTAAAGAATCACATCTGTAAAGGCAGTGAAATAATGTGCTGGCTGGGACTTGCATCTGACAGGTCCAGCTCAATACACTCAGACACTACTGGCACAGCTGAGTCTACTGGGAGCCTGGAAGTCTCTGAGAACCTTCAGAGTGACATTTGGGATAACAGGGGTGAATTTCAGCCATGCCCACTTGCTGCACTGTATTTTTGGCTGCAGGCACATGCCAAGATCAAATTCCCAGACTTTCTCCGTGCCCGAGCAGATTTGGAACAGTCATCAAACGGAGACACAGCATGTCCCTGTGCCCAGCTGCTGTCACAGACAGTCCCACACAGGGCTGGGCACCAAGGGGTGCTCCTGCAGTTTGGAACATGCCATGGCATGGAAGGACAGCGTGCATCCCACTGCTGGCACGTCAAGAGAGAGAATCCAAGGGTACCTTGGTCCTGGGGGGTTGATCTCCAGTCAATCCTCAGCCAGCTGGGGGAGAGCAGACAGGGTTCCTCCAGGCAGCAATTGTAGGGACCAGCTCAGGCCCTTTGGATGCCTTGGGAAGGCTGATCTAGAGCAGAGGCTGGGCAGAGTCTGCACCCAAGGTGAACCAAAATGGTCCCAAAATGAACCCAAGGTGAACCAAAATGGTCCCAAAATGAACCCAAGATGGACCAAAATGGTCCCAAAATGAACCCAAGATGGACCAAAATGGCCCCAAAATGCACGACCAGGCACGGGGTCTCTCCCTTGGATCAGTTCTGCTCCATTTGCACCTTGCAGTTCATTGTCCCATTGCAGCTTTAGCCCCTGCAGTCCCACCCTGCTTGTTTTTCTCTCTCCAGCCCACGGTGTTTGTGCTCCTGGGCTGAGATTTGGATCATTTGTCCTTGGTGCCCAGCTGGAGAAGGAATTGATTGAAGACCCAGGAAGTGAAAAAAAAGAAGGGAAACAAACAAACAAATTTCCCCCCAGAGAAAAAAAACATATTCACCTGATGGCATATAATGATGAGAACAGGGGTTCCTAGCCAGTGCTTAGATATCATCACATCTGAGACTGAAATGGAGATATTTCTGGAGACCTGTAACAGCTTTGATGGTATCTGTGATCTTTATTTTCTTTAAAATTAAGAAAAAAAAATAAAGGAAACTCTGTGAAAATAAAAATTAACAGATAGAGATCAAGGCTACAAAGCAGCACTAACTTCAGAAAATATGGAAGTATCATTACCAAATAAAAAGAAAAAAAACAACACAGCCTAAACATCCAAACCCCCTTCCCCCCCAAAAACAACAAAACCCCCAATAAACACAAACCCAACCAACCAAAACAACAACCACCAAACAAACTGAAAAAACCCCAACAAATTCTGTCTTAAATGGTGGAAGAACTCACCCTCATTTAACCACCAGAATGGAATTTACTTTCAGAGTGAAACCTGACTTTCAAGATTAAAAATACCCCAAAAAACAAAAACCCAGAACAAAATAATAAAAAATCCCATGAAAGACCCAGCTATGAGTTCAATGCCAACATCACCAGAGTCATGTTCAGCCCACTTTAAAATAAGAAAGGCTATTTTAAAAAGTTTAAGAGAGCAAGGTTGAAATAGTGAACAGGATGGAGAAAGATGGTAAAATAGTCCTGTGTAAAATAGTCCTGTGCAGCCTCTTTTGCCTTTTTTTTTTTTTTTTGAGTTGTCAATAGCACATCCTCATTAAATATTCAGGATTCCTATCTCAGTCTGGTAACAGTCAGAATTTTTGTGTACAGGAGATAGACAAGGAGCACTTTTCTTCCAAAGCCATTAAAATCCATTCAGGAAACAAAAATAGTTCTTACATCACAGCAGCCCATGAAATATTTCTGAGTTTCCTTATTATGCCAGATTGCAGTAGCACAAAGGGAAAATGAGATTTTGCTGCATCCTACATTTGTGGTCACAGGTACAGTTACTGCTTGCATACACATTTCTGCTCTTGGACTATCACTGCAAAGGAATATTCTAAGATAAATCATCTGAAGATATAAATTCAAATCTCTCTTTAGATAATTGTAGCTGATCAAACCCACCTGTTTGTCCTGCACTTTCCATGAAAAAGAGGTTTCTAAGCACAATTTTTGAAGCATACATGCCCAACAGGCTTTTTAATCAATCTATTTATGAATCATAATTTACTAATAAAAGGGAAGTAATTTGCATCCAATGGCTAATTTTTTCCCTCAAATTAAGATAAGAGTTATGATTCTGAAAGTGTTTGACACAGAACTAAATAATATATGATCTGTTTACTTATAGTATCAGATGTTATCATTCACTGATCGTGAACAATTTAAATATATTCCCACTTAAGTAGAATATAATTAGATTTTCTAATTATAGATACTTGTAGCTGATCAAACCCACCTGTTTGTACTGCACTTTCCATGAAGAAAAGGTTTCTAAGCACAATATTTGAAGCATACATGCCCAACAGACTTTTAAATCAGTCTACTTATGAATCTCTATTTATTAATAAAAGTGAAGGAATTTTCATCCAGTGTCTAAATTGTTTCCCTCAAATTAAGAGAAGAGTTATGATTCTGAAAGTGTTTGACAAGAAGTAAATAATATAGGATCTGTTTATAGTATCAGCCGTTATCATTCAGTGATCATGAAAAATTGAAATATATTCCCACTTAACTAGAATATCATAACATTATTTTTTTCACATTTGATAACTGACAAAAAATATACACATACAAATTCATGTTAATGTAATAATAAAAATTATCTTGCCCTCAACAGTTACATAAAAAAAATGTACAACACTTTGAACACTGACACTACTTATTTTTAGAATCTGTTTTGAGAATGAAAGGATGGGTAGAAGTGGGGAAAAAAATATTGCTCCAGGGTATTTGAAATAAAACAAGCTATTCAGTTACATGGCCACCGTTACTCTTTTGCCTCTTAATATTTTATATGAAAGAGATATTTTTTCACATTCATCTTAGCATAAAACAAAACTTTTATAGGCCATTCAATTTTGAACATATTCTCTCAATATTTAGTTCCCTGCCTTGCAAATACAGCACTTCAGTGCATGGACAGGCTGACCGAACTGCATGCTTGAATGATTAAAATAAAAATATTTACATACCTGTAGATGGATAGATAGATGTATGTATAAACACAGACATGTAGAAATGTGTGTATATGCATTTGCATTGAGAGATTATGGATGGAAACTCTTTCCAGCCACAATTTCAGTAAGAGTAAACCATTTCCCTCATTGGAAATGGAGCAGCAAGGACTGCAAGACTTCCACAAAACAAACCCAACCAAACCACACTGATGGTTTGCATAATCCATATTTTTTTTATTTTAAACCCAGAGTTTTTTTACGGTGAATGAGCTAATAAATGTATGATTTGTGATCAGGTTTGGTTATTCCAAATCTTTCACATTATTTAGGCATCTGTTCACAACTGGTGCTATTTGACTTCACGATTAGTGAAACTTTCATCACAGTTTGAATATTTGAGGATAATAATAGATTTAGAATTTTATTGCTGCTTCAAGAAGATAAAGACATTTGATTTTTGTTTTATTCTAAATTAGAACAGAACTCTTGTGGTAATCTATCAAACTCCATTTCAGTTTCTAGGCATTTTAATTTCAATGTTTTCTATAAGGGGAAATCCAAGTTCAATACTCGCTATGAAAATTTAATTTCTGGGAAGTCCTCAAAGACCATTAACTAAACTCTTTTCCTCTGCCCATCCTTCATACCAGCTCCATATGTCACTGGGGATCTTCCTACAAACAACCAGAAGCTGATTTTGGAGCTGTTTCCATTAATATTTAAACTTATGATCTAGAAGGGAGGGGACTCTTAATTGTAGAAATCTTTTGCACAGATTCTGGTGTTTGTGATTATTCCCAGAGACTGAACAAATATTGAAATTAAAAGCAAGTAAGCACAGAACAATTACCAGTGCTAGAAAAGTACTGGACTTATTTCTGGTGTGTTTCAAAAAGATAAAATACCTACAATTGTACAATTACAATTAAAATGTAGCTGGAAACCAATGCTAAAATCAAGACTCCATCAGTGTTCTCTGACCTACTGAATTAACTGTAAATTTACTCTCTTCTAGACAGGCATGTACAGAATAAGAAAATACTTAATTAATATGAGAATTAAGCATTTACAGAATAAGAAAAAACTCAAATGAGAATTAAACACATGTAAGTTGATTTTTCTGGACAGAATCAACATCATTAGTGTCCTTAAACTGACACATATGCTGAATTGTTACATCATTATTATTATTATTATTAGCTTACAACAAACATTTGGAAGCATAGGGGAAAAACCCCATTCAAGAAAAGAACTGAACAAAGGCAAAGAAGAACTGTGAAACAAATTTGCATAGCTAATGAAATAATAATGATACTTCCCATTTTTAGAGCATTATTTCTTCTGTACTCCCAAAAAGGTACAGATTTGCCAGTTAGGAGTCAAAGACTATTTGAAGCTGACACTTGCAGTATAACTTACTGAAAAACACTTAGAAAGAGTTAAAGGTGAGTAAAGTAGAACATAAACACTCAATGGAATAAGTAGCATAAGAAGAAACAATGTTTTTGACCTGCATATAATATTATCTTGAACTACTGGAATCTGTATAAACTCCAAGCATTTTGGAAATACATCTAAATTTCAGCAAGACTTATTTTAGAGAATCAGAATGTTTTAGATTGCAAAAGTCCCTTAAGATCATCAAGTCCAGCCACAAACCTTAAACCACCAAATCCACCACTCAACCATGCCCTTAAGCACTGTGCTTGCATATATAGAATTATATATCTTTTATACATACAATATACAAGAAGGATCATCTCCTAAAAATAGCCTCTCATTTCGATTTCTTCTAACTGTTACACCTCAAATTCTAGTTCACACTTACAAACTATCATTTGTTGAGAGGTTTCAGAAGCTTTCCAAACTTCCAGAATTCAGGCATCTCCAAAGAGGATGATGATTTGGAAGATATTTTCTGAATTTGATTATGGTTTCTCAATTAAGCAATTGATAATCTTAACAAAGTCACTAAAAGTCTCATTCATCTGCCCCATGGCCCATTCATTTCATCTTGCTCCTGGTAAGCAGCACAGAATTTTTAAAACATGTGTTTTCTATGGTGAACTGAGCTATCCCATAATTACTGTTGCATCAACAATACAAAATATGGCAATCAAAGGCCAAATTTGCAGTAGCATATGAATCTTAGAGTGCTACTTAAATTTTCAGGCATGGTCTAAAAAGCTTTAATTTTACTTTGCCTTGGTTAGTCATAACATGGATACAAGGTCTGCAACCCATTCATTTTGAGAAATAAAGTTGATTTCTAACCTCTTAACAATTTGCCTACCATCTCACAAATGAAAAACTCATTATTCATTATTATATTTATTGGTTTCAAGGACAGTAGTTTTAAACATATGTGTAAGCAGTTACTCTAAACTTATTTACTGGCAAGAGAAATAAATAGCACAAATTTTGAGTTTCACCATTGTATTTTTTGTGCTTAGCCTCTTGTTATGCAAGCACAAATACATTATTAGAGAACTGGGCACAAGCTATCTAAAATGAGATAATATGTTTTAGCCATTACTATGTTTGTATTATTTATTATACTTTTCCTCAAATTAGTAGGTAAAAGAGTTTTGAAATTCAGATTATTTTGGAGCAACTCAGGAAATTACATCATCTCCGTGGAAATATTAATTCCAGGTTTCCATCACTCCTCTGCTTTTACGGGGGAAAGGGAGAAGGAGAGGAAGTTGTCAATGAGACAATTAACAGAAAATTAGGCTTAGTTGAGATCTAGTCTTCACCAGAAAAACCATTCTTCTTGCTGATTAAACAATCAACTCTGGTGCCAAGGAAATAGCACAAATTTTACACAGCTATCAAAAGAGAATGAAGACTAAGATAATTATTATAACTCAACAGCAAATTGCCAAGAAGTTTCCAATCATTTAGGAGCAGCTCTTACTCACACTTTGGGGTTAGCATGTCCCAGCTGTAATTTACCACAGAAATGATACACAGATGTCAGTAATTCCAGGCTTAGGCACAGTCCCTGCAGGAGAGCAAGAGGGAATACAATTTATTATTTCATTTCATAACTATAGTTAGAAATGTTTAAGAAAAATACATATATGTACACTGGCAGTTACAGCTCCTTTAAATTAGGAATAGTCCCTGTGGTTGGACTATCCCAGGAAACTTAGTAATTGCTTGCCTTACATGACTATTATCATCTTGTGGCTGATTAGTGCAACAAAATTATAACAGCAATCAGGGAAATTCAGCAGCGGGGTGGTGAATGTGGTGCATGGCTTTCCACTGTTCATAAAAACATTTTATTTATTTGACACGTCGCCCTTAGGCCGGACATGACATACACACGTGATCAGGGTCTAAGAAGAAAAAAGTTTTTATTCTGCCTGTTCTCCAGCTTATATACTGTTAACAAAGTGTGATCTTAAGTCATTAATTACATCACAATAACTTATTATATTCATTAGTACAAAATAATTAATGCAAATATAATCGACAAAAGTTTTACAAAAATTTAATCAAGTACATATACTCATATACTTATGCACGTAGTCTAACTTGCAAGAATTTTCATGTATCTTTTCTAATCAGTTTCTATGCTAACAGCCTTGTCTTCTTCCTTGCTATGGATACACTGAAAAATCATCAATTGTTATTTCCTCTGTTAACTCAGCTTTACTTACAAGTCAGCTATCAAACCCCTCCATACTGATAACACAACTTCCTTGTAAGAAAGCACAAGCATGATGGCATCCTCCAAGTTTCCAGATAAAAGGGAACCAAGAACAGGGGAGGATGGGAAATGGGACTATGATGTGATTTTGATTTCCAAATCTGCATGGAATGAACAATAATGTACATGTCCTTCCCCCACAGGACGAGGAAAATTGCATAAGTAATGAAACTATTGGATTAGGAAATGGACTAGAACGCCAGAACTCTTTTGGGAATTTTTCCCAATCAACCAGATGACAGATAACCTAAGAAATGACAGCGGAAGGCAGCAACATTATTATGTTATTAAACTCCTTTCAGCAAATATATCTAAGCACAGAAGGGCCATTAGGCCTCCTGCTCTTGTGCAGTCAAAGAATTGGGGTCAATTCTTCATTTAGCTTCATGCAGGAATACAAAGTTACTGCAGGGAAATTATACCTCAAATATATGTGAGTGTGTGTATACACATGGATACCTTACTTTATGAAAACTCTTTTGGATAACTGAGTGTAGCAAAGGTGAATTATATGACATGAAAAATGAATGAGGAAGCAGGTAGCATCACAGTTTTCGTTTTCAAACACATTTGTTTTGTGAATTAAATTTCGTGCTTGTTAAGAAGTCACAGCCATGGTTTTTTCCTGGCTTCTCTTTAAAGTACAGCTCTACTTACCCTTTACAGCTCTACTTTCCCTTTCATGTAGCTATAAAGCACTTTTTCCAACCCGTGAGACACATTCCAGCTCACAGGTGTCCCAGCCCAGATCCCACCAGTGCTGGCTGTCGAGGCTGTAAGTACACCTGGGTCACATGTGAGCTCCCCAGAACAGGACCGAAGAGCAGAAGTACTTTTCACAATGCCTGGAAGGAAAATATGTGTGAAAAGTGACTTTAGGTAGTTCTAGCAAAAGCCATTTCATCTGTTAGCAGCACAGGTTGGATACATCAGTGCTGTATAATAGTTTTTATTTTAATAGAAATAAATATGTTTGAGCTGCCAATGATGCAAGGAGAAAGCTGTGGGGCAAAAGAGGGGAACAACTTTCCTAAAAGGAAACTGTCAAAGGCTCAAGGAAGAAGGAGATTGAGACAGGGAGGTGCAGCACAGGGAGGAGAATCTGCAGAAGAGCAGCAGGCTCTGGAGGGGATGAAACCACAGGAAAATTGAGACTTGCTGCTAGAAATTTCCCCTGAGGACTTTAAGAATAGGCAATTGTCATTGGGAGATGTTATTACTCTTATAATTTCCTTCTAGAAACAGTATCCAAATCCACACGTGCAGACAAATACATGCTTTTTCTTGGCTTTTTGTCCAGACATATTATATTTTGGGTATGTGCACCAGAGCTTGCCAAACAGACATAATTCTCAAATTCGGAGTTTTATTTCAAGCATAACTTCGTTATATTCAAAATTTGTTTTAACCAATTCGAAACTGAAACCCCTGAAAGTTCCATTTTTCAGAGCAGCCTTTGTTCCTTGGGCCGCAGGAGGAGCAGAGCAAAGGCTGATTTCCTCAGGAAGGAGCTGCCATATGGCACTGGTGCCAAGTGCCGAGCAGGCTGCACCTGCCTCCGATACCCACCGAGCCCTGGCCACCCTCAAAGCAAATGGGGCTGATTTGATGGAGCAGCTCATGAGGTTTTACAGCACATGCCTGTAAAAACCTCACCAGATTTCAGTTCATCTCAACACCAGCCCCCCTCCTCTCCCCGCCAGCCCCGGCAAGAAAATCCCCACGTTTCTGCTTCCTGCAATGAATGCAGCACAAATACTCACAAATACCTGGAGTGATGTGGCTGGGATGGTGCTTGGTCTCCTCAGCCATTATTCAACAGTAAGAGCTGCGTTTTTCTGTAGTTTTGGCAATAATGGCTTGGCCCTGGGGAAGGCAGCTGCTCCAGTCCATCCCCTCGCTGGTGTTGGCACACGCTGTGCCACGGTCACAGTGCAAAGTGAAGTGGCCTCATTAGCATCTCTTGACTGAAAAAGGATAAAACTTAAAATGAATCCATCTGTTTTCTGTGCTGCTTTGTTTATACTTTCTAATGCTGGGTTTTGGCAGGCCCAGGCACTATTTATTCATCACTGTTGTCACTTATCCGTTCATCTACCCACAGAATTTTGAATAGGAGTGCTCGCTTACTCAGGCAAATTCTTCTCTGCGTATTTGTTTGTCTTTTTGGATACAAGTGCCAAATATTTATTTGAAAGTGAAATCCTGAACAGCAGTCATGTGAAAGCAAAGAGACTGGAAGGAAAAGGGAATAAAGGTATGTTTGATAGCACTCAAACTTCAGTTCCTGTCAACAAATCTCACTTTTATTCTGTATAATGAGCTTTCCTCACTGAATCAGGAACCTCTGCCTTATGCTGAGAAAAAGCAAGATATCCTTGCACCTGTTTGAAATTTTCATGTTTGGCAGTCGTTTTTATTCTTAGAAATAAGATCCATAATTGACCATAACCAATAGGATCAATAAAAACCATAACCAATAGGATCATAACCATAGAATGGTCTGGGTTGAAAGGGTTAATTGAGTTCCAGTCCCCTGGCATGGCCAGGGCCACCTTCCACCAGACCAGGTTGCCCAGAACCCCATCCCATCTGCCCTTGGACACCTCCAAATATGTAAATATACAAACCTCTCCTATGAACTGAGGAAAGAAATCCCTTTAAGACCAAAAACATGGAAGGAGAGAAGTACAAGGTTAATGGACACTCATGGAAGAGTGGGGAGCACCTGCTGAAAAAAAGATTCCCAGAGCTTACAGAGAAATGATTGTGCCCCTTCAGTGCCTCAATAACTTCTCAGTTAGGGGAGACAGCTCCAGCCATGGTCATCACAATCAGTGAAAACATGGCTTATCTGTTTGATTAAAAGGGTCTGAACAGATACTGGGATTACTGAAATTATGGTTTTTAATAACTATAGCCCAAATCTTCAGCAGGGCTGTAGTCTATGGCTCTTTAATTTCCTCACACCATTAACTTCCCTTGAAACTGAATCTCTGCTCAGTGCAGTAAATTTAGTTGGGCAAGGATCACTCAGAGGGGAATATGATCAGCAATAATTTATATCATGCTCAGCAGAAGAAATATTGTATGTATGACAGTTTGTATCATTGTGGATCGGGAGGTTTGGGCTGGCCAGAAAGAACAGTTCTTATTCTTAAATAAGCTTTAATTTATATAACCTTGACTCAAATCAGAGATGATTTCAATGCATTTGTAAAACTACTTAGCACTGATGAAGTTGCACAGATACAGAAATGGAATTGTTTATTCTGCCTTACTAAATAGTTGTGGCTGGACCTTCTAGCACCTAATCAAGACATAATGAATGCATTCATGTTCGCAAAATCACAAGAAGTGGAAGTTACTTACAGCACAAGTGAGGTACTGTGAATAGAAATCAACTCTGAAGTAACAGGATAAGGGTTAGAACAACTTAAAATTAAAAAAAAAAACCCAACTAGAATAGCATAATGATATTTTTTCACTTGCAGAAGGATGCAGATAGTCATTATGGGAAAAAAGGGAAAAATGCTTTCTGTGCCTTGGGTGCTGACATTTCTTTCTGACACAGCTGGGGGGAAATTTCACCTTTAAAATTATATCTGTAGATAACCTTGTACAGGAGCACTGGCCCCTCCTTCTTGCCAATAGGAGCATCATTTTGACTGTAGACAAACAAAACTGGAAGGTCACTGGTTCAGACAGACAGGCCAAGCAGGCCCTGCTTGCAAATATACCTATTTATTTTGAAAGAAAGGAGTAGTGCACTGCAGATATACTACATTTCTGCATCCTAATATGCCCTCACCTCCTCTCTCCCACATACCTTTTGCACTGTCAGATCATGTTTCAGACGAATAAAATCACAGGTATTTCTGTGAAAGCCAATTTTCAAGCGGAACAGGATAAAATGTCTAAGGAGTTGTGTCAGGAATTCAGTCTTCAGATCATGCTGGGTTTCTACCTCTGCTTCAAGCCTCAGGGTGCCCTGCTAACCCTCCATGTGCAGTGTGAGAAGCCAGACTCAAAGCTCTAGGTTGTCCTCTGGTGCAGGGCTCCTTTCTAGGTCTAGCCAGGAATGTTTTACCTGGAGCTGTACTTTGAGAGGACACAGCCCAAGAGCTGCTGCACCCCGCCTCATGGAATGTAAAAACCAGCTCACACGTGATATCCCGCAGGTCCATTACTCTGGACAAGGCTGCCTGGAAGTACTGCCCTCCAAGTGCCACCTGAACCCCCAGAAGTCGTTTATCCATTAACCCTTTATGGAAAAAATCCACTTAAAAAACTATCCATTGTGTTGACTTTTGCACCCTTTGCCGACATTGAAATTATCTCATCCTTAAAGGCACTAAAACTTCACAGGTTGTGCAGTCATTCCAAGCACAGATTTTAGAATTTTAATCTCTGTGACCTGCTCCAGCATGACTGATCTCCCATTTTCCCATCTGATTTGATCTCAAGCCTAAGAACCAGTGACATTTTCCCTTTCCACATGAGCTCAGGCAGTTGTAGCTGCTCTCCAGATTATTTTCTTGGCGGGTGTGTTGTGACCCCGTTTGATGTGCTGCTGTAGCTTTATCTGCTGAGATAAATCTTCCTCTGTGAACTCATGTGGGGAGCCCCACTTTGAACTAATTGTGTGTGCAAAGCAAACGTGATACAATGCACATAATCCAAAGGTACTTAACGTGCAGTAAGCTGCCCTACTTTTGGTAGAACTGTCCTACTTTTCAGTCAGCAATTTTGCTTTTCTCCTCTGCAAAAAAAACTGGCTAAATATCCTACTTTTTGCCATTACACTTTTCCTTCCTTCGGGAAAAATAAGGAAGATAAAGCATACAGAGAATGTGCAAAACATTTTTCCAGGTTTCTCCTGTATCTCTCTTTTTTTTTTTTTTTTTTTTTTTTTTTGTTCTATCAGCATTCATCTCAGCACCAGAAAACACAGCATCAAAAGCAGGCCTTGCTTCAGTCATGCCTTGTGTTAAAACAAACTGATCAAAGCACTTTATAGAAACTTATTAAGCCAAATGAAATGCAGTGGAAGTATTAAAATTGTCTTGTCACTGAAGCAAGAAAGGTTAAAGGATTTTCTTGTGGTCCTGCTGGTCAGTCATAAAAACAAGAAGCACGGATCAAAATTATTATGCTGTTCCCTTTTTTTACTGTCTCTACTTCATTGGGAGTTTTGGTGCTATAAGAGCTGATGACACAGTGCAATGCTTACTATGATCTCTATTGGGTTTTGTACTTAAAATTTAAGGGGAGATTTGTAACTAATTAAAAAAAAAAATCAGGCCATACATAGGAAAAACTATTAGCTAATATCAGTTAACCAAATAGTTGAACCACCAGAAATGCTTTTCTCTTCCAAAGTATGCACATATCAAGAACAAACTGTATAAATGACTCAAATTACTAGTAATTGTGTTGAAAACAAGGTGTTGACAAAATCAGCCTGACCACAGGACAAGGGCTGAACATTTCTCCAACTTCTCCCTGCATTCCACCTCTGTTCCTTTAATTCTAGATTCCTGAAGTTCAGCTTTGGTTCCAAAAACAACCTTGTTTTTAAACACACCCTTCAAATAGATTTTAATGTCTCTCAGCCATGGTCTTTTCTTTCAAAATGCCCAGAAAAATGGCCCTAAATGACCCTCCAGCTGGGCAAGACAGACTTTTGCCATTCCTTCCAGTTGAGCACATCCACCTCACTTCATGGTCCTCCCTTGGGTTCTTCTTCCCCTCCTGCCCAGGAGAGCGTTCAGCTCTTGCTGTTCAGCTGCAGATCCTGTCTGAGCTGCACCTTCTGAGCACACAAAGCCTTTGTGCTGAATCTGATAGGACACGTGTGCAAAATTAACACAAAATTTTTGCCCAGAGGATGTTTTTCCTGAAATTGTTTTAAAGGCTACCTGCTGAATTTAAATGATTTGAAAGTAAGAGCCAATCTTCTCTTTCTTGGTTGTGGCGTGAAAGAAAATCGCTTGTCTCTTCTCATCTCTATCATCAATTTTCATTCCTCTCCTTTCAGTCTGAATTATTAGAGTGGTCTCTTGGCTGACTGATATGGAGAAAAGGAGAACACATCTGCTGTAGGAAACTCTAAAGGCACATATTTGAGTGTGGAATTGTGGGTGGAGCGTGAAAAACTAAGATCTTCGTCTCCCCTTGCTGAAGCAATGACCTCTCCCCACAGAATTTAAAGTAGTGCCTCTCCACCTGTCAAGTTTTGCTACAAAAGGGGAAGAAAGTACTCTGGTATATTATAACATGATGCAGACAGACAAAATGAACAATTTCCAAATTCTGAACCTAACCTCTGCCAAAACCACACCACCATGCTCATAATCATCTCCAATGCATAAAATGGATTTATGATGACAAAGGAAGGTATTGAAATGTTCAATAAACAAAGCAACAAAACCTGATGAGAATTTGGAAAAATCCAGCTGGGAGGATGTCCCCTTTATAATTTCTTTGCATATAAATTTACCAAGTGCCAAACTTAACTTTTTCCCCCAGATTTACTAACTTGATTCCAATGCCTGAGAAAGGTGCCAGCTAAGTAGGTATTGTTGTTAAAGACCATTCATTTGTTCATTTGTAAGAAATGAACAATACCCAGGGACAGAGATTTCCTGTCCTAGATCAGCACTGTATTACAATTGTGGCCAAGAAGGATCTGTTTAAGAGACAAAAGTCTGAATTCTTTTCAATGCTGTTCTTGCAGAGTCTATTTTCTCATTTCCTTCTTTGTAGGAAATGCTGCTTATTACAGAACTGTTGATACCTGGATATATCTACAACAAAGGAAGGTTAGCAAGCCTGCCTCACAAAGATCCAGAGACCTCATGAGAACATTTAAAGTCCAGCTCCAAAAAAAAAAAAACAAAACTGGGCTGGATGTGAACCACTGAACTGTATCATAGAATCATTTGAGTTGGAAAAGACCTCCAGGATCATTGAGCTCACCATAAAACCTTGTTCCCAGGTGCCTCATCCATATATATTTTGCACAGTTCTAGGTTCCACCACTTCCACACTCTTCACTACTTTGTATCATATCCCCAATTCCCTAAGGCAACTTTCTGACAGGATTTCTAAGCATTGTGACTGAAGAATTTATTTACTGTCCCAAATTTTTTTTGTATATATATACAATAAAATTCATTATACCAACAACCTACAAACTCTAATCAATGAGCTCCATTTATTTATCCTTACTCTACTAAAGCTTCTAAATTTTGGACACTCACTGGAAGACTAGAGAGGCCTTTTGCCCTTTGTTTAGCTTCCCAGCAAACTGACATTAGTGCCCTCCATTCACAGGCAAGAACTCCTGCAGTCAGGAATGGGGAGGTTGAGGCCAGGTTTTTCATTCATGCCTACAGGCAGGACTTTGTTCTTCAACCTGAATCCCTCTAATCCAACCCAAGACACCTCAGCATGAGTTCAGCCTCATGTTTCACAGACCCACCTCAGCCAGAAGTAATTGTGCCTACAAAATGACAGTTCAGCTTGCCAAAAGCTTTCAATCCTACTAGATTTTTTTTTTTTAATTTCCCCCCTGTTTTATCAGTAATCTGAGAAATGAGGTGACTCATTCAGGCAGCCTTACAAAAATTGACCAGCACCTTACAGTTTTGGCACCAGAATTGGGAGAATTTTTCTAGGAATGGCTAACTGGAAGGAGCCAGGATCAATGTAGGTGGAAGTAGCTTATTTTACAGACTCCCTTCCCCAGTGTCACAGAGGATGCGACACTCAGGCTGCCAAACCAGAGTCCAGCTGCAGCAGGGTCTGCTCACTGCCCACAGATGGCCCCAAAAGGTTCCTCATCTAAAGCCCAAGAGTGAGCAGCGTGGATGGAAACCACAAAAGCAGCAATTCTGTGGCAGATGCTGTTTTTCCTTAGACCTCCCAGCCTTGGCTCCTTGCTCAGCTGCTAAGATCCCGTTCCTCCACAGGAGCATTTGAACATGGGATGCTGTAGCTAATCACTGACATCCCTTCATCTGATTAATTTTAGGCTTTTCCTACCTCCAGTTCAAGCTCTCACACAGTGCTTAACAGATCTATGGCATATATGGCAACTTTAGGATTGTTCCTAATATTTTTTCCTGTGGTTGCAACTTTGCAGTTGGCTTCCTGTACTCCTGACAGTTTCAGTTGTTCTTTGTTTCCTAGAGCTCCTGCACAGAATATGTGCAGATAACCTACAGAGCCTGCTCTGTGATATATCACAAATCAAAGCACCTCCTTGAAGGTGTCAAAGATAAATTTCTACTTCAGAATTTACCACAAAGTACTGCTATAGATGTACGTACCTCTTGCTCTTCAAGCATTTTTAAAACCTTTTAAACTCTTTTTAAAAAAATAAATACTTTGGGAGTCTATTTTTTAAAAGCAGAGGGGTACACTCTGCTGAGCTCTCCAGACGTACAAGGCTCTCAGAGAAGTTGTGCTTCTAGAGAGTGGGCTAATATTTTAACTGAAATTTGGGAAAAAGTGGGGAAAGGGAGGAAATCTATCTGATATTGTCTTTGTCCAACCACATATCAGTATCCTAGTCAACACAATATGTTTTCAAACATTGCAATTTTTAATTTCTTTATCAGGAAACCAGCTCTTAAACCCTATCAGTATTTTTCAGACGAGATGTCAGATTTCTGAAGCACCCAAAAAACATCTGATGAAAAAAACAAAGCACCTTAAAAAGGCCCCAGTGAAATCCTGCAGCCTTCTGCCATCCCCCCAGCAGGGTTTTTTATGCCTTTTCTGGCCATGAAGTGATGAAATCTCATTGCAAACTTCATTTTCCCAGAAGGCCCAGAGCCAGCTGCCACAGCCCACAAAGTGATCAGGCTTGGCAGGGGAGATGCTCTGCTCTGCTCATCTCTGGGACAGCCCCCAGCTCTTAGGGAGGCCTGGCAGCAGTTCCCAAATCCTCCCCTGGTGAAACCTTGGGAAAAGCTGCAGAGGTAGCTCAGCTCAGGATTTCCCCGTTAGTGCAACAGGGATGGGTCTGCATCCTTTCTTCAAACTCCCTCTTGAACCCAAACTGGTGCAGGTGGAAAAGTTCTCCATTTAATTTTTCATTCCCCTATCAAATGGCAAAATTAAGGGCTGACCTGCACATCTAACATTTCTCAGCTAGATTTTCAGGGAGAAATCTGCTGGTTTTAGTACATGTCTGTGCAGTAGGCAACACTCTTACTTCAGAGGGAATCAAAGGTCAGGAACTGCATTTAAGCATCTAAGTGCCCTTCAGTGATCCCTGGGAATACACCATGTAAAAGGATCAGGAGACCAGCCAAGGATTCCCTTCTGCCACACTTACTCCTAGTCTCAAAAATCAAAAGATTTTGATCAAACAATCAAAAGACTGCAATCAGCAGGTCCACAGATGTTATCAATCCTGCAGTGTTTGATAGAGGCAGTGATTGCTAACACAGTCTTTCCTCTACACTGAAATGATTGTGGTGTCTCCACAGATATCACATTTCCAGAAATAATAATTTTATGAGAGCTCTTAGTTATTTTCCCTGGTCTTTCTGCGTAAAATTCATTAAGAGCTGTCCTCTTTTCTTCCAATTATTTTCTCTTGCTGACAAAAATGAAGTAAAATAAAATAAAACCAAATCAATAATACATTAATACAACACTCTGGGACTGTGTAAATTATTTCAAAGTGTTACTAAAGGGACAGAGAAAAAAGGAGATCAAATTTGAGTTTTGGCATATAAAGAGTACAGGTTTATAGCTTTGAAAACAGTTGCCTAAGTTAAGTGAGACTCAAGATAATAACAGAGTAAAAATGCACCCAAAATAGCCACTAATCCATCATTTAAAACATGCATTTAAGTAGACAAGGTAGATAATGTGATACTTCTTATTGGAACAAGAATATTTTCTAAAGTTCAAGCTCAAAGGCCCAGAAGTTCTGCTTCTGGATGTATTACTATATAAAGATTAGATTAATATTCTTGTTTCAATACAAGATGTCATGTTACCTGTGCTGTCTTCAATTAAAATTTCTTGCTCTTGGACCAATAAGGATACAAATATTCAAGTTTTCCATTATTTTGACTAAACCTCAGAGTATTTAAAACACATCTTTAAAAAACCAGTGGTGAATTATGCCTAAAAGGCAATTTTATACAGAGACTCATGGCTGTTTCTGTGTCAGTGTATTCTCTAACTAGCAAAGCCCCCTACTAAAATCCAAGAGAAATTAAGGTCTGATTTTTCTATGTCAGAACTGTTGAGCAGAACCCAACCTATTTTCCAAAACTTTAACCCTCTTTTTATGCTTAGAATTACACTCCATCTTCTAAAAATCCATCAAAAGGCAGGATGGGTGCGTGGAAGAAGTGCAACAAAATTTTGGTTTGTTAGAAGCGAGTCTTTTGCCAAAGTGGTGATTTTGGGTTTGATGCACAAAGCTGTAGAATTTGGGGACAGCTGAGCTATTAATTGATCTGCCTGGTAGATTTTTATCTCCTGCTGCTGCCTTCCCAATGAGCAGGTCAGGCCTGAGCTCTCAGGAGCTTTGATGCTCCTTTGCAGCCTTACTGGGGATTTCACTTCCCTTCCCTGGCACAGGGGTTTGGGCTCAAAGATGCGTTTGAAATCCCACACACACCAATGACTTAACTGCCTGACTCATAGGGTCAGTTTACAAGCTTTGTTCCACAGGATAGAAAATGTCCTTAATGGCTCAGTCCAGCTGATTAAAAATCTGCCAATGCTACCTGTGTAAGAAGTGGGCCGTAGGACCTTGGTGGGCACATTGAATTCAGTAATGATCAGGCTGGAAAATCCATGAGCTACATAATCAGTAAAAATTATAGGATTGAACTTTACGGCTTCTGCTTGAAGATAGCCTTGAGACAAGAAGGTTTAGAGCTGCAAGTTGTGGACATCTTTTGGCTCAACTTTGCACAATTTTGACTTGAACTACATAGTTCTATCTTCTTGTATAAACAACTATAGGGTTACATTAAATATTTGATAAAACTATACTTTGAAGCTGCAAACAGTTCCTCAAGAAGACAAAAAAACTTCAACTCCTGCTCTGTTAAGGTACCTGCTCTTGGAAAAATTTACCTAAAATCTGTGCCCGTGGCAACAAGGGATTTTTCTTTCATTCTTTGTGTGCTCTTATGAGAAATGTAGAGGATGGTGCTGAAAAGCTGGATGGTACAAACACATCAGGGCTCTTTCCTCACCACTCAAACCACAGAGCAATTTAGCTAAATAAAAAGGCCAGGCACATCATGATAATGAAGACCTAAAATGAACGTGGCCAAACCACACTTGATTTTGATTCAGTTAAGTGAAACGAGAACTTTCTTTGTATCCTTTCTGCTGTGGCGTAACAGAGAGAAAACCTCTGCAAGATGAGCAAGGAAGAAAAGCTCTTACATCAAGATCTAGTCCAGAGGCGCTCAGAAAAACAGCAAGATGATGTGAGCAGAAAGCAATTTCTTCTCTAATTTCTTTCAATTGACCTTATAAATCTGGTTTTCAGTCAAAGTAACAGACATAGGGAAGCCAAGGGGAATATTTGTGTGCACACATATTCATGCAATGGAATATATATACATATAATATATATATCTACATATTCATGCAATGGAATATAAATACATATAATATATATATCTACATATTCATGCAATGGAATATAAATACAAATAATATCATATATATACAGATATTCATGCAATGTTTGCCCTTTGTTGGTAGATGAGGCGCTTTTAGCACCCTGGATGGATCTTGATGAAGGACTAACAGAGAATTCAAGTTCAGTAACTGCTATAGCCATGCCAAAGAGGAGGAGGAGGAGGAGGATGGTGTTTCCCCAAGCAGTGAATAGCAGTAGTGTCATGACAAATAAGATGATTTTACAGAATCTTTGTGATCTCAAAATCAGAACAATGGCAGCAACTAAGCCAAGAGGGAAGGTGTGTGAATAGAAGCCTTTAACTGTAACCTTTACTCATTTCAAAATATTCTAACAATTATATTCTGTAAGGAGTGGGGAAGGTTCAGCACCACCTTTTTAGCTCCGGGGGATGGATTAGAGCCTTAACCTTTGGGCTGGGAAAACACCAAGCCTCCTTCCTGGAGCTGGGAGTCCATCTCTCAGCAAAGCCAACTCAAATTCTCATTCTTTAAGAGCAAATGGGAGAGGTGACATGCCTGCAGCCACATGCAAACCAGATAACATTAGTGCACAAGGACTGCTGAGCTGCGCCTAAAGAGGGTTGGAAATTAAGTTTATTTGGTTTTCCTCTGCTTTATTTCCTTTTTGAATGTCCTTTTGACACATAGCTTTGTGGGGTAAAGAAAGAACAAATTCCACCCTGGGCCATTTGAGTCCTAAATCAAGGGAGCTCTGCTGCTCTGTGTCCCAAGCCTGGCTAGACCGGTCACTCTCCTTCTTTAAATTGTAATTTCTTCAGCTATCTGTACAGTCACTGCTAATCAAGTTTTCCATTTTTGGCAGCCAGTAGGAAATCAGCAAGCATCCAGGAACTAGAGGAACAGCAGCAATGCCAGTGCCTTTCATTCAGATAACAGAGCATAAATCAGTTTTAGGCTGTCCACTGAAACATGATAAGGCCACCATCTTTTGTACATGACAGAACAAACAGACTCACCATTTTTGCTTCGTCTTGGAGTCTAATGAAATGATCAAATATGATTAGTCATTCAGGAAAAATTCATACCAAAGCTCTTTTAACTTCAGTGAAGTTTCCACTTATGTGGAAAAGTCTTCAGTCCTTTGGACCATTGTTTTACTGGAATTAAAAGCATTTAAAATTACTATAAGAACACATTAAATTTATGGACAGGATATAACCTAACCCCTGGCTTGCTTTTATTTTCTTTTTTCCAATTTTAAGTCCACTATTCTGCTTTTATCATCCTGCTGCTTCACTAAAAAAAACCCAACTTATTTCTACTCCATTCTTTGCTTCCAGCAGTTTCACCAACTGCACATTCATGGGTTTAATGTCCTTATAGGAAGTAGCTCTTTCTCTCAAAACCCAGCTTTTTATCTCCTCAGTCTTTATTGCTTTCACATTCATCACTTGTACGGAAAAAAAGACACCAACACACACACAGAAAAAAGAAAAGGGAATTGCCTCTCCATCCCTTTCATTGATCATTTGGGCTTCAGCTGGACTCCCTTCCTCAGCTGTGACCATTCCTGAGGTGAAGTGCACACTTAAAAGGGCACAGGAATGAGAACTACAGAACACTAAGGAAAAATATTAGGAAAAAATCACTTTTAAACTTCCTTCAGATTTATAACCCTTTCTTAGGAACTAATTTCAAACACAGTGCTGGTTTTATTGCACAGCTCTGTGCTTCCCTGTAATGACCAAGCTGTACTGAGTTGGGACTTTTACTGCCAAGAGCGTATTTGCAATCCAATATTTCAGTAGTTTGTCCTGACCTTGCACATCATGATCAGCAGGAGCGTGAGTTCACTTCACTTTTTTCATACAGCTCAAGTCACAGGCTCTTATCAGGTCCATAATGCTTACTGACACACAGCCTTTTATTGCCAGCTGTGCAAGGGAACCAGTTTTCAAAGGTTGCTTCCCTACTCCTCGAAGTCCTGATCACAGCAAAGCAGAGAAATGCAAATTAGAACCCTGAAGTGCCCTGTCATTAAAAATAAAGCTCTGCAAACTTCAAAAAATGCAGATCTACTCATTCCAAGGCACAGCTTCTTCGAGAAGAAGAATAATCAGGAAATATGTGATGCCTACTATTATTGCATTCTGTAGGTAATGTCTAATTATTTGATTAATTGCATCTCTGATATTGCAGAGTTAATACTCAACAAAGCAATGCCATGAAATGGGACACTGGATGCTCAGTGATGTTAA
>VZSU01000107.1:1297560-1322951 GCA_013398715.1 Nesospiza acunhae | reverse complement strand
AGTGCACGATTTGCATGGCAAATTTGGGTACAAACAAGGATGTCTCACCTGCACCCTCCAGCCTGGAAGACAAGAAATATCTCAATAAAGCTTCACCCTGATGTGGTCCCATTCACTGCAGAGAGTGCACTGAATTAAGGAATTTATGATAGCCCTAGATCCAATGCCTGAAGGTTCCCTTAGGGATTTCCACACGCCATCATCTGGGAGTGCCCAAGATGCTGACCCATCATCCTTCATCCAGCCTCGTGACTCCCATCTCCTTTATTTGCATTTCTGATGATAACATGAATCTTTAGGTGGACTTCAACCTTTTGACTTCTCTTGAGCAAGAGTACAGGAGCCAGTTCTCCCACTAGTTACATCCAAACAATCCCTTTGATATCAGAAAGGCTTACTCCAGAGTTTATGGAGAGAGACTGCCAAGTTTGACCTTTAATCTAATTAGCATTGTAGAATTAAAAAATTTAAAAAAAAAAAAAAAAAAAAAGGAAAGAAAGAAAAAAAAGCACAACATAAACCAGATTCAATAGAAAGTTGCTAACAATTACCACCAGAGCAGGAAAAGATGGCTTTATCTCAAAAGGCAAATGGAACCAGCTGACATCAGACAAAGAACAGTCCACAAGTCCTCATCACCATGACACTGAAAAGTGATCAGGGCACCCAGCTGGCGCAGCCCTCAGGCAGAACTGGCACTGGGACCTGCAGCAGATCCACCTCACAATCAATAGCTGGGGCTGCCATGATCACCTTTTGCTAAGTGTGTTTGCCAAGTGCAGTAGAAGTTAATATTCAGTGAAAGTTCAATAGGCACCGTTGATTCAGCGTGTTAGCCCAGGGCAGGAGATTTCCCTGTTCTTCTGCAAATGTGTGCCTTGACGAAACACCAGAGAGCAAATGCCACCCCTGAGCTGCTGCACATCCTAATCTGGGCTCTCACTGCCCAGCAGATGCTGTGGAGACTGAACCTGGGCTTCTCCACAGCTGTGGACCCTATGAAAGCATCCCAGTGAGAGGACCAAAGCCTCTGCGCACAGAGGTTTGCAGCATCACGGTGCCAGGGCTGTGATCCCGCCAGTGCAGGTGCATGGAAGAGTGGAGGAGCAGCCCACAAGATGACTCAGTGCAACCAACACTCCAAGCAAGCATCATTCCAAAGGGCATCATGTGGTTTTGACTGCAAAATGGATGGTGTGAATTTCTGGAAACAACGAGAGCTGCAGGTTCTCCTTCAGCTGAATGAGATCAACCCCAGCCAGAATTACAAATAGGTTCATTCATTCCCTGTGAACTTCTGAGAACATTAAAAAGCTACAAATAAAGAGTGTTGATTGGTGTTTTAAAGGCATGTCAGATGTGCAAATAGCTGTCTTCAGCAGACAAAGGTTAGTGCAGCTCCCAGGGACTCAGCTAGAGGGAGGCTCCTTCCTGGATATGAATCATCAGGAGTCTCCACTGCAACTCTGCTAAACTTGCTCCATACAGGAAGCAAAGGTATTAATCCAGGCAATGCTACCTCACCTTGCTACAATAAAATATACTCTGTTCTCCACCATGGAAAATAATTTGGCCAGACTTGGAAAAATGTGAGAATTCCTGGCCTTTCCAACTCAACTCAGATTTTCAGAGCACCTCCACAAAAGAACATAGCCAAGGTGCAGTGCCAGCATCTCCTTCTGTTAGCACAAAAGAGCCACAGTGGGATGTGTTAAAAGTTACAGGTGAGTCACAGCTTTAGTCTTTGGTTATAGACTTAAACAAACCTGTAAGGTAGGACACAGATTTGAAATTTGGCCAGGGCTCTAGTTCAACTGAAAGGGCACCAGGTCACTCAATAAGATTAATTCTAAATGGCACAAGACACCAGAGCTTATAACTTTAATAATCTTTTTGCTGTTTCTCTACAGCTCCAGTAGGTATATATTTTTCTGCTTAAAGATTCGGCAGGTCCAGAGTCCCTCACCTGTGCCTTGCTTACCCAAATTCGCAGCAGCCCTGCCTTTCAGACTCTGACACTCACTCTCTGTGCAGAAATTGATTAAATTACAGGAAAAATATCAAGGATCTTTGAAGATTGCTAAAAAAACCCCAAAACCTTAAAAATGCTCTGTCATCAAATAACACATGACACTTTAGTGTAGAACCTTTCCTCCAGCTCTTATTTGAAAGAACAATCTTATTTCCCTTCAGAAAATTGATTTTTTCATTATTTTAACTAAACTCTCAAACCACTCATGCAAGGAAGATCATTTCTACGTACAAACTGAAAAAGATTTTACCTTCTAATGTGGATAGCGAACTTTGAATTATCACATACAAAATACAGTGATGAGTTCAGTTGACTCCCACAGCATAAATCTGTGCAGAATTTGACTGATTTTTTATCTGCTTCTAAAAACTTCCCCAAACTTAGACCAGATTTAAACAAAGTAAAATGGGTGTGCATGACACATGTGGAAACCAGGTCTGCTGTATCCTAAGGGAAAATTCAACTCCAAAGTTAAAAACTTTGCTATTCAAACACCAGTTATGAAAGAGAAAAAGTCAAGCCTGTGAAAGTGAAATTCTAGCCACTCTTGGTAAACCAGTTACAATAGTTTGACAATAGTTTTGATGACAATAGTTTGCTATCCATTACTATAAAATCTCTTTTTTTTTGTCAGTAATTTACAAAGCTTTGCAATACCACACAGGGGGGTGCAATTTAATGAAAAAACATTAAAAAAAATTGTTCTCTTCTACAAAAATTCACTCAGAAGTACTACAAATAAGAAAGGACTCAATAGTGGCCTTCCAGTACCTGAAAGGAGCCTGCAAGAAAGACAGAGTGGGAATTTCTCCAAAATGAAGTGACAGGACAAGGGAGAATGGCTTCAAACTGACAGAGGATGGGTTTAGATTGGGTATTAGGAAGAAATTATTTACCGTGAGGAAAATAAGGCACAGGAACTGGTTATCCAGAGAAGATGGGGCTGCCTCATCCCTGGCAGTGTCCAAGGCCAGGCTGGATGGGCTCTGAGCAACCTGAGACAGTGAAAGGTGTCCCTGGCCATGGCAGGGGTGGACTGAGATGATCTTTAGGGTCCCTTCCAACCCAGGCTGTTCTGATTCTGTGAATTCAGGCCTAATACCATAGACTGCATCTGCTTTCACTTCTGAAAACACCCAGGAACTGGATAAAATACAGTCATTGTTATTCTGCCAAATTTTACAGACGGTGATAGGCAGTTCCAGCCACTTAATAGAGAAGTATGCATTAAACAATAAGTCACAAAAATGAATCAAATTATCCTAATGGGAATAAAACAAAATGTGTAGACCAGCTCATCATACTTGCTGTTGCAATTTTTAGTTAATACACAGCTACCACACAAAGCTTGGTGCCCCAGACATTTAGTGCAGAGAGGGAATGCACAACTCTGATTTTCTTGGAAGCAGTGGGTATCCAGCGCCACTCAGAAATAGGCCAAGAAGCTTAAAATTAAAAGAATAATCAGTCTATTATTACTATAGGAGGAATTGCAAAACTGGAAATGGAGTTATACACTTTGTATTAACTTTTAATCCCTGAAACCTGTCGTCACCTAGGGGGGAGTGATTTACAAAATGTTACTGTAGATTGGTTGAGAATGTCATCAACCTCTGATATAAATTCTGGGGCTTTGTGACAGTAGCTTCACTTCTTTATTTTGATTCATACACAGGCTATGAATATAAAAAGTGTGACATGCCCCAAACTGTCCTGAAACACATGGGAGATGTCAGCAAAACTCAGAGCAAAATAGGGTCTATTAAAAAAAAAAAAAATAAAAGCAAAAAACCCCAGAGTAAGTATGTAGTAAAAACATATCCCCAGTACTACAAGCACTACCTTTCAAACATTTCAGAATTGTTTATAAAACATTGCAGCACGTTCTTGCTATGCCACATTTTATCCTGACTGTGATACTTCTCATCTAGATTTCCAGGTATTTGAACGCAGCTGTTATCCACGGTGAGAGAGCTGTGACAGCAGACACCTGCCTCCGTGGCTCACAGCAGAGCAGGAGCAGAACCTGGAAATTATTTTAGATCTCCTGACATTCAGAGATGCCTCTCTGAGTTTTACTCTTTGTGAAAATAAGAGTCTTGAAAATTAGTTTAGAAATGTTAACATTATATATTTCTTGAAAAAGCGCCATATCAAAATTTCCTAAAGTTGCTTTGAATGCTGTTCTTACAGCAGGTAAGTTCAAGAAAAGACCCAGAATATCCCTACTGAACAGAGTATGAAGGAAAAAAGAAAAACTGTGATAGCCCATGGGAATAGTGGAAAACAAGAAAGCAAAGTACAGCAGCTGAGCATACACTGCTGAGGGCTAAAACCATATTTTCCTGAGTAGCCTCTGAGTCATGGCTACTTCATCAATTCTCCAGAAGAAAAGCTTTCCAATATTTTGGTCATACTGTACAGGGATGTATCTGTCCTTGCTGAAAGAACAACTTTTTTTGGGGGTGCTTAGCCTGGGTTGGTTACCCCAATTTACAGCAGTGAAATCTGTCATTTAAACTGAGCTCTCAGTAGAATCCCAACCCTGTGGGAGAATCTGAGCTTGAATTCATCTGCTTAAATAGCTAAAAATTCAATAAACTTCTTTCACTGCTGTTTTAATCCAGTTTAATTATAATTAATTTAGCTGGAGGACAAATGCACCCCTGATACAAAGAACAGTGAGCACTCATTTGGCACCTCAGTGTCAGCCCACGAGACCAACTCAGGACCATTCTGAGTTAGATGCAAAAGCATCCAGCTAAACCCAGGCCCTGCTACTGCTGGAGCAGCCATTATTTCAGTTTTCCAGTTGTCTGGGCCTGAGGTCTGTTTTGGCTAATTCAGAAATTTTTTCCAGAAGAAAAACTTCATCTCAGTGGCTGATTTATTGGGGAATTCCATCTGCATCCTCAGAATAAAAAAAGGTACTAGAGACTGGTGCCTGTAGATAGTAAATTCTATAGATTGTAGCCCTGAATTATTCACAGTAGCTACCTGGGCCAATTTTAAACACCTTTCATACAACCAGAGCAATGTCATCTCACCTGGGTGAACAAACAGTTTCTGTTCCTTGGTTTCATCTTGGCTAATCCCCAGAAGTGTTCAAGGCCAGGCTGCATGGGGCTCTGAGCAGCCTGGGACAGAGAAAATGTCCCTGTCCATGTCAGGAGAGCTGGAATGAGATGATCTTTAAAGTCCCTTCCCATCCCAAGCGATTCCATGAATCTATGATTTTATTTAAAGTTTACAGAAGCCACCACTTAAGAGAAAGCAATCACTTATAGGGATGGAATAAGAAGCCAAGTACAACTAAAACTTCTTTTCATGATACATGGCCCATTTAAGTTTGGAGAAAAGTGAAGAAAATCAAGTTTAAAGAGCAAAAGCACTACTTTTTTTTTTTTTTTTTCCTATAAATTTATGCTGGAAGTCCAGCACCAAGTCACAGAGCACTAATTTTTAATAACCACAGCACACCTAGGAATTTCAGCTATGCTGACTGGTTTGTTGTGAGCAAATTGGTAACATAACCTATTATTAAGATTGCATAATACTTCCAAATTATATGGCCTTGTTTGAAGTCCAGGAAACTCATAAAAAACTGAAGCCACTAAGGCTCAAATTCTCCAGGCTCAGGCTATGCCTCAGGCTGAATCTGTATGGACATTTTCAGCCAAAATTATTTGGTCATCCGTAAGCACAAAGTCAGTGAAATTCTTGGCGTTATTTGCTTCCCTCCACCCCCATCTGTTTAAATAAAAAAAGGTGACACTCTCAGGTGATTTTAGTATTTTGAAGCATTCATAACATTTAGAAACACTGAGTCTGACAATGGGACTGAGGATACTCGCTGTCTTTGCACAATGAAACAGCAGCTTTTTTTACAGTTCCCATTTCAATAAGATTCTTAGAGAATAAATTTAAATAAATATCTCAAGATTTGGAAGAAATTTATAATCCAAGCTATTCAGTACCAAAGGAGCAGGAGGTCTGAACATAACCAGAGAAAATATCAGATTTGCAGCCACCAAGGTGCTAGGAACTTGCCCATTTATCCAAGAGCATTTTTGCATTGTGTAGCTGGTAATTTGATAGGTTTTTTTTTTCACAAAACACAGCTATTTGTTTTGTCTCCATAATCGAAGGTGATGCATCTGTTCAATTTATTAGTTCAGGCCAATTTCCTTATAGCTTTATTTATAAACAATGAAGCTTTCAATGTTTTTTATCTCAATGTAAGAGGAAGACAATCAAAATGTTGTTCCTCAGTCATGTGTCAGATCAGAACAGCAGAACTTTTCTTTAAGTTCTTCAAATCCTATTCAGATTTTGACATTTTATTCAGATACTGATAGAAATCTGTCATTCATGTTCAAATTTTAAAAAATTAAAGACCAAAACAGATGGGAAGCTTCACATCTGATGGAAACTCCTCCTGTTTTTTTTTTTCTGTTTGCTTTCCTGTGGAAAACAAATCAAGCTAAAATAATAAACAACTTTTAATGTTATACTTTGTGTATCATCAGAGCTAAATGCAAAAGGTTTGAATATTGCTACATCAAAGTAAATGAAGGACTGACCTGTTTCAAAACATATCTTTGTGCCCGTTTTGAATGAGACAGAGTTAATTTCCTTCACAGTGGTTGATATGGGACTGTGTTTTTGGATTTGTGCTCAAAACAATATTGATAAATAGAACTATTTTGCTATTGCTGAGCAGGTCTTACACAAAGTCAATGCCTTTCTGCTTTGTGAATCATATTAATGAAAAAAATAACCTATAGAATTACTGTTCTATAAATTACAACATTTCTCCATCCTAGATTTCAGACTGTGTGAGACCATGGGACAAAAAACTGATCACTACTGATTTAGGACAGTATTTGCCTCCTTATTTAGACTTCAATATTGACACTTCAGCTGAGAAAAAAGAGGAAAAGATCAAGAAAAGGCCTCTAACATAAGAATTTAAGACAAATCTGTTGGCAGACATCTTAGTTTTTTTTTTTTTTTAGAGTTCAAGAAGTTACTCAGGAATATTTAAGTCTTGTATAACTCTTACAGTATGAACCTGCTCCATAACCAATGAATGGAAATTCTTATCAGGTCTGCTGCAATAAATTCACCACCTTTTTTTCATATAAACTTGTCAAATTATTTCTCTCAACACGCACTGCACGCCTGGGATTTCATTAAACAATGTCAAAGATGAGATTTTTGATGTTTTCACCTTAAAATTTTTGTTCTAATGGTATCCTAACACATAATTGTAACTGTGCAGATTCCACACACAGTAAGAAAGAATGTTATGTATATTCATTTTGCTTCTCTGGTTTATTTTAATCTTTTCAGTTGCTACTTAAAATTGTTGTGGGAAAAAAATCAATAGAGAAGTAGCTGTAACAGAGTGGGTGGTGGAGAGGGCCCTTTCTGAAATATTTGAAATTATCTAGTCACCTAAATAGAATTTTCAGCTTTCCTATCTTCTAATCTTTCTTGCTGTTGTCCTAGTCTGTGATGTTTTCCATATGGAGCAAATGTGGAAAGGAAGGAGGAGTGTTTTGGTGTTTGGTTTCAAGAGGAGAGAATACATTTTATAAACGTGAGGAAGACCGTGTGCTGTGCAGGAAGTTAAAGAACACAGCTTCAGATACCTTCAGGGGATTTTATCTGGACAGTAAAACAATCACTTCATTATCAACCTCACCTCAAGGCCTTGTTCCTTTCTGAGCTGGAGTTCTTCAAAGGGTAAAGTGGATTTATGAACTTTGCAGGACTGAACCTTCAGCCCCCCAAGGTTGATAACACAACTCCGAATGACTTTGCACATGGGAAGAGTCCTCTTGAGCTCATTTCAGCCCTATTAACAGACTGCAGGGGAAAAAGTCCAGTGGAGTCACCCCAGGAGTTATTTAAATACAAAAGTCTATTCAGATCAATGCATGGATTTGCAGTCTGGGAAATGCCATGAGATGACCTTCTACATAATCTCCTGAGGAGCTTCAATATGCCTTTGTTTATTCAATTAATTTATGAAAGTATAGAATCTTTAGTTTTTATGCAAGAATAATTCCTCCTCCCTAGTCCCAGATGTTTTCCTGGATGTAATTTCAATGTTGTGTGTCTTATTGAATGGTTTTGATTAAATTTGTATTGCATTTAAAATATCAGTATGTCCAATCAAGTGCAAAGAGACATGTGCAAATGAAGTGATTCATGCAATGGGAATTAAATCTTACACTGCCTTGACACCTATTCTTGCAGGAATGAATTTCATTTACAGCTTGAGCTTCCATCACACATCACCAACCTTGCAAACAGCCTAGAAAACACATTGCATACTCATTGAAGGTGGATATGGATTGCAGAAAACCTATTATATGTTTTTTAAACAAACATCTTTGGTTTTGTGGTTGAGCCACAGCTACTCCTTCCTCTTGGAAAGTAAGAAAATGCATGAAATAACACTTCAAGGATTTTGTAGAAATATTTTAATTAAAATTTGTATAGCTCCCTTAAAAAGAGAACTAATTGGGCAGCAGACGCAAGGTCTGTCAGAGGCCCTTCTTGCCAAAGCATTTTCACACCAACAAGTAAATTTTAAGTAAAGGAAATTTTAGAAGAGGGAAAGCCTCTGTTAAATTGAGGGCTGGGATATAACAGTAAGCCAAACCCTAAGCTTTCCTAAGTCAGGGCAGTGGGACAAGGCTGATGTCAGTGAAACAGGGTTCAAATATTCTGCCTGAAGATGTAATTCAGCATCTAAGGAAAACCAGCTTCAATGGGATGGACATGAATAGTAAGAATAGTTCCCTATAGTTCTCTGGGCCTTATTTCCATTTGCCTTCCTCTCCATCAGTGTCTCTCACTGAATTAAAATAACTTCCAGCTTTCACTGTTGTTTCTCAGTGTGGTGTGCTTGCCCACACAAAAGAATGACAAGGGTGAGGGCAAGATGAAATCCCTGCATACCAAAACCTGTCTCTGGTGTAATGACATGCCAAAAAAACTATTTCAGTCAAAATTCAGCCTAAGGATGGCAGGGGCGCAGTGATCTTTGGTGCTGCTTGCAGGGTTAATTAGTAATAGCAACAACCTCGAGTTACTAAAACCGCATCACAATTTTAATGTATCTTTTAGGTTGATAGGAACTAAGTTACACAAATAGTGCTGGTATTTGTGATCCTTCATGAAACAGCCATTTTGATAACAGCTGGAAGTTCCTGCACTTAGTTCATTTGATGCATTGCTAAATTAATTTTTTGTAGTCCTTCCTTTAAAAAGTACAGTAAATGAAAATTTAACACAAACTTTCCTCAGTTATGATACTTCTACATTTTAGTTAGGTTGTACCCTATTCTGAAATAAAGGTTGTGATAAAGAGGCACCATTGGGCAGGACAAAGACTCCCAAAATAATCAAGCTGACAGTGATTTTCTGTTTTCTTTTGTTATTATTGTAACAGCAGTTGCCTGATCACAAGCTTTTCCTCTTCTCAAACTAAAATTCTCTTCATCTTAATAAGGTCACAAGAATGTATTTACAACCTCAGATTCTATTGTCTCTGAAATGTTTCTTTGGATGCTTGTCCTTTTTAAAAACACGAGTGTTTATGCAACAAACCTGCTATGAACAAATACAGGGGAAGCAGAGCCCCAGTGACACAAGTCCCTAAAACCCCATGGCAAGTGGAAGATCACTTGCTGTGGCAAACTTAAACCCAGAACAAAGACATGGCTACAAGATTCATGAGCAATTTTAGGACCTGTTGTGCCCATTCTTGAAAAATGAGCATAATCTCATTATTTTAATACCCACTAGTACCTGGTAGATATTCACATACACTAATTGGTGCTTTTCTCCCCAGTTTTACCTCTGGGGACCCAAAAGCAGGGTGAGGCAGGGCATGCCCTGTGGTTGTAGGGTGAATTTCCTTCTCCCTGCTCCCTCCACCCAGCGCCAGGAGCTGTCGCAGGACAGGCTCCAAAAGGAAAGTCACCAAAAGCTGCAGGAGCCCCCAGGGTATTTTTTCCATCTGTGCGTTGCTGCACAGCTTCTGATCACTCTTCCCCCTCCCATTGTTTTTGCAGCTTTCAGGATTTATTGTGATATTCATGACATTTGTTTTATGTGTATTCCTGAACAGCTGGAATAGAGAGAACCAGCATTTCGCAGCTTCTGTTTTTTTAAGGAAAGCCCATTACACCGCAGAGCATCAGAATGGCTCAGAAAAAGGAAAGAAAAAACCCTGTTTTTCAGGCCAATTTCACAATTTGAACAGGAAGGGAGCAGGGAAGCTGGTCTTCATCTCGAGATTTTTCTTAATCCACAGGCAAGAAACGCATTTTGTTATTGTTTGGAAAAAATACAGTTGTTCTTGGTATGAATAAGCCCCTGCAGAGAAAGATGCTGTTTTCCAGTGGATGAAAATTCTTCCTTCAGAACTCCTGGAAACTGGGGACGTGAAGATTACGTATGTGATGCTTATCTGCATCACAAAAGAAAGTTTGGATCTGATTGTCAGAATGCTTTATGAGGCTTTAAAATAAATCCTGTTTAGGAAAGTCAGATTTACTGGGGCAATTTCGAATATTTAATTGGATTAATCACAACTTCAGATATGTGGAAGTGAAAATTAAGGAAGCATTAGAAACCACAGTTGCTGTCAAAAGGAATCTAGAGTTGTTCTCTAACTGCAATATATTTTCATCATTCATCCAGATTTAATTTCTTCAATGGCTTCTGGCTTAGGGAAGAAGCAAATTATTTCTGAGGGTTATGGCTGGTGTCCTCAGAAAACATATGACATATATTCCTGCTATTTCACATGCCAAGAGAATGCATTCAGAGCTAGATGATGTGGAAGAAACATGCAGGAAAAACATCTTTACCTGGACAATTCAGAGGCCGAAAGCAAGCAATCCATGAAATTCTCTTGGGCCAATTTCTTTGTTGATGTAAGAAAAGGAAAGCATGTCCACCAATTGCAGCAGCACATACACCAGGGGAAAAAATAGTCTAACCAAAACAACCCACTAATAAATAAATACAGTTAGCACACTGGCCTCAGAACAGCTGCTGAAACAGAGAGCACTGTGCCCTTTCTCATGTCCTAACAGACAAAAATATATAGCTCTGTTTTACACCACAGCTATCCCCATCTAAATATGAAAACAGAGGGGAAAAGGGGAATAAATAGATTTAAAAGTATCTGTCCAGAGAGGCCTGGGGCTTTTATGTGTAGAGATTTATTTACAATCTTTTTTTTCACTAGATCTAGTAATGCCCTCACAGCCCATCCTCAAAAGAGTCAAACACTTGAACATTTGCACAAAGGCGGCAAAGGAGAACTTTATTGATTATAAACTCTTTAGTGTAATTAAAGAAGAATTGACTCCATTTCTTTCCAAAAGACTTGAAAGGGAAATGCTTAATCAGGGAGAAGACCTTTTCCTGTCTCCAGGCAATTCAAAGGAAACCATAGTAGACTTGTCCTCATCCCCTTCCTACTTCAGACTGAGTCTCACATTTCCAGCTTGGCACAGGGACTTCAGTGCCTGAGACTCTGAGCTCTGGCAGCAGATTTCAAGTGGTCTCAGAAGATCTTCCAATATCCCCCAACCCTGCACATCCCACTGAGGGTGCACAGAAGCCAACCTCGTGCCACCTTCTCTCCTCCAGCCCCTTATGGTGCCCACATGTTGGTCCTTTTGTCCCTTAGAAACCCCAGAACTTTTGTGTTAAAAAGTCATTCATGTGCCCCATATTCATGTGTCCCTTCAGGCAAATCTTTTTCTGGCTTGCTCAGAAAAAGTGCTCTGGAAAATTTGTGACACAACCAGCAGAGCCTGTGCCCTTTCCTAAATCCTACGTACACTCCAAAGAAGTTCTGCTGATTTAAACAGCAGAGCCTGGGGGTCATGACCCCTTTCCTTGTCCTAAAATAAGTTTTCAGAAGCTGTCCTTGCACCGGGCTTTTTTTTTTTTTTTTTTTTTTTTTTTTGATAAAGCAAAAAGCGGTTCAAAAACTCCTGCAGAAGCCTAAGTTCACTGAAAACAAGAAATCCACCTCCAGGGAAGTGCTCTTCAGTGCCACCAATGAAGGATGATCTGGAGAGCAGGGGAGCCACAGGAAGGAGCTGATTGCTGGCTGGGACTCTGCGATGGAAGCTCAGACTCCTCAAAAAGAGACAGGCCACTACACCTATTTTTTAGTACTGAGACTGTTGGGAACCTCTGCCACAGATAAACAAAGTCTGTAATAAACTTTGCAAAGTAGCCCAGAGAAGAATGGTTGTTTTGTTTTGTCTTGAGAGATACCGATCTAATATTTAACAGACAGGAACACCACAGCCTGAGAATTTTTGGATCACAAAAGTGGAAAGCTAAGCAATTATTTCTAATGATACTTTTATTTTTTTTTAATGAACAGCCAGTTTAACTGCTGATATTAATTACCTCTGGCCCACACCAGCTCTTCCCTTGTGCCGAGGGATGTATAAACATTGCTTCTTGTCTGACTTGAAAGATTCCAGGCAACCTGAAGCTTTAAAGAGCTTTCCTGGGGTGTGTTGAGCAAAGCTCCCACTAGACCTAGGGCCATTTACACCCCAAACCTCTCTGGTACACAGCAGTCAGCTCCTCATTCCTGAAACACAGGCCATGAACATGGATAGAAACAGACAGCGTTCAAGAGGAGGGTCAGAAATTAATTTTGACGGATGTTTTTATCAGCCTACAAAGATGAACAGCTGAAAGGTGACTTTCCAAAAGCATATAAATTCACATTTTTACTCCTTAAGGAAAGAACTCATTTAACAAAGCTCAGCAAATTTAGAGAAAAGTGATTGTCCTCCTGCTCCAGATAGCACTGGGTATTTTGAACTAGGAAAGTTTAACAGAGTTGAACATAAAATGTACCGAGCAGGTGGTTTTTATTAAGATTTCTGATGTCACGCATTACTTGGAAGCCACACAAAGCACGCAGGGAACATTGTGAAATGAAGTTAACAAGAGGGTCACACACTCTGCAGCTTCTGTAGGCTGAGCTTGCAGCATGCCAGAGAGGTTTCTTGCCTTCCTCCCAAACCTCTCCTCCACACTCCCCATCTGTCCAAACCAACTTTTATTATAAAGCCTCCTTCCCCCTCCCCAGAGGTGCTGTGTGTTCCACATGTCTGTCTCTTCCACTCTCTCAGTTAACATGCAAAATTTCTCCCCATTCACTTGCCCTGTCCCACCCCCCCCCGCCAGCAGCACCTCCTGGTCTCTGGCATAGCAGGATCCTGCAGGGTTTTGCCCCAGTGTTCCCTCTTTCCTGGCAGCTCAATCTCCACTTTTTTCTGGTCCACAGAGGCCAGAGAAATTTTCATTTTTTTGGAACCCACCTGTCCCCAGTAACAGAGGCTCTTGTTTGCTGTTCCTGTCCCTGCTGATGTTTGAGCTCTTGTCTTTCTTTCCCAGGACATTATCACTACACAAACTATTCCTCCACCCTTTCTCACATCTCCCATTTGCCCTTCTGTTTCCTAACACCAACACTTTTGTAGGAAACAGTCCATCAAATAACACCATCCTGAGCAGCTGTGAGGAGAAGGTGGCATTTCTGCCCTGCTGTACAGGAACTATACCCAGGTCTCTGATCCAAAAACACTCCAAAACTGTGGCTGCATTTGAGAGAAAGAAGCAGCTGCTCTTGTCTCCCATTTTCTTTTATTACTTTTCTGTGAAATCGAGGTCTTGGCTATCAAAACCTAAAACTTGCCCTAAAGTTTCAGAAGCATTTGGGTGTGATGTTCAGAAGTTACTGCGTTGCAGACATACAGAGAAATGCCACTGGGTTGAGTCTGTGTCCTTTCGAGCTAAACCAAAAACCAGACCAGAGGCCCTCCTGAAATAATTCCACTCCAGCTGCAGAGTAAAATAGGCCCTGCTCACTTCCAAGACACAGGCACTGAGCTTTCTGAAAGTGCACTTATGTAAGAGATGAAGAAAAAGAATGCAGCCTCTACCCCATGATCAAAGCTGACAATTATGTCCCACTGAACTTTGCGTACAACTTTTTTCCTGGATCCAGTTGCAGGCCTTTATATTTACCAGGCTTTGTATTTACAGTTCTGTGTAGGTCAGAGCCTGATCCAATCATCTGCAAAGCCTGGGGGTGATGGCTGCTTTCAGGGTTCTTTGCCATCCCCTTTCATAGGTGGATACCAACTCCAAGCTTGTAAACAGACACATATGTCAGCTCCAGAACTTCTGGGGATTCTGCCTCAGACCATATCTGTCTGCTTCCTTTAATTAACAGCAAAAAAGTTCATAACCTTTAATCCTCTTTTTTCCATATAACAGAAAAGGAAATTACGGCATGATTTAGAATTTTGTTTTTGAGCTTGCAAACAAAAAGAAAAAAAAAAGTAAACTGGAGCTGTGCACTTCAAAGACGCTTTCTTCCACACAGATTTTTCCAATTTGTTCTTTATAACACAAAGGCTGTCAAAAGTGACATAGAGCTGTTCTTCACAAAGAAAAGGCTACTCATGAGATCCCTCCTCCTATATCACTAAATTCACTGCTTCTAGACTTTGTGTTGTATATATTGATTGTTCTCCATAATGAGGAAGAGATTGCTCCATAGCAGAATGTTAAGTATGGCTCCAGTTGCACTAAGAAGCATAATTTGTTTTGCATATTTTAATTTACAATTATTTCTTTCTCTTATTCATGTTTAATAGAAGACTTTCAAGTATTTATTCTGTGCTCTGGGCACATTTGATATTCCTGTAGACAGACAGCAGAAAATATCCCCCTCAAATATGCTGATGATATCTCAAGCGAAAACAAGTCCATGAGACCAGAAGCAATTTTCCAAAGTCCATAGATGCTCATAGGACCTCTCAAATTTAAGAAATTTCAACTTTGGCATTTGTAAATAAAACTGGTATGAAAAGATCAGTCAATTATCAAATTATCTAAGAGCCTTAAGAGCAAGACCAACATCTCAGACTTTGCTGAAAACCTCAGAGTTAGCAAATCTAATGGCAATGATGAGAAAAAACTTCAGCTAATAACAACCTATCTGCTTCCAAGTATATTTAATATTCCAAAGTAGAAAGAGCTACATCAGTCAGATTCTCAGACAAAAGACACAGTATTCAACATAGATGGAAAAATACCTCAATCACTCTGGAATTAAAAACATTCTAATGGCCTTGGAGCCGTCCCAATGTGTAAATACAAAAGAAAATAAAATGCATCCTCCATAGAGAACCTGAGTATAGTACACACAAGGAATAAGAGCTAAAGAGTTCTTGGAAACTGTTCTCTACCATCTCTCTTACAAGGCGCAAGAATGAAAGCACTTCACACTGACTTTGCATTTTATCTCTTAAAGAAGAGATAAAATAACATCCTCTTGAGATCAGAGGTAAGACAACAGCTCTAAAAATACCATCAGGGTTATAAAAGCTCACATTAAAAGATCAAACTCACCATCTGTATGGCACCTGGGCTGCTACCTGGTCCAAGGAGTGCAAGGAACTCAACTGGAGCTTGCTCCTGAGCTGGAACAACAGGGAAATACTAGTACAAAATGGCCCCAGATTTCACAGTCTGCATCCTACAAACACTTCACCAACATCAGCTGTTCCCAAGAAGAAAAGCTGATTTTCCTGAAAGGAGAAAGTAATGGCAGCTGATGAAAATATCAGGTTTCCATGTTCCTGCTATTAGCAGAGGGTGCTCACCTGTGGAGCCAGAGCCTAAATCAGGGCCAAAGGGTCACTGTGCAGCTAAGGCCAGCTTCCTCTGTCTTGTACTAAGCATGGCTTGTTGGTCAACATTTATTTTTAAAAAATTCAGTGTCTTCTGCCATGAGAAGTAGAGAGTTGGAAGGGAAAAAGGGAAAACCCATCAGCTATCTTGCCTTCCCCTCTGGCAATTACTGTAATTCCCTTCCATCTCACCTGTGTTTTTTTATCTTTACCAATTAACTTCTGAGGCTGCATCAGCTCCAGTACACCCATAAAGGTCAATACAATGGGATGAGAGATGGCAATTCTAAACCTATAAATCCAATTTTCATTTACAGTGGTCTGAAATGACTGGCCTTACCATATACCTCTTTGCAAATGTTTAGTTTTCAGGCAGCCCAGCTGAACTAATTGTCTGGGGGTTTTATCTTCTGTATGCATGCTTTATCTTTTATATATTTGTGTTCTGGTAAACACTACATACATATTACAAATGACCCTGATGATGCATCTTAAAACTGGGCTTCAGCCACGTGTTCTGCTGGAACCTTTGACAGCCACAGGAGGGTGAGTTACTGTCCACACAGAGGTGAACTTGGGCTTCACAACTGAGGTGTTTTTCATGGCACAGCTGTGTTGATTTTTGCTTGCCTCGTGGTGGAAAGTTAAATTCAGTATTAGCCCTTGACTGGGTCCTCCTAGTTAGATCTAGAGAGTGGAATTGGGTTTTTTTCCCTGAAAGACAGAGGCGGCTGATCTCACTGAAATTCAGCTCAGCCAGGCAAAGCTTGTGGTTTATATTAAAAAAAAAAAAAAAAAAAAAGGCAATATAAACCCCCACATTTATCATACAAAATCCAGAAAAATAGAACACCTAGCCACCTTCCTATTCTAATGAAATTTGCCAGCAGTTTTTGAGTCTGATCTTGGGCTTCTCATGTGTAAAGTTCATGTCAACTAAAATTCCTAAAAGCATCTTTCTTCTGCTGCAGGGATTATAACAAATAACTGTGCTACCTAAGCCCTGTGTCCTTTTGAGCTAAACCAAAAACCACATAGTAGCCCCATAAAGAAAAAAGTGTTGTATCCCCCAAAACGGAACATTTCTCTGCAATGAAAGTCATTTTTTAAAAACAAATTTTCAGGAAAACCAAAAGGAAACTTCTTTAAATTTTTTTTTTCAATTTATCTGAAATGTTTCCTTCACTTAATTTTCCTTTCTTATTCAGCACAGCACCTTCAAATTTGGCATTTGCATCTGGCTGCCTTCTGCTGTGGTACTGAGAGCTGGCAGGCACCAGAATTCCATTTAGGTGCTGGAGACCAAGCTCCAAGGCACAGTCACCTGCCTCGTGGCACAGAGAGTGTCCGGGGAGATGAAGCCCAGACAACAACTATGGTAATCCATATTGTTATTTTATTTATCATCCCACTGCTCATATCTCAATGGTGGAGTGAGTTTCCTTCACACCTTGCTTCTGTCCTATTATATAAACTACAAAAAAATTTAAAATTCGCATTAAAAATCAAAAATTTTTCATTAAGAATTTTGCTGTGATAGCTGCATTATTAGAAGGGATGGGGAGACTTTAGCATCTGTAAGAAAAGTATGTCCAAGGATTTTGGGAGTTATTTCAGGAAGTGTTTCTTTTCCCCAAATGGTATTTGAATATCATAAAAAAGCTGGCTATGTAATTAATTTAGTTACATGGAATGTTGCATAAATGTATGAAGTTCTTGAAAAATAGATTTGACTGTGAAAAACACATGTTAATGAGGAAAGTGGTAATTTGCTGTTCTAAATTTCCATAAACAAGCATTCAAAAAATCCATAGTTTTAAATAAAAGCTGTAAAAAAGGCATCTGTCCTTAAACAGAAACAATTCCATCTGTCAGTAATATAATTTGTATTTCTCAACATTTTGCCATGACTCTGCAAATAGCAAAGTGTGGCAGCAGACAACAGCACAAGACTCCAGTTTATTGAGTGTTTAGCAGGGTCTCTGCTTCCCTTAGAAACTGAGCCCTCTATTTCCACTAATAACAGTCTTGGGGTGTGTCTTCAAAAAAAAACCCCAACCACAAACCAAAACTCAAAAATCCCCATAAAACAGCAAAAAGAGCACAGCAAGATCCTTTCTCAAGCTGAGCCGAAGCATAAAAAAGTCAATTTTAATATTCCTCATTTCTCCTGGAAGCACTGATCGCTATCCTTTGCCTAAAGAGCTCTGCTTTTATGTTTTCCAAGGCTGGGTGGAAAAACATTGTTGTTTCTAGGTCACATATGATGTGGTTTCTTATCCAGCAATGTCCTGCTCAGAGATCAGCCAGTTCTCCCAGTGCCATGAGGATGATGAAGGTGTCCTGAATCTGCAGCAGGCAGCTCAGCTGGAATCAGCAGCCATTCCTCATGCTGAGTGCTTTTACTGTGCAATTATTTGTGTTTGGTTTGGGCTGCAAAAGGTGCACCAGGCTCATCAAAGTGGTGGAGTGTATCAGAATTACTGCATGGGCTATTCCATGGCACTGTTGCCACCTTGCTTTCAGTTTATTTAGGCTGTTTAGCAGCAATAATAATTTTCTGTCCTGTGGATGATAATTGGCAGTGCAGGCTCAGCTGGCCTGGCTGGCTGCTGTACCACACTCACTGTAAACTTTCCTTTTTATTCTGTATTCTCCAGCAAGTACAGCTCTGCACTGGCATCTTGGAGTGCATTTATCACTGTTCCTTTTTTGTCTGAATTTTAGATTGTGTCCTTTCACATATTGTGCTCTTGTGCTGTCACAGACATCTTTTCATGAAAATCCTTTCCTTAGGGTGTTTTCCTCCTGAGAAGCTGAGAGGCCTCAGGAACAAAATGTAAACATTGATTATCTGCTGCTGTGGAATGCAACAGGTGCATCTGGGATTGGCCCATGTTGGTTGTTTTTTAATTAAGGGCCAATCACAGCCCAGCTGGCTCAGACAGAGAGTCCAAGACAGAGCCTTTGTTATCATTCTTCCTTTTCTATTCTTAGCTTAGCCAGCCTTCTGAGATGAAACCTTTTCTTCTATTCTTTTAGTATAGTTTTAATGTAATTTAATTTGATTTATGTATCATAAAATAATAAATCAAGCCTTCTGAATTAAGGAGTCAGATCTCTGTCTCTTCCTTCAACATAAGACCCCTGTGAACACGGTCACATTGTGCCTTGGTTTTCACATCTCTGTTTATGTCTAATAACTGCACAAGATGGAGTGCAGCTGAGTAATCAAGCTTTACTGCAGAAAACAAACAAAAGAGAGGAACATGTCCCACTGAACAACCTTCCTGTCCAGTTTCCTGATGTTAGGCAACAGCACCTCTCAATTTTACTTAGAAGAAACCTCCAGCTACAGAGAACCCATCTGAGCACAGCCCTTACCCAAAAAATCTCTCTTGGAGTCAGACCATCAGTGTTTCTCTACTCCTTTGGGGCCAGAGTATGATTCAGAGTTCTGATAAGAAGTTCTATATTTGTCCCCAGCAATGTGTGCTCTTTCATTCCCAAGGGGGCTTGAGTATTTGGGCACATCTTTAAAAGAAGCTGCTCACCCTGCTGCAGGCACCATCAAACAAACAACTCCCAGTGGTGCCTCTTTGGGTACCAGGCTCTTGGTAAGTTCAAAAATACTCAAATGCTATGATTTTGATGGTAGGATTATCTTGCTGGAGAAATTCACAGAACAAAAATTATTGTAGAGCAACCAGCCAAAAAAAAAAAAAAAGCCACAAAATAATCCTGCTGCAAAAGCAGTCAGGCTGCCAGGGTGTTCTTCCAGTCTCCTGTAGATTTGGCACATATGTGTGTACATTTGTAGTTATTCTGGACCAAGTTTTGGAAATGCAACTAAAGCAAACATTCCAGCTGCCTAGACATGGTATCTGCTCCATGTTGGCATCAGTGCCATGCAGGAGCTCCACCATGTCATGCAGTTCCCAGATTTGATACTCTGGGAGAAAATATCAATATAGTCCCATTGAAATAAGCTTCCATGCTATATCCTTCTAAGGAAAAAAAACAAAACAAAAACAAAAACAAAAACCAACTAAAATTTGCTTTCATTTGGAGCAGTCTGGAAGGCAGAACTTCCATCCCAGTATCTCCATGCTTTAAAAACAGAACACTAAATTATATTCTCAAGTCTCAAAATAAATAGAATTTTCAGCACAAGAAAAAAATGTACATTTTTAAATTGTGCACGTTGCATAGCATCTCTAAGCCTTCAGTTCAGCACACATCAGTGCACTGGAGTTAATACTGTCCAATACCTTGTACACAATGTTTTTGCTGCTGCTAAAGTTGCCATCATAATTAACTTGATTTTTTTTAAATGAATTATTGTAAGGTTTTGATTACCAGAATCCAATAACTACCACCATAATGTTCACAGGAATTCACTTTGAATACCTATCCAGGGCCCTTTGTAATGGATCCTGATCTAGCAGCTTGGTTCTGAACTGGAATTCCCTTCTTGGGATTTTGGACCCCACTGGTCTTTTGTATCACAAGTTTTTAAGAGATTTGTTGAGTATTTAATTTTTTTTTTTTTTAAATAAGAAATACCACAGAAAGCAGCCGTATCTGAAGCTCTCAGTTCCCAAGAGCACCCTGCCAACCAGCAAGGTCTAACCACAAACTCTTCAAGACTTCAACAGAGCTGAGCCCCAGGCAGTAATTAGTCGCATTAACAGCTTCTACCTGGTGTTTCAGATGTATTCTATTAGCTTGTTACAAATTAATTTTAAGAGATGCCATGTGGCTTTACAGCATTGGTAGTCCAAAGCATGTCACAGAACAACTAAGTGGCTAAAGATTAACCTTTAACAGGTAGGAACTGAACTGTGTTTAGTTTAGCCCCTGTGTTTAATCACTTTTGTAACAAGACTTGTGGGAAACAAATCCACACAGAGATTTGTTGCTACTCCATAAAATTAAAAGAAAACAAAACAGAGAGAACTTAAAAGGAAAATATTGTCCATAAAACCAATACATTTACAAGAAATCTTACTCTTTCTTCTCCAAACAGGGTGGATTTTCTGTGAAACGTTATCATCTGGAAACAATATCAATTTAGAAAGCTAATAATTCAACACAGCATAGTCAAATATCTCTCAGTGAAAATCTTACTAGAAATAGTGCATCACGTTTTTTCTCAGTGGCTCTGACAACTTCAGGTATTTTTTCTGACATCCTTCCCTCTGTGGCAGATCACTTTATTTTCTGGAGCATGAGGAGGTTATTCCTCCTCATTGTTTTCCCAGGAAGCCAGGCTGGCAGGGCTCCATACTCTGCCCTTTACACTCCATTGTGCTGCAGTGCCACAGAGCTGAGCTGGCTCCAGATTCCACATGCAGGGCAACCACTCACCTGGCCAGGCAAGTGAGAGCTCCCATCTGTTCCACTCCGTGCTTCTGCTGCAATTTACCAACATCTTGAGGAGGCAGCAAAAGGCTTTGATTTCATGTTTTTTCAGTCAAATTACCATGAAAATCATAACCTGGTCAGCTGTGTCACCCTCAGTGAAACAACAACAAAAACAAAATCTGAAATTAAATATCTCCAGTGACAGCATCGCTGAAATTTGTCTGAAAGTTCCAAGTCCTGGCACATACCTAAGAGCAACACTGTAATTGCTGTCAGCATTGAGTAAAACCTTAAAGATGGAATTGTTTACTGGCAGTAGCTGTCATCTAGGCATTTTTAGCTGTAATGCACAGAGGAAATGTTTGTTTTTAAGAATTCTCTGTAATCTAAGGTTTTATAAATACCGCGGTTATAAAAATCCTACGTGTAACATACATTCTTTAAAGCTCAAAAATCCAAAGTGACAGATCTCAGATAAAAATGGAAAGGTATTCTTAATTTATAATCTAAAGGCACACTGTGCACTAGTGGTATTGGATAGTAAGGAAGATCCACAAGTCCTGCAATACAGAGGTTTAAATCACCATATGCTCTGAAGAAAAGGCTCTTTAACTTGTCCTCCTCGACTCAAATAAGAATAAATACATGCAAAATTTAACAAATGCTACAGAGAAACTGCTCTTTACTGGAAAGCACCATGTATTCATTTTAAAGGTATTAAAAACCAGAAGGCTAAGCAAAAATACAACCACAGTCAGTACTCCACCAGTGATTACTGCTGCCCCCAAGCTGATGCTGACCATGTCTTGCACCAAATGTATATAACCACAGAGTGTTTTAACTCTCAAGCAGATCTCTCAGTAGTAACTTTTCTGAAGTGTTTTGAAAAGTTACTGTAGTTCTACAGCCTAAAAAAAAAAAAAAAAAATTCTTGGTTGCAAGTTTTACTCTCAGAATTTGGCAAGTGAAATGAACTCAGAGTCCTGTAGAATAACTTGCTTACCAAGCAGTCATTTGGATTTTAAATATCTGCTGCCTATTATTGAGTGCTAAATAGTGATAATCAAGAGAAAGTAATAAATTAGGGACCTTCAGCACATGAAGGTTGCCATGGTCACCCATGATGACCCCATGGTCATCTTCACTCCCAAGAATTCCTCCTGGTCAGTGAGCTTAAGAGAAGCATTGAAGCACTCTGTCACTCAGCTGAGGAAGGTTATGGACTAGTGTAAGCAAGAAGAAACATTTACTAGAATTATGGGGCTTTAATAAGGGGTACAGATAAAAACACTGCTGGCTCCATCACTGTGACAAAGCCTCAGTAGCTCTTGGGTATTGATTATTTCTTTCCAGGAAGGAGCAGGACTGTGTTTGTTGAGCACTGCTGTGGAATAAGGTGCTGCTGGCCCAAGGTTCTAAGTTTAAAAGGGTGTTGTGTCTTGGTAGCTCATACTTGGCTGAACTTTGAAAGCCACATTCCTGATGCCTGAGGTAAGGGCCTTGTGATCCAAGCCTCTCTTTCTCCCTCACCAGCAGGGATGGACACAGGGAACCAGAGGAACATAAAGAGGGATGGAAAGACCGTAAAGGCCTGCTGCTGTTGTCCTGTCCCTTCCTGGCACAGCAGCTCTCCAACATTTGGAGGGTTGAGAGTTGAGTTTCCACAGTCTGTGGAGCGGCTGCTGGGCAGGGAGCAGCAGATCCATGACAAGAGAGGCAATACTTTCAATACTTTACAGCTTTCCTTTCAGCTGAAGGAGTAATTAGAACACTTCCATGATTTCCATTCCAAATTTGTTCTTAGCTCTGAGAAGGAAGCTGTGCTCAACAGCAAGGTCAGGCTGACTAAATGAATGACCAATGCTAAAATAATCTTCTTTTCTGTCAGCATTTATGGATTTCACAGCTTTTTGAAGATGTTCCCCCTGTCATACACATGACTACCCATGAAAAGTAGACAGGATGATTTTTCTGCCTGGTGTTTTTAAAGGAACTAAAAAACCCAACTAACTACTTAAGATAATAACTGATAATGTGTTTTAACAGTTTATCTTGATGTGTACATGCTTCCCTTTAGTGAACAGATTTGCTGGTGTTGGGTGCGCTCTTTGACCTTTAAGAAGGTAGTTATTAAAGCAATTTATACCTATAATTTAAGAAGAAGTGGTTGCTTTAAAATTTTAACTTCAAGCACTTAAATCACTAAGGCAGGCAGAGAAAAAAATTTATTGCAACTTGAAGAATGTTATGGGAGTAGTGCATATTGTTTACAGCTGCCACAGCACTTGTGAGTGCATGGAACTTTGTTTGCAATCCCTACAACTTCTGACAAATTTGTGTCTGGAATCTGATTCTAAACAAAGGCTGCAAAATAAAAATTAAAATTTGAAAGAGGCCTAATTAAGGCCATTAGAAACAATTTGGAACAGGTGTCCATATATACAGTAATGAGACCATTCTGGCATATGGAAGGGATAAAGGCATTAAATGGAATAACAGATCATCAGGCTGAGCTCTGTGTGTATTTACAGGAAGACAAGAACGTGTGTTCCAGCAAGTGCATACATGAAAACTTTACACCCCATCTTTAAAAACAATTCCAAACCCACCTTTTGTTTTGAAAACATCTTCTATTTCATATTGTCTGAATACATACATTGAAATTAGTTACCTACAGATTCCTTCTGGAAGGCATCAAGCAGTTTTCCCACAGAGGCAGAGTTGGTATTGCTGTTCTGCAATAGGTGTGCTATGAGAACATGCTTGCAATATAAACACTTTCATGATATTTACAGTTGAGGCTCTGAAAGCCTTTTAAATCTATTCAGAATGCTGCTGGGAGATAGCATAGCAATTCTTTTGTGTACAGACATACAGGAGTAGGTTAAAGGAATTATTTAGATTAATAATAATAATAACAATAGTAAAGGCACTTGAAAAGATCCTGAGAGTAAAAATATTGAGAGTTCATTAGTTGAAATTAGCTCAAAAAGCTCTGAGCTTTCTTGAGAAAGCTCTAAGGAATGTGTTTGCCAAAATCAAAGGCTGAAGAAGGAAGCTCAGGGCACACTAATGAAAGGAACTGGGGATTCGTGACAGTGGACAGATGAAATAATCTCCTTGCCTTTTCTTCCCTGGTCTCCCAACAAGTACTTCCAGATTTGTGGAGGAGAGAAAACACCAACAAGAGGTGCAGGCTGAATCAGGGGTAATAGTGAGGTGCAGAAGCACAGAAAATGCAAGGTGCAGAAACCTGTGGTGGTGATCAGTGCCTTTTGGGAGGATGGTGAATCCACAGTGCTGGGAGGGTGGTGGGTGCTCCCCAGTCTGAACCAGCTGCCTACTGGAGTGCTACCCAGTGCCTGCTGGGCTTTCAGCCTGGCTCCACAAGTAACAAAAGCTGAGCCACTTCAGGTTTTTACCTTTCTGTCATAAAGCCACCCCTCTGATTTTGAAAATATGTAAATTGCTGCTCACACGTAACCTCACCTGGTGGGACCAGCACAGAGGCTGAGAACTCGTCAGGCAGCTACGTCACCTGGGGAGATAGGAAAGGAGTGGGAGCCAAAAGCAGTCAGAACATTAAAAGTGGCTCCTTCAGTCACTGGCCAGGAACCAGTGTGTGAGAGCTACTCAGCAAACACTTAGGCAGGCAGCAGGATGTGCATCATGTGCAGAACTGAGGTTAGAAAATGTTAAGGATGCAAAGTCAAAGACTGAAGTATTAGGAAACACCGCGGAGTTTGTGTGAGTGCCTTGGAGCAAGTTTGTTCTTGTGTAGGCCTAGAAATAGACATCTAAAGGAAGAACCAACAGGGGAAAAAAAAAAAAAAAGAAAAGAAAAACAACACTTTGACACTCAAAGGTCTATCTGCCATGTTCCTGCTTCATGTGATCTCATTCCTACTGTCAGGATAAGGAATACTATAAATGACAAAAATTCACAGGAAGCAGATCATTGGAGTGAGGAAGAGGAAGAAAGAAGAGTGGCATGAGGCAAGGTGTTAGATAGGAGAACATAATGTAAAGTTGTGTCAAATTTAAAAGGGCATCACTTTTCTGGAGGTTTTACTCAGAAGCATCTTGTTGCACTCATGGGAAGAGAACATTCCCTTGGGAACAGCAGTGGTCTGTTCTTCAGCTGCAGCAGCAGAGCTGCTTTCATTTATCCATCAGTCAAAATAGTCTAGTGAAGGATAAAAAGAAGCAGCTGCTCAGTA
>VZSU01000107.1:1259288-1297514 GCA_013398715.1 Nesospiza acunhae | reverse complement strand
AGCAGGAACTGGGAGCCCAAAATGAGGCATTGAGAGCCATGGCAAGAAAGCTGAATGAGTAACAGGATTTTCAGACATTTGTGCCACCCTACTGTTCATGGACTGAACAGGATTTCCAAATCCCTCTCCTGTCCCCAGCTAGAGCAGGAATTGTTTTGTCTCCCTGCTCTGTGCACAGAGCTCACCATGCCTTAATGTGAAGCCCAGATCCACACACTAAAGCAGCACAGAATCTGAAAATATAAAAGCTAAAACCTGAGGCATCACTGGGGTGCATGAAACTTGAACCCCCAAAAAACTGGATCCAATCTTGCTCCTCAGGCCATTGACTTCTTGTGTGTATTCTCTTAGAGACGACCATACCTTGTCCTTATAGATCTCTGGTTTCTAGTTAGATTTTGAAGGGACAATATCACAGATTAATAGAGAGCACTACTCCCTGTTCTTAGACACAGACAGTACATTCTCAAAAATGACACCAAGAGAGTTGCTAAGTCCTGAACTTGTTTTTTGCCAGTCACCAAGTCTGATTAGCAAACCTTCCTATTTATCCTCACAGAGTTCTTTTTTTCCCCTTGAACAACACTCAAGCTTCCCAGAAAAGCTCTCAAAAATGTAAAAAGCGAAACAAAAACTTATAAAAAAGCCACCACACACAAGAAACAGCTAGGCATATCCAGTCCCAGGCTGGGAAAAAGCCTGTATCCAGGGAAGACACCTTTCCCTTCTCCTTCAGAGGAGGAGCTGTGCCTCAGAGCTACCGGGGAAACTGCCCACCACAGCCCCAGTTAATCAGATTTTGGGTTGTAACAGGACCTTTTATTTACCTTCCCTCTCAAAGGAAGCATGAAACCCTGAGGCGTTTGCTGTGTTTATGCCTGGGGACCATCAGGAGGAGTCGGGGAGAATCCCCACGCTGGTGAGTGCTGCCATGACCCTCCCTGCTCCCGGCTTTGCAGAGATAGGAGAGGGTCTGGACTCCAACCAGCCTTCTAAAATTCAATATTGCTCAGCACCAGAATCAGGTCTAGAGATGAATATTTTCACTGACCACAAAGCTTTGTTCCTGGTAGTAAAAGTAGCAAAAAAGTATGTAATACCCTCTAGAAAGCGTGACACTTGTACATTATGTAAAATTCCTGTATTTACAGGGTTCCCGTGCAGCATGGGGCTGCATAAACCATTCCTTGTTTTGGTAAGGATATTATTACACTGTGTGCACAGCACAGTAGGGCTGAAGGTAGCTCAAAACTACTGTGTATGGTTTCTTTTATCCTCCCAGACTTAAAAATCTATATAAATTGTACTATGGTTAATAAAAAAAATACCCGTAAATGATTAGCTCTCCTCCTTAGGTGGATAATTAATTACCTACTTCTTTTCCTTGAGGAAAAAAAAAATGTTGTCTATTGTTTCTTTGCTTGTTTTGGAATTGGCTCTCTTGAAATGATCTAAGGCACAATATTTGTTCAGGTTAGTTATGCAGTAAGGGAGTCCAAGCTGCTAACCAAAATAAAAAGCAAGAGGGTTGTGGAGTTTGTAGCCTGAAATGGATAGAGGAAAGTATTTTCTGAGGGGGGAGCATGGTTGGGTTTTTGTGAAGTTTTTTTTTTTTTTTTTTTTTTTTGTAAAGGAGAGATTGTGAGAGGCAGAACATTTTGTATTGGGGTTGGTTTTAAGACAGTGCATTTCTTTGAGGATTTTTTAAAGTTAGAGAGTTCTTTTCAATATCTTATAATTTGGAGTTTCAAAGCCAAAGCCCAGGGAAAAAGAAGCTGAAAGCTATTCTTGCACAGCATTTCCATATTGTAAATGTCCTTTACAGCAAAGATTAACACCTCTCCCCGTGTGCTGATCCATGAGAAAAAATTGCACTTTTATTATACTGGCAAAATAACATGGTAAAACATCTTGGATTCAGGACTTTGCATTTTATTTGTTAGTGAACAAGGCCAGATTTCCTGATTTAATCTAAGACACTGAGTCCAATCCTTGCAGACTTAAGGTTTTACAGTGAGATGTGTGTTACAGACCAGAGATGGCCATAATTGCTTGAAGCAGTGGGTGAGAGAAAGGGACATGTGATTAAATTAAAATGTGTGTCTTGGACATGCTGGGCTTCAGGTTCATTCCTGTGTCCTGATGTTAATACTTACAGTATTTTAGGCACCACTCACACAGAATTAAACAAAACAGAAGTTATTCAATATCCCAAAGAGTTCAGACGGGGAACAAACAGGTGAAAAGAAAGCTTCAGACGGGAGCTGGCTTTCAGGAATGACTTGGCACTCTTCTAAAACATTTTATTAAAAATATATTCTTCCAGTTAGTGGAGGATAACTGCACAAGGCAGTACTGTGTGAAGAAATATTCTTTTCTTTTATTTTTCTTTTAAGAGAAGCCAGTTGTAGAAAGGGAGGCAATATATCCTTACACACCTTACTTCCCTAAAATCTCCATACCATCACTGCTACAAAAACACTGGATAGATTGTTTTAGGTGAAACACTGGTGTGCTAAAATATTAAATAAAGTTATTATGAATTTTTGGAACTGGACACTGAAACTTTTACATGACAGACACGCAACTCTTCCTCAAAAACTGAATGAGAAATATTATGGCATTCCAGACTCTTGGAAGAGAAAACAAAGAATCAGCTTAGAATTGCCAGGAAATAATGAGTCAAGAAAGAGATTTTAGAGAAACTTCTGGCTGGTGAAAAATCATCTGGGGAAAAAAAAAAAAAAAAGATTACAAAACCTGGATCAGCTTTTCTGAAGAACTAATGGGCTGTAAGGTAACTACCACATAAAAGTCTGTAAAAGCTGAGTTAGGGACAGATTGTACTGGAGTAAAAGAAATCTTTCTGAAATACCTTAGTATTTCCACAGCACATCATCTCAAAAAAATGTAATGAATTAAATGGATTTAGTAATGTTATAAACCAAGTCTGGTAAATAACACTCAATAAACATCCTGAGGATTTTTTGCCTGAGCTCTGGTGCACGAAGCACCTTAAGTCTGTTAGTCTGTGAATCAAATCCACCACATCATCACTGCAGAGGATCTGAGCCTCCCTTTCATGACAGTTCAGAAGGGATTCAGTGTGAGACCACAATTCTGGAGTGGTGTGAAAAGGGGTGGCGTTCAGCCAACAAATATGTGTCATATGGATGCTTGGACCACTATTTCCAGATCACCGTGTGGGAAAAGTCTTTCTTCAGATTCTTTCACCTCTACTAAAATGGTCTTCCACTACATACTTGAACTGGGTCATCAGTTCACTGTTCATTTAATCAATGACTTTTTGTATTTTGATTCTTTCTTCTTACTTATGGCAATGCCAAAATCAGATTTTTTGCATTAAACCATCTCATTTCACCACAAACCTGGTCTGGCAAACACAACTAGAGTAAAGGATACATGATTGTGGTTATTTCCAGCTACTCTAAAGTTGCATGAGAGGATATTAGAGCAGACAGAACACATTTAAGGTTTTGTGGATTTTCTGTACCTCTAAATGAGTTTGAAGAACAACTGACAGCCCCATCTTACCTTGCACAAACAGCCTAATGCAACTTGATTATGCACTTGGGTTTCAGTTGCTTTCCCTTAAATCTGACAATTTTGTTGTATCTTTTCATTTCCATTTCTCCTCTTGGATGGAAGTTGATGGCAAATGAATGAGGGGCTCTTTCTGGATCAATATCTTTGAGTTGCAGAGGCCTCAGCCCCAGACACCTTCCTCCATTAACTCAAACATTCACTGCATTTCCACACTATGTATTTCTACAAGTTTACAGAGAGGGAGCCATGACTCACTTTTAGACATTACCTTTCCAACTTCTGTACATCCTTCTGTCTCTTGAGTGGACACTGAGCATTGAGTGTATCAAACGTTTAATATTTCCTGCAATTAGCATCCCAAAAATCCATAAAAAGGCTCTGGAGATCCCATTACCACATTTAGTTCTTCCAAAGACCCTTGGTGCCTAGCCTGTTGGGAAAACTGACAACATTCACTCGAGCAGCTGTTCAACATTGCTTTAATCTGCATGACACATGTTGAACAACGCTCTCTACAAGTGCATTTCCATTAGTCTGGTATTCCTAATAACATCCTCCCCCCTCCACTCAGCCTCCTCCAACTTCATCCAAGCTCCTTTTAATTCTCATCTCCTATGTTACAATTACAATATAGTTGATGACCAGAGCAGTGGGTGTTTGAGCCAAAATTCATTGCAGCCTATTGAGTTTCTGCATTGACTGGACTTTGGACTGCATGCTTCAATTCTCTGTTCTTTACAATTAAGAAGTTAATTAAATAATCCTAAATGCGAATAAGATCTGTATCCAGGCAACATATGAGTTGACATTAGTTAGTATGTCCCACACATGACTTGTAAAACGTGCTCTTTATTTGTCTGCTGCAGGACAATTAGTGAGCATGTCTGAGAATGCCAGATGAAAGCTCAGTAATCTGAGACTGAGAGCATGAGAAAGGAAATTGGTGGCTAACCAAATAACCATCATCATGTTTCCTAATGCTCCCTGATCAAGCTGTATTTAGGTCTTGCAACAGAAATTGTCTTGTTGAGCTTAACAACACATGTAAAACCTGAAATTAGAACAAGGAACAAGAGCCATACAGCCTGAAATAATAATAATTTCTATTGTATTTGTAGGGAATGCCTCAACGAAGGTAGGAATGATGTCTTTGACTTTATGTTTTTAGAAGGCTAATTTATTACTTTATGATACTATATTATATTAAAGAATACTATACTAACTATACTAAAGAATACAGAAGGGATACTGACACAATGCTAAAAAGATAATAATGAAAACTCATGACTCTTTCTAGAGTCCTGACACAGCTTGGCCAGAGTTAAAACAACTCACACCAGAGTCCAATCAGACAATTACTTGTGGGTAAACAATCTCCAAACACATTCAACATGAGTAAAACAGAAGAGAAGCAAATAAAATAAGAATTGTTTTCCTTTACTCTGAGGCTTCTCAGCTTCCTAAGCAAAAAATCCTAAGCAAAGGGATTTTTCTAGAGAATGTAAATGCTACAAAATTCTGCTTCCTCTTAAAAGTGAGAGTTGGAGCTACTGCCACATCGTGGTATGTTCTACAGAAAAAGTCAGCCCAGAGAAGAAAAGAATTTAACCTTATAGGACATCTGACTTCCTGCCTCTCTAGGGTTTCTTATGCTCATCACTCTGGTATGTGACTTCACAAAAGTCACTGGAACAAAAAGCATTCCCTGTTTTCAAGATCATAAAAGCCTTGATGGACTATACATGGGTAATTCCAGGTTGTTATTAAAAGCAGCTTTTTTAAAATAAAGAAGAAAAATTACTACAATCCCTTACTGTCCTCATGGAGACAGTGTTCTGTACGATTTCCTGCGAAAAAAAGTAGGAAATATTTCTTGTTCTTAGAGTCAATGAACAACTACAGAATGGCAGCAATGAAAACAGCAAGGGATTGAGTTTGAAATGTAAGCATGGAAACTTTTCTGTCATATAAGAAGAAAATCTTTATTAATGTCTTAAGAACTATGTCTCTGAACTAAATAATCTTATTCCTTCATGAGTGCCATATAGTTATAACACACTGAGAGCCACCTTCACAGTTATTCTCAAAAAGTCTGAATGCTCCTTGCTAAACCAACAGTGGGACATCCACTTAAAAAATAAAATCACAACTAACAAAAACACAAAAAACCCAAAGCAGGCAGCATACAAGACAATCTGCAGCCCTATAAATCATCTCTCAAAGAAACCAGCGAGTCAGAAGATGCAGAGTAGCTGAAAAGTGGACAAGAGCCAGCAAAGAGATGGAAGATAAGAAGTGGTATTTCAGCAAATAATACTTGCCAGCCAAAACAGAACAATTATGTACAGAGCTGACGTGAAAGAGCTGTTTTAAAAGTGCTGCCAGTTTATATGAGAGAAGAAGATGAAATAAAGTTCTTTCTTCGTGGCTCTGCTCTAATGTTGCACACAAAACTAAGGTTTTTTTTTGAGCCTGTTCACATATGTACTTAATGTTTCACACATCTGTAAGAGTAAAGAATCATCTACTAATTTGTTAATATTTCTCTGCTTAATATTTCACATGTTAATTCAAAAGATTTCAATCTCTTCCACAAAGGATGTGTTTATAATAACTCCTGGAAGTGAACTGAATCTTGTGTCAACTTCTCAGCTGATACAAAATGCAGATAGCAAGAGCAGTTTCTTAGAGCAGAGCTACTTCCAGGTGCCACTCAAACCAAGAATGACATTTATTACTCAAAAAAACACTGGTGCTGCTACTTAAAAAATTGTCTAATTCTCATGAATGCTTACAAATTGCAATAAACCAGTTTTAGTACATACATTAAATTGAGGGCAGAGACCCCATGAAAGCTAATAGTTATGATGAATAATCCATAAGTTAGCTACAAAAGTAGTAAAACTACTGAAATCTATGTAGATGAGAAAAAAAGAGCAGAAACAGAAAGGACGATGGGCTGTTCAATACAGGTAAACCAGAACCTGCCCTAAATACAAGGGTGCAACTACCAGAAAATTCTCCTCTCTTTTTTTTTTTTTTTGTTTTTTTTTTGTTTGTTTGTTTTTTGTTTTGTTTTTTGGTTTTTTTTTTTGGTTTTTTTGTTTTGTTTTCTCCCAGCTAGTGGAAAAGAAGGAGAAGAAGAATCACTTCTGGGAGATTTTCACTGATGTTTTTCCATGAATTGACCTTTGAACCCTGTCAAGTAATCCAATACACCCAAACCTGCAGCTTACTTATTTCACCAGGAGCACAAATACATTGCTTGGTGGGGTAGCAGCTCCATGGCCTGAAAGAGTCCTGAGATACATCTGCAGTGAGCATTAACTGGCACCAGACCAAAAATTTGTACTGTCAGCTCATGCCAGTGCTGAGCCCAGTTAAACACAATCTGCTGAGATGAAAACAAAAACATGCTATAGATTTTCTGGGGGGAAAATAAAATTACCATATTTTGCTGACATAGGATCACCTCAAAGCATAATAAAAACATTATCAATTCTTAGCCAGATAAATATGGTCTTATTTGACTTTATCTGGCTAAGCCAACAGTCTTTAAGCAAGAATAATTATTTTATTTATGGATATAAAGATTTAGGCTAGAGTGGTGCAAGGGGGTCCTGCTGTTGAGTGCGGGATGTGCCTGTTGGCTCCGGTGTTAGATGTGAACCCAGACTGCAATCTTGGGAACCAAATGTGAGACAACTTGGATCCACCTTACTGTTTTTAAGCTCTCTGCCAAATGATTGCCATCAACAAAGGTCCGTTTGGCTATGGAATTTTACTGCAAATTTATTTTAATTCCTTAATTCATGTCTATTCACAGAGCCACTTCCACATCTCTAGTTATGCCTGGGGAGGTGCAATTAAATGCACTAAATTAACCTTGAGGTTCAAGTCATGTTTTTACATTTTTACAAATCTCTTCTACATGCTCCCACTCTCAGACATCCACTTTTTCTTATGTTATAGAAAATGTATTTCTAGTTACAGGTTCATTTGCATGTTTGTTGAGCAGCTTGATCTCCCTGCCTGCCACAGGGGTGTTGGAACCAGATGATCTTTAAGGTCCCTTCTAACCCGAACTATTATATGAGTCTATGATTTAAATAAAATAGATAAATAAATAGATCAAGCCCTCAATGTGATGTTTTTCATAATAAGTTGTATTTTTCCCACACTGGAACAATGAATCAGATGTTTTGTTTGCTTTATGGACATAAGCTTTATATAAAAGCCCAGCTTGTTTATCTGCTGAGAATCAAAACACAGCTTCCTGTAAATACTTAAAACAGTCTTGATTACTAAGCAGAAATTAAACATGCAAAAGAAAGTACTTCCTTTGTTGTTCAAGGGAAGTTTAGGTAATGCCTAAATAGGTACAACAAGAGCTTCTCATCAGGCAAGTGAAAAAGGTTTAATTTGTCCCCAGTCTGCACTATATTTTGTTACAGGACCCTTAAAAAACCTAAAAAATGAAAAACCAAACCAACCCAAAATTAATAAGAAAGTATTACTATATTTTAAATTTTCTATCTTTATTTCTTGCATTAATTGTCAAAACCACAACTGTTTAGACCTCAGTCACCTCAGGAAAGAATTGCTTTTCCTGGTTTATTTTGCCAGTTTAGTTTCATCAAAGAACAAAGTCATGGACACAGAAAGAGCTGCTCAGTCTCCACAGCATGCTAAATGTTAACCTCACAGTCTTAGCTTCACACTAATAGAAAACAAGAATAAATCTGTTAAACCTGTCAGGTTTACAGTCTGGAAACATTAATGGTTGATATGGAACATAGAAAGTTTTATAGGGAATGAATTGCACTTGAGGAATGCAAGATATCACTGATCCTGGAAAAAAACCTTCTTAGAACAGAGGCACAGACTTTTTAAATGAGCAAGATAAAAAACACTTTAAAAAAAATAAAGTCAAATAAAAAGGAAATTTTCCCATTATCTTAGTTTTGAGCCAGTGTTTGATTCAAAGCCAGCAGACAATTTGTCCTTGATCTCACTGTAAAAGCAGAGTCAGCTCTCCTGTGCTGGAGTCTGGAGTTGCACTCCTCCTCCCTCTTGCACAGTTTCATATCCATGGTTTTGGGGATGTTTTCTGCCTTTTCAGATCCCTGTCCTGGATTTTTACTGGTAAAGACAAGTCAGCACTGCATTCTCTTAAGAAAACCATTTCTTTTTTATTTAATCTTTCTGTAAGCTGTAAAAAGAAGTGAAATAAGCTCCAAAAATGCACACCCCTCACTAACTGAAGTTCCTCTAAATGATGCTCATGGTTTAACCAATCTGTGCCCAGAGGATTGCTGGCCCAAATCAAGCTGCATTCTCAGCTTTTAAGGTTTGTCTCAGGAAACCCTGAAAGCAATTCTCACCACTCCACCAGGTTTCCACCATCACAAACAGATAAAATTAGTGTTGGGGAAGTTTTCAAACACTTCAATGATTATACAGCCTGAGCTGTATTAAAAAAAAAAAAAAAAATCCTTCAGGCACCAGGGAGCTCCTGCCTTGCTGGAAAGCAGCAGGGCATGAACTCAGATCACCGAGGGAGCATTTTTTACTCACTTTGTTAACTCACCTAAAAAACAAGAGAGAATTCACCTTAATCATCCTTATAGAAGACTCATCCTTTCTACCACTGCCTTTTCTCTGATGATGTAACTACCCACACTGCTGCCACATTAACTGGAGAAACTACTCATGATGTAACTACCCACACTGCTGCCACATTAACTGGAGAAACTACTATGTTCTGGTATTATTACTTGGGATAATATTTACTCCACTTTACAAGGTTCCTTTTGCCTACAACTTGTGTTTGCACCCCAGAGGGAGCACGAGTGGGAAAGTCAGTGGTGTGCAGCCCAGGGTGGCCTGGATTAGAGCTCTGTATTCCCTTGGAACCAAACCAACTCAAAAATCAAAGTGTGATTTCTGCAGAAGTTCACAGCTGTACAGACCCTATTGCAGGCTCTTGGCAGGGCTGCAAGCAGCCTTTTTCAGTCCTGTTCATTCCTGGGAATATGTGGGTTTTTTTAAGGGTGGCAGAGCCTTACTCCTCCTTTCCAAGTGTGATCAGAAGTGCTCAGCCTGCACAAAGCAGATTAAAACTCAAGCGATTATTTGGATCATTACAAGACCCAATAAAAATGAAATATAATTGCAGGCTTTTTGCTGCACCATCTGACGTCCCATGAAAAGGTGGAAGCAGGCAGGGGAAGGAGGGGAAGGCAAGGCAGGGAAGGGAATGAGCATATGCACAGAAGTGGTGCATGAGAAACCATTGCCAAGGCCAGCAGGGCAAATGTCCCCAGTGTGCTGAAAACATTCAGTGCTGTGCTCTCTTCCTGACCTCCTTGGCTGCGTGCTCTGTCTATTCCAGTAAACAGAATAAGGCCAGGCCACAGGCTGAGAGCTGGGCCACAGTCATCCTTACCTCCCTGCTCCTGGCACGTTCCCTGGCACAGTTGGAGCTCCCTCAAAGGCTTACCCTGGCAGTCAGGGCTTGGCCAGGCTTCAGGGGGAAGCTCATGCTCATGTCCAGCAGGCAGCCACCTTGTCTGGGGGAGCCTGAGCACTGGCACGAGGGCAGTGATGAGAGCTGAGGTGAGCAGGAGGAACCACCCGGCCAGGGAGAACCTGCTATGGCTACAGCCATTGGAAACAAGGCGACCCCAAACGAGGGGAGGGATGACAAGGAGGACTCTTATTGATATCCAAAGGCTAATTAATTACTTTTTTCTACTATATGACACTACATTACACTGAATTTGCACAAGCACTCAACTGAACAGAACCTCATGACTGTCAACTGACAGTCCTGACACACACACACATGGATTCAATTGGCCAATGAATTAAAACACTCACACCAGAATCTAACTACGAATTCTTTTCAGGTAAACAACCTTCTACAATGTATTCCACTTGTGCACAACAAGAGGAGCAGCAATTGAGACAAGAATTGTTTTTTCTTTCTCTGACGTTCCTTGCTGTGATTCCCATAAAATATCCTTGGGAAGTTGTGCCTTGCTTTTCTCTGTGAAGAGAAATGTGGCCAAGTACTGCCATTGCTAAAGCTGGGAGATACCAGCTTTATGCTTTGTTCTGGCTAAATCAAACTTTAAAAAGCAAATGTTGAAGCACTCATATGTCACAGTCATATTTTCTGGAAAAATCCCTTTGCCCAGGATTTTGCTCCTGAGAAGCTGAGAAGCCCCATAGAAAAAGGAAAACAGTAATTATCTGATTTGCTTCTCCTGTGTTTTGCTCTTCTGGAATGTGGTTGGAGATTGTTTACCAACAGGTGATTTCTTCATTGGTTTCATGTGAATTATTTTGACTTATTGGCCAGTCAAGGCCAAGCTGTGTCAGGACTCTTTCCAAAGTCACGAGTTTTCGATGTTATCTTTTTAGCCTTCTCTAAGTATCCTTTCTGTATTCTTTAGTATAGTTTAGTATAGCATTCTTTAATATAACATAATATCATTAAAAAATAAATTAGCCTTCTGAGAACATGGAGTCAGATTCATCATTCCTTCCTGCCACGGGGCACCCTGCAAATACAATTCTCAGATATTCATACGTGTCAAATAGAGAAATGTCACTGGGGTGTGCTCTTCTGTCACTGTGCTGAAGCAGTCTGTCAGCAAGCACTGCATGATGTGTCCACCTTCTGCCTCTCTTGGCTCCAGTGTGGCTCTGCTGCTCCTAAAGCACCGTGAGCCTCTACCCCTGACAGCAGAATTTAACAATAAAGGGTTGGAAGGCTTTTCCAGACAGGACTTTCCTTTTCTCCACAGTTTAGTTAAGGCCTGTGTTATTTTTGGGGTTCCCTAGGCGGAGGAGGAAATTGAGAATCTGACTCCATGTTCTTAGAAGGCTAATTTACTCTTTTATTATATTATATAGAAAATGCTATACTAAACTATACTAAAGAATAGAGAAAGGATACAGACAGAAGGCTAAAACATACTAAAAAAATCGTGACTCTCTCCAGAGCCACAAACACATCTAGGCCGTAATTAGCCAATAAGTAAAAACAATTCACCTGTTGGATAAACAATCTCCAACCACATTCCAAAGCAGCAAAGCACAGGAGAAGCAAGTGAGGTAATATTGTGGCTTCTCAGCTTCCCAGGAGAAGAATCCTGGGCAAGGGGATTTCTCAGAGAATATGACAGTGACAAAGGCCTGCCCTCCAGTGCCTGTGATGTACTCAGGATTGTGAAGGTAAATTCAGCAGAAAAGAAACTGGTTCTTCTAGGCAAAGAGGTGCAAGTAGCCTGTGTGACAAGAAAGTGGCAGAAGGATTATCTTCTAACCTTCTTTCTTTCCCCACAGAGCACACTGAATTGTGCACTGTCTGTTTTCCTGTTAATTCTCAGGGCTTAGAAAGCCTTGCTGAAGGATTTACTGTGAAATTTATACCTTTATTTAGAGGATTACTCACAGGTGGTGAATTGACTGAAATCTCACTGTGCCGCTCTACACTGCTATTCAGAACAGCAATCTTGGCATCAATTTAGCTTTGCATTTTGCAGGGAGCTTTTTCTTTTGCATGTTTATTTTCACAAGGTGCCTTATTCTGACTTGCCAGCTCAAAGCACATTTCTTACTCATTGCTTTGCTTGCAAAAAAGCCTTGTTCAGCTGGCAAATTAATATGACTGCACTGAAAAACAATATCCCACCAAAACTGCCCATGGGCTCTTCTGAGGAGAATTCAAGCTTTGAAATATATGTTTTATTTATAGAATGTCCATCAAAAATCAAGCCAGCAAGTTAAAGTTGCTGAAATGCTAGACATTCTGTTTAATTTTTAAAGAAAATTCTAAACAATGTATTCTAGTATAAAGGAGGCTTTTATGAATCATGAGTCATTTTCTGTTGATGGAAATACGATTGGTATCTCATATAACTTATTACTTCCCTGTCCTGCCCCTGCTCTTTCCTATTGAAAGTATCTGACAATCTATCTTTGCTATTTATAAAACACCTAAATGGGCTGATAACCAAAGAGAAAAGAGACTGTTTGAAGTTACCATTCTAAAGGTCTTTCAGTGCCCTCTAATTCCTCAGAACCTGTCACATGCCAGTCTGACACTACTAATAAAAGCTAAGTAGGACTGATTTGAACATGCACACCATTTCCCAATTTTTCCATCCTTTGTCTAGCTGCCTTAGTATCAAAACATATGTTATTAATTCAATCCTATAAATTACTTTGTTACACTGAAATTCCTCAGCAGAGCCATCTTTTTCTATTGAGTCATGGCACCAGATTTACAGACAGGTATCTGTTCTTCACTGCACACAATTCCCTCTCTGCTGGTTGACTCATTCCTCAAGAAAAGACATTTCCAGGCTCCTGATAAATATATTTCATAAAAAGAATCATTCTTGGAGGCATTCTTAGACAATTCTCATTTCAAAGCGCTCCATAAACACAGCAGACTAAGAAAGCTGCATGAGTTTTCCAGCACCTGGAAGAAACCAGGTGAAGGCTGCAGTCATTATGACAGCATAGAAGAAAGCTGCATGAGTTTTCCAGCACCTGGAAGAAACCAGGTGAAGTGCTGCTACTTTCCAGGCTGCAGTCATTATGACAGCATAGTGATTAAAAGCCAAAATTTAAAACACTTAAAAGAAACCAGGTAGAAACAGGGTAAAAATGCACTTTTCTAATTGCAAGGCACAAGTGCTTGGGCTGGGCTGGCCCAGCATAACATCACTTTAATATCACTGCCTGGTTTATGGATTGGATCCTGCTTGTAATGTGGGTGGTATGAGTCAAGCTAAGTAAAAGAAAGGTCATATCCACCTATCTCATGATCCAACTTACCCTTTTGACTGTGTTCATAAATAAAAATTAATCATAATAATCACAATAAGTAATTTTTCTGCGCGGAATTAACCTCCTGCCCTAGGGAAGGACAGTTCATTACCTGTAACATTGAAAGGTATAAAAACATAAACAAGTACCTTTGTTAAAAAGGTTTTTCCTGAAAAAGCTTAATTCCAAATGTACTAGCAATTTTGATAGCTCCTCTGGCTGTCCCAGACTTACAATCTGTCCCAAATATTTCCTCTGCAAACCCTGAGAAGTCCAGAAGAATCCCCTTTGAAGTCCACTGTCCTATCAGAAAACACTTCATAGCTTTTGAAACAACACAGATTCTATTAACAGCAGCATCACAGAAAAAGTAAAAGTGGGGAAAAAAGAGGAAAAAAAATAAAGGATGCCTTACTTTCACATCTCCATGCAGAAGGGAGGAATGAGGTATTACTTCACAGATGCCACCTGGACATCTCCTTTACCTTCACCTCTCCCTGCAGGCATGCCAAACACACAGAATACTACATTGAAGTCTATGGCCATGCCTGTTATACTAAAATGAAAGGGTCTCCCCTCAGAGCACCCTCCCCTCAGAGTCTTCCCAGGTGGAAACACAGAGAAAAAGCCTTTGTGCCTTTGGCTAAAATGATCTTGAGTCAGTTACAGCAAGAAAGTGTGACAGGCAATAGGAGCCAGGATGATTCCAGGGCTATAAACCACTCTGCCACAATCAAAGGACTGGACAAACATTATTTTAGGGGTTAAAAAAAGAACAAGTACTCAATCCATAGAGAACAGATGTGGTAAATTTGAATGCAATGTGAAACCTGCAGATCAATGAAGTCAAAAACAAGCTACAGAGAATGTTGACAAACATTAAAATGGCCACATATGGAAACTGAAAAAAAAAAAAAAAGCAAGAAACAACAACTTAAATCCTCCTTTTCCTCCGGTAAAGGGCTTGGGATGCTCATCCCTTGCCAAGCCCCGCACCTTTGCCAAACTGAAACTTTTAAGCCTTAGACCCAGAGAGGCAGTGAAAGGGTAAAGGTAGCATGCCAGAAAGGGATAAATACCAGAGTTTGTTTGTACATTAACTGCATATAATTGCAACCAGAAGTATTCGCAGCATTGTTATTTGACTAATAAGTATTTAATTAGACTGTTTAGAATTGAATTAATTTAATTAGATTAACAATGAATTTTGTGTTTCCTCTGTCCTTGATGAGATGTGAAGAGAAACAAAGCAGTGGGAATCCGAGCAGCTGCTCTGTAATTTACATGCAACAACAGATATCCCATGCAAATCAAAGGCCTGGCAATGCAGATCTACAAAGAACTTCCTGAGGAAAAAAAAAATCTCCTTGCCTGTTTTTAAAAAAAATGGTGTCTTAAGGAAAAGAGAGTTTCCTATAATACAGAAGTTTAACTGCTCTAATATGGAGGAGCAAAAACCCCACAGAAATTGAAATCTGCTCCTGCAGGGGTCATTACCAGCCATGTTAGTTGACTCAGCACTCCATGAATTGCAGAAATTCAGTTTTAGAAGCCATGACTGAATATCTGTCCTGGGGAAGCTCTGGAGAGGATCCTGGTCTCAACTCTGCTACTCTCGCAGTTCATTTGCGCTTGCAAAATCCCAGCAATGCTCAGTGAGTGTGTGTGCAGGATCAGGGAGAGGAGTGGAAGCTGTGCTTTGAGAGAGAAAAGGGTGCAGCTTCAACAGATCTTGCATTCCTAAACATGGGAATTATATCAAGAAGTGGGTGTGTAGGAAACCAGCAAAAATAGGGAAAAAAAAAAAAAAAGAAAGAAGAAAAAGAAAAGAAAACAAAAAAAAAAACCTCAAGAAAAACAAAAAAGAGAAGAAAGAAAAAAGGAGGAAAAAGAAAAGAGAAAAGGACAAAAAAAGGACAAAGAAAGGAGAAAAAATAAAAGAGAAAAGGAGAAAAAAGGACAAAAGGAGAAAAACAAAGAAAGAAAGGAGAAAGAAAAAAAGGAGAAAAAAGAAGAAAGAAAAAAGAAAAGAAAAAAGTAAAAAGGAAAAGAAAAAGAAAAAAAAAGGAAAAAAAGAAAAGGATAGTGGAAGGAAGGCTTAAATTATTGCAGCTTTCCAGATGGAGCAGATGCAGAGTCCTTTAAACAGTACTTTTAGGTCTGAAACCTGGACTACAAGCTTTTGTCCTGATTATTCTGTTCAGGGGTTTCCACTCCGGGAACTGAAACACACAGGACTGTAACAGCAGCAGAGCTGCTCAGCTACAGCAAAAACATCTTAGCAACAAAGGAAGCAAGGGAGTATTTTAAAAACAAATGTGTTTTTTCTTATGGAACAGACAGAGGCGGAAGAAATGGGCTTGACAGTTTTACTCATGTTTAATGGATTTTCAAGTGGCTCTTGGCAGTGCAATATATTCCTGCCCAAGGACCAGTGAGACAGGAGGCAGCTAAACCCTTGCAAATGCCTGCACACCAAGTACGACCTGAGAACACCACTTTGGCAGCTGAACTCGTGCTCTTTTTCCTACCCAAAGTTAAAATAAACTTTGCTTTGCTTTCCCATCCAAATTCTATAGTGAATTTTTGAAAGAGCTGGCCAGGGTGAGGAGTATCCATTTGTCATCCTTTTTGGAAGAGCACCCAAAAGCACACTCAGTCTGTTCTGCCCCTTCCACCTCTATATTCCTATTAAGAGTGGTTTCAGTTCTTCTGTTTCATTTTCACTCTGGTCCTGTACTGCTCTGTCTCTCCAGGCAAACAGAAAAAAATGGAGAATCACACTAAATGGAAACCATCACACCACATACCCAGGTGGTGTTTGTTCTTCTGAAAATTTTGGCTTCAACTGGGTTAAGATTTTTCAAAGGATTGCAAGATAAAGAACCGACAAAGAAATTTATTGGTGCCTTGGCAGGTGTTTCTACTATTTTTTTTGTCTTTTGAAGGAGTGTGATCATTACCAAAGTTATTAAAGGAAAACATAAACAGCCCTAAAAAGAAACCAATTATCTTGATTAATTTCACTAGCTAATAGAAAAATTGGATTTTCTCCACATATGCTGCATTGTGACCTGCACTTCCAGCACTACCTGCACTTCCAGCTGTTCCACATCCACCCTGTCCAGCTGCCTGACTGAATGCCTCAAGCAATCTCTTACTTCCTCAGTCTCATCAAATTCCTCCAAGGAAATGGTGATGGAATATGCTATTTCACCATTCCCATTTTTCTTCTCTCTTTTGGATATTTTTATTCATCTGTATTTTAGGCTCTGAACTGTTGAAGCAGTAACATTAGGAAGACAAAATATCCTTCAGAGTCCTGCAAGACATTGGATTACATCCAGGAAGTCATTAAAGCTGCCCTGGAGACTATAGTTTTGGAGGATTCCCATACATCAGTGTATTTTGGGAGATCTGGCACAAGGCTCCTATAGATCATTTTGATAGACTTAAAGAAAAATTTTATTGAAACTATTGCGATCTCTTGTATGTAGAAGCGTGCTCAGAGTGTACAACATTATAAACAGGGGGTGCCAGTCTGGGAAGAGATGAAAAAAGTTGAAGTGTAAAGGAGCTTGAGAAGGTGGGAGAAATATCTACAAAATGTTTTCATTGATGGCTGGTGAGAAAAATACACTTCATGAATTAAGAGTTTTGAGTTGAGAGCAAGCACCAGCTCACCACAGCACTCACTCACTTTTTGAGAGCCACACTCTTCAGTGCAAAACCAGAAATTACATGGCTGTTAAAAGTCTTAGAATGTCACTCACTCATTGGTCTTTGCAAACTCTTAATGATCTGACCATTAGCTGTTCCTTTTCATTTTGCTTTCATTGCTTGCTGGAAAGCAGAAAACCATGCAACTGTAAAGGGATGCCTGGAGGCCTCCTAATCCAACCTGCAGCAGATTCCTCAGGCCCTTGTTGTGTCTAGTTTTGTCTATTGCCAGGAACCGAGAGTTTGTAACCTCTACAGGTCCCTGTAGCAGTGTCTAACCATCCCCAAAAAGTTTCTTCTAATGTCAAATTGGAGCTTTCAATGTTCTCACATTATTGGGCTCACTACTTCTACCCTTCCATCACATACCCCTGAAAAGAGCCTGGATTCGTCTTCTCTTCATTATCCCATGAGGAAAATCCAGCTCTCAGCTGCTCCATCAGCACCTTCAGATCCAAACCATCCAAACCCTCACTGGACTCCCTCCAGAGGGTTCATGCCAGGCTGGAGCTGTGGAGGCCCAGGCTGAATTTGGCCCTGCTGGCTTGGCTTTACAATCCCAGATAAAGGGAAGGAAACACAGCTAATTAACTATAGCTAATATACTGCTAATCCAGCCCCTGTGCTTTTGGCTTCAAGTCCAGCAGTGTTACAACTACTCTCTGTAGTTCTCCTTTGACAAAATCTAATATATGGTGAAAAAAAAGCTAATTTTCATTCACTCCATGGCTTGAGTAACTTATGATGATCCCACAGGTTTATTTCTGCACAGAAGAGCCAGCTGTTGATTTCAGCTGACAAGTGTTTTGATCTCTCTCCATATCAATATACGAACTCCCAAAAACCCAAGTGTTTGGGCTCCTTGAATAAAGTAAATTTAATAAAAAGTTTTCATAGTGTACTGCTCAAATGAACATCGTGCTGAAATATTGTATAAACTATGTGTTCCTATCTTTGAAATTTATAATTAAATCCAAATGTCAATATGATTTATTTTTAAAACATCTCTCAAACACCATATTAGGAAAGGATAGAATTCTACAATATACAGTGGAGGAAAAAAATAGACCCTTAAAAGCTGTAGACTACAGGCATGGTATTTTACATGAAAGATAGCACTAGATTCAATAAACTTCACCGGGTCAAGAGTATTCTGGTGATTTATAGACATGAAAATGACAGTCTGCACCTATTCTTTGTACGTACCCCCCAAAAATACCCTAAACTTAATCTCTGACTTTCCAACAAGTTCACAGGCACTCATAAAAACACAACAATGAAAAAATATTATTTTCTTTTACGTCAGCACTACTCACAATGCTTAAGAAAATTGGCTCTGACACCATTCCTCTTTTATATATACACTCTGTTAATTTCTGCACTGTCTTTGCTCCACCAACTAACCTTAACATTTAAAGGTAGGATAAAGTAAACCATTCTTGTATCCCCTAAAATATCCAGCCAACCTTGAACTTATTGATTAAAATCAAGTTTTTTCAAACGTCTTAGGTTCATATAAAGTAAACACACTCTTTACAAAGCAGCATTTGGGCCCTGGCCACTCAGAGAGCTGCAGAATGTTGTGTCTGCCCTGGGCCAAGCACGAGGAGCAGCTCGTGCTGCAGAACTCTGCCTTGGCAGGCAGAGCCTTCCACAGGGCAATTTCTTCCAAGAAGATGCAGAGCTGCTTCCTAGTCCCTTCCCAAATCCCAAACACCACTTGGTGGCTGGGCACTCTCATGTGTGAAGGCTGTCAGTGCTAAAAACCAGAAAGAGCATGGTCAGAGTGGCCACTGATGGCACTGGAGAGATGGAACCAAATGGGGAAGCTTAGGGAAGGTGTCTGACAGAAGTGTAAAAGCATGTGGGATAAAAGACAGGATAGATGTGCTGCAAAGTCAGCTGCCTATGTCCAGTGCTATGCATTCTTTGCTCTGGGTGTTACCTGCTGAAGTTTTCTTCTCCTGGACAGAGCATTGAATTGCAGATTTTAAGTGGTAAAGCGAAAACACCTTTTTTTGAATTATTAGTGTTTTAGACCTGGATTCTCGGAGCTTTCACAGACAAAGCTGTGATTAATAGATCTTGGGTTGAGTGACAAATACACATCCTTGTCTGTATGTCTGGATAAAGTAAAACCAAAGCATAAAGCCTTTGTAATATGTCCATTGATGCCAGTTCATTTATCAGAGAAGATAGAAAGGGATCTGACCCAGGAGAAATATTTACTTCAGCCACAAATACTCTGTGCCTCTGATGAATCCATCATCCCATTTTCTCCATCCCCTGTGCTGAGATCTTGCTTGCTCTTTTTGCCTACTGTCTGGCACAGGGGCTGCTTGAGCAGAGCTGAGCTGTAAATGCCATGACCACAAATCCAGCCCCTGGCTGGCACCAGGGAGAGAAAAGATTCTATTTACAGACCTTCTGGGCAGTGCTAGCCAGTGAAAATACTGCTGCTCTGCCCATCCTTGGGATGGCCTTCACAGGAGTACACCTGATGCCTCAGGTTTAGATTTTATATTTTTCAGGTTCTGTGCTGCTTTTTTCTGAGTTTCACATGAGGGGATGGTGAGCTCTGTGCACAGAGCAGGGAGACAAAACAATTCCTGCTCCAGCTGGGCACCAAGGACAAATGACCCAAATCTCAGCCCAAGAGCACAAACACCGTGGGCTGGAGAGAGAAAAACAAGCAGGGTGGGACTGCAGGGGCTAAAGCTGCAATGGGACAATGAACTGCAAGGTGCAAATGGAGCAGAACTGATCCCAGGGAGAGACCCCGGGAGCGCTCGTGCATTTTGGGGCCATTTTGGTTCATCTTGGGTGCAGCCCTGGCTGGGCTCTTGTGCTGCCCAAGGTGCATCCATGGAGGAGATCCTTTGAATAAATCCCTGCTTTATTTAACCTTATTGAATAAATCTTTAACTTTATTAAATCTCTACTTTCTTTAACTATGTCTATTCTCTGTTCTAGGGCAGCCTTGGCAAGGCATCACACCTTTTGCTTTGTGACAAGCTGTGACAAGGCCTTCAGGTTTGTCAGGATGTTCCTCTCATCCCCTCCCTTCTCTACAATATTCTGGAGTTGCTCAAACCTGTTAAGAACAAAAGGTATTTGAAGCAGCTGCATCTGAATGGAAATTGGACCGGTTTCAAACAAAGAGGAAGACAAATGCTGACCTTCGTGCTAAGTACTGTGAAATACTGAAAGCTAGCAAATTCTCTTTGACTCTATAAGCTTTTAAATCACCCTTTTTATTTTTATAATTTTTTTCTCTCTCTCACTCTTGTGCAGCTGAGTTAAAACAGAACTCTTTCTCCTTAAGTAATGAAGTAGAAAACAGCTTAGGTCGTTTATAGAGAAGCTCAAATGAACTTGCAGATAATTAAGCAGAAATTTCTGTGTCCATTCTGACAAGGAGCAGAAAGGTATTCTGAGTTCTTATTGCCATCAAAACTACTACACAAATCTTAAATAAATACAGTGAGCAACAACTTAGAGTGTGAGATAGAACAGAGAGGTCAATGTGCACATGTGGTCACAATATTCATGTCACTGAAAGTGCACCTCTGTTACCTGCTAAGATTTATTGCCTTAAACAACTCCTTAAAATATGAAGTGCATGAATTGCATCCACAATGATACTTGGAGCACTAAGAACTACAAATAAAAATCCTTAAGCAAAGTAATTATAACCTAACCACTGTCAGTGATGTGCCATATAGCCTGTCCTGGGGTGCTCACATACCAACAGCAAGTAGGAAATAAATACCAGTAAAAACTCCTCAGAAACCCTAGAACTGCTGATTTGAGCCAGAAATGGATTTCTTTAGCGTGCATTACAGTGTGCACTGATATGCCAAACTTAGAAATTTCCTTCTCAATATGTGTTTCTTTAGAGAACCTAAAGAAATTTTTCAGAGTACCTCCACTTGTTAATTCTGTGTTGATGGTTAAATAAGTGACTACTTCTTGCCAAGACACCCTTGTAAAAGCAGCTGTTGAAATCAAGTGGTTCTTTCCCGACTGTTTCCGAGATTTAAGTAAACAATGTTTTATCAACAAAGTCACCTAATTTCAGAGTTTTGGACTGAGCTGCGGCAAACTGAAGACAAAGATCTCAAATGTTGCTAGATGAGATTCAGTGGAAGTGCAAAAAAGGTAGCGTGGGATGCCCAGATCTCACCCTGTATCAACCCTAAGGTAAATATTGTTTACACAGACAATGTGATAAACATATAACCTTGTTAAACACTAGCTAATAATTATACTTTGTACTTATTCAGAATCTTTTATCTCATCGTCTCAGAGCCCTCTGCAAACAAAAGTTGATTTTTACAACATTGTAGGAGTAGCTAAACAATTACTAGAGATGCCAGATCTCTGGGGTAGAAGCCATAGAACCACAAAATGGTTTGGGTTTGAAAGGACATTAAAGACCATCCAGCTCCAACCCCCTGCTATGGGCAGGGACACCTTCCACTATCCCAGGTTGCTCCAAGCCCCATCCAACCTTGGACACTGCCAGGGATGGAGCAGCCACAGCTTCTCTGGGAAACCTGTGCCAGGGCCTTATCACCCTCACAGTAAAGAATGTTTTTCCTCATATCCAATCTAAACCTTCTCTGTCAGTTTGAAGCCATTCCCCCTTATCTTGTCACTAGGTGCCCTTATAGAAAGTCCCTCTCCATCTCTTTTATAGGCCCCCCTTTAGGGTTTCCCCAAAGTCTTCCATTCTCCAGGCTGAACAACCTCAGTTCCATCAGCCTTTCCTCATAGCAGAGCTGCTCCATCCCTCATCCTCTGGGCTGGCTCCATCAGCTCCATCTCCTCCCTGTGCAGGGACCCCAGAGCTGGATGCAGCCCTGCAGGAGGGTTCCCACCTGAGCAGAGGAGCAGAATCCTCTCCCTGGACCTTCTGGTCAGGCTGCTTTGGTTGCAGCCCAGGTCATTGTTGGCTTTCTGGGCTGCCAGTGCACATTGCTGGCTCCTGACGGGTTTCCCATCAGCCAACCCCCAAAAATCCCTCTCCCCAAGGGCTGGCCTCAATCCACTGTCCCCCCCATCCTGTGCCAGTGCTTGGCATTGCTCCAGCCCTCTGCAGGACCTCACTCATGGTCTTGTGGAGCTTCATGAGGTTCACAGGGGGTCACCTCTCCAGCCTGCCCAGGTCCTGTCTCTGTGAAGCAGGACAGCTCTCCACACCCTCACCTGAGGCTGAGGGCAGATTCCATAACTCTGCTCCAGGAATTATAAAAAACTGGAGTTTTTACATTAAAGGTAGCAGAGTAAAAACAAAGCTCTGCTTTCCTCAGGCTCTATTTGTAAGAACAACAAAAAATTATTTCTCACAACAAAAGGTCAGGCTCTCAAACCAGTGACACAAAGACATCCTGCACAGCAAACCACAGACCAGAAAAAGTTTGCAGCACAAACATTAGGAAAGCCAGTTAGCCATCTTAATCTGATAAACTGGTTTTGGCAACAAATTAAAACAGTTCTTTCATGTTTGTGGGCAGTTTTTAATGGCTTGTTCTTGCATTTTAAGGTGCTGGCTCCAGACTTCAGGTTTACGACAGGAAATCTATTTAACTGTTTTTCCTTTAGGCTTTTGCTCTAAAATAATAATGATGGTGCAGCGACTACAGCAAGAGATAACTTATGTCCTCATTGGAATCAGTGAAGAAATGCCTCAAGGTGAGTATGAAACCTAAATTATGTATCAATTTATGTGACTAGCAACATGTAAGTTCCCCAAGTAATCTGGAAGGCTGGCAGATGGCACGGGCTCAGCTTCATTAAAAAACAATGTGAAAGACTCCAGAGTGAGATTTCCTCTCTAAAAGCAGGATAGGGAAACAACTCATTTTTCCAAATATTCACATGAATATTCACCAGCTGTAATGGAACCACTATCAATGCCAAAGGACACATCTAGTTTTCATGTTGCTATGGCCAGTGTTCTGATTAAAGAGGCAGGGAAAGTGACCACTGAGGTGTGAGGTGTGACAGAAAACAGACCTGCTCTCTCACAAATGAGCACAGCTTCCCCTGCTTCCCCTTGCCAGGGAAAATTGCAGATACCAAGGACCTCAGATGCCATGAGGATAAGAGGAGTGAATTAAGTTCCTTCTGGATTCCTGATGTCAAGATCACTTTATGCTCATCCCTCGCATGGAACAGAAAATCCCTCAGTCCAACACCTACTGGTACTATCAGGTGTTATGATGTGTTCAGGAATTTTACTACAGTTTTCATTCCATATATTTCCTCCCAACTTTCTCTTTGACACTTCCCTTTAGCCCTCAGAGTACCTGCTTGCCTTATTTCCCTTTCTCTTATCCGTGCTGAATTCACCCCAGTGCTTCCCTTCTCATCTCTCCTGTTGTTTGTTTTCCTAATCAAATAATCCCCTTCCATTTTTTACTGAGCACCACTTACTTAATATTTAAACAAATTAAATAAACAAAATCAAATTAAATGAACTAAATTAAAAAAAAAAAAACCTGCTGTCCCTACGTGATGTTGTTCTGCTTGTTTAATAAAATTTATTGTTCTGTGGGATACTGAAACTGTGGTTTTCATGGATTGCCTTAGCCTGTTTATATAGCATTTAGTGAAAGAAAATCATATTCAAAAATGGCATTGAGGTCTTACCATAATAAAGACAATTGCTGGTGGTTAATAGCACCAACAGTTTAAATAGGAGGTATAAGCATATAGATAGAAATAAATAAAAAAATAACACTCTAACTATTGTATACTATACTAATTTAAAATACAAGCAACCTAAACAACCTAAAGTAGCACAATTCTAAGCACAAACAACCCTAAAAAATTAAAAATAAGAAAACAAATAAACCCTCTTTCCTTTCTTGGAAACTTCCCATCCAAAGATAAATTATCTCTCGTTTGAGCTGAAGTTCCAAGAAGTTGGAATCAATATTACATCTCCAGCAGCTAATAAGGACTGGTTATGCAGACAAAACATTCTGCTGTTATCTCAGTAAGCAGAAAAAAATAAACAGAATATTTTATAGCTTAAAATGTTTCCTCCATAAAACATTTTTAATACCATGTGATCCTGCTAGGAAAATATGCCAAGTTATTTTGTCATTTTGGTTTGAAATATATGGATGGCTCTTCTATCACTTATCAAAACACTAATTTTTCATTGCACAGACAAGCAGCTGGGTGCATACATGGTTAAATATGCTGAATATTCAGTGTTTTTAGAAAAGTCACCTTAATGGCTAAGAAAATGCAGCCTCTGACACCCTTTAATGTGTTTTCTTGGATTTATTAGTACAGGAACCAACCAGAATCACCTCCTGGAATTTTGTTTCACAGTATGTGTTGATATTTTGGCTTGCTGAGCCTAGCATGAAAGTGCTAAAGGTTTTGATTTTCCAGTGAGGATAGGGGTACTTTATTCTGCAAAGAACAGAATGGAACTCTCTAATGCATGTCTTTCCAAGTCAAAGTAACACAAGGTGCGATGTTATCTCTCAGAGGCATAGCAACACAAATAGCAAATAAGGTCTGGTGAGCCTTCTGTAAGACAATAACACTATTCCAGTTAACAACTGCTTCAGAAAGAAATAATTTTCAGAGAATCAAGAGGAATCAAAGAAAGGAAAAACCCATCACATAACTTCCTCTACAGACTTTTCTAATTACATTTACTTTCTAAAAGACAATCTTTTTCTCCCTCTCCAGGAGTATCTGGTATCTATTATGTCATCAGGAAAACTTCGGGGGGAAAAAAATTATCCCAGAACAGAACCTCCCACTCTTTAAGTCCATGCTGAGATAACGGGCAGGGTTTTATCTCCGTGCTATGGACAGGAAAGTGACAGACAGGGGAGGTGCATGGGTTGCTTGTTGGCACAGGAAGAATTTGCACGAAGCAAGGAACTGAACACAGATTTACAAGTGCTCAAATCAGCACAATGTGTGCTGATTGGCCTTAGGTGTGACTCTGGTGACCATATTTCTTTGTTTGTTTTTTTTTTTTTTTCCCAGCCTAGTAAAGAGCAGGGACACAAGCCCTGCTGAAATATCTCCAAATGGGTTGGTCCTACCTGTAGTAGCCACCTCTTTTTGCCTTCTCCACTGTCTCCCTGGGGGCTCCATGGCAGAATCTTGGCTCTGACCTTTCCCCTGCAGCTCAGCTCTGATGTGTGTTGGATTGGTTTTTCCCAGGGACAAGAAGGAACTTTTGAGGCAGTGGATTAGTGGCACTCAGAAATCTGCTTGTTGGAATCCTGGATGCTGAGAATTTGAAACTTTCTCTGCTGAAAGGCACAGACCCGCAAGAGAACACTGCATTTGACCTGAGGCTGTGGGCAAGGCTTCCAAAATTAATTGATAGCCCTGGGATTACAGGTGGGGAGGTGGTTAGAAGTAATAACACAGGATGGAAGACGTAGAGTTTGGGATCTTAGAATATAGAAATAAAAATGAAGCAAAATGGAGGTTTTAGGGTGGAGGCAGGTTGTTCTTCTTTACCTTCTTCTTTCTTTTTCACCATGGGTCTGGGTGGCATTTTGTAATTGGGCAGAAAAGTCTGCACTGGGGGCTCTGTGGGATCAGTTATTGGGTGAAAAGGGAAAATAATCCAGGTGTCAGTTCTTAACTGGATAGTTCAGTCTTAAAAGACCTTGTACCAAGAGATTGTTGGCCATTTTGTGCCTTCTAATGAAAAGCTGCTGAGCTCACAGCAGTGAGACTGTTTTACTGCTAAGAAATAATAAACACCTGAGTGTGAACATGAATTACTGTCTCAGGTGCCTTCAATCCAGACCCAGAGAAACTAATATCTGCTAATCCAGCAAGTTAAATAGCCGTTAGGACTAACAATGTCTGAGCTAAAACAAAAGAGCAGTTCTCATAAATAACCATGGGGTTCTCACCCATCCCCTTTCCACCAAGTGCTCTGGATCAGCCTCTACAGAAAAAGGTCTGTAAGGACTCCATGTTTTAGCTTTGACTCACACTGAAGGTTTTTTGTGTCCTACTTCCAGGGGAGACTTGATAGCCACAGACAGCAAATTCAAAGTGAAATTTTGAGCAGCAGAGGCCTCGGGTACTTTGACCTCAATATTTTGAAGCAGAGGACATAAGGCAGTTAAAACGGCCTATGGATTCAATCATTTTACAATGTTATCTTCTGCAGAAAATATGATTCCATTGTCTTGGTGATTTAATCTATCCCTTGATGTCACAAATGCTTTCAAATTTTTTAATCTACTTGTTCAATTCTGCCTGCCAGAAAATAAGATCATTGTCAGTGCAAGACAAAGGTGGAAACCTTTCTGGCAAACCTGGGCAAGGCAAAATCCAGGTTTTGGGGACCATAGCTGTTTTGGGATTTTTTGTTTGTCTGTTTTGTTGGATTTTGGGGTTTTTTAAGATAAAAAAAATTACAAATCAAAATAAAACACAACTCAAGCACCTTAGTGAGCATACTCTCCTGAAGAGTAAACCTCCACTACACATTTTGTTATTCCAGAGTTTGTGGGAAGTGATAGGTGAAAAATATATAAAAAAAAAGGGGATGACAATGATGTTCCAGACAGAGCCCTTGACAGTGTCATACCTGGATTTCACACTTTGAAAGTGGTAGGAGAAAAGGGAAAGGGTAAAATATAAACCTTTAACTGGACCTATGACCAGAAGGCAGCACTGTGGTCACCTAATCTGACTTCCTGAACAGCACAGAACCCTAATCCAGACATTTTAGAAAGGGCCACAGCCCAAAACTCTTTGCACAGAGGATTTGATTCCCAAATTAGACAAAAGAGCCAGCATTAAGGACACATTCAGGCTAGAAGTGATTATAATACAATTGGAGTTGCTTTCACATTTCTTGCTGGAGCTGTTTCACAGATGGCAAAGCATCTTTAATTAGAGTTGAGGACCATCAGGAGCACGGCACAGCAATATGCATTCTCTTTTCTTGTACAGAAGAGCTCTGGGATGCAGTGTGCCAATTACAGCTTGGTCAGGGGGTTTATAACAAAATTATTCCTTTTGTCACAAACTCTTGATGTATGAAGAGCAAAACTTTTCATGAAACAGTACCAGGCACAAAGTTGTATCAAGAAAAATGGGATTTCCAGTCAAGAAAGCAAATTAAATAAATCAATGAGACAGGATGAGAGGCACAATGAAGAAAAATAATAGCAGAGAAATTCAGTGCTTCAGGCACTTCCATAACACGAGCAAGTTTTAGTTTCCTCTTTTCCTAGACAAAAGTCAATGTATTCACAGGAATTGCTTTGATGCCAGTGCACCACAAGGCTGAGGTGACCATCAGTCTTACTGGGGGGCTGCTCTCTATCTCCTACTGCAGACCTTTCATCCTGTGTGAGCAGCTAACACCCACAGGGCCTCACTGGGAAATGCTCCCACACCCAAGTTTTCATGGAATACTCATTTTCCTTGGACACTGGATCCCAACTCTCCTCTACAGGCTACATTGCACTACATCAAATTGAACTATTTAAAAAATAATTTTTAAAAATATGCCAGAGAAGACAATGGTACAGCTCTTTCACCCTGGATAAGGCAGACAGGTTGAATCCTTTATTCTTATCTCTTGTTCTTCTTCCAGACTCCTTTTGTCCCTTCTCCACAATTAGAAAACCAAATCAAATAAACCTCACCAGAAAAAAAAAAAAAAACACCAAAACAAATCTCCCAAACCCCCATCATAAAACCCACTAAACCCTAACATAAATACATGAAGGTAATAGGTTTTATCTCCCTGTGAAACTGGATTCCCACCCCTTTAGCTGCCTCCTCTTCAATCAAGCAGCAAATAATTTTTGTGCCAAGACTTGTTTCCTGCAGTTTTGTTTGTCTAAAGCCATACTGCACTTGCTCTTGACTAACAACCACAGGAAAGCCTTTGACAGAAATTCCTATAAATTACTTAATTATCTGAGTCAAAAAGGTTTTGCATTTAGGCTTTTCATCTGACAAATGATAACTCGGGTTTGAATTTTGCACATCACCTCTGAGCCCAGTTCTGTGATCACTCAGTCCAATATCTAATTGATTTCTAGAGGACTGGAAAACCTTCTCTTGTGATAATCTCTGTTGGGTCAGGCATGACAGAGAACTTCATAAGCAAACAAAAAAATCACCAAAAAACCAAAAAACTCAAAATATCCCCAAAGAAAGTCCAAGTTAGAGACATGCCAGAAAAGCCCAACAGAACCCCCCCAAAATTCAACACAACCCCTTCCTCCTCGATCCTCACCTCTAATTAATGTTTGGAATAAAGCAAATTAAATTAGAGCTGGGATTTCAAGGCAACCACCTCTGCTCTGGAAATTGTGTGCATTCAAGCAAGAGGCATTTGTTTTTCCTTGGATGCTTATCTTTTTCCAAATGATGGATTTGCACAAAGGGCAGCTGCAATGGCTGCTAGATTGGTTTTGTGCCTTTAACTGATTCCTGTCTAACTTCTGCACTTTGATTATGATTAACTCCAGGATTTATGCCTTCTTGAAGTGCATAACTCTCTCCTTGTGACAGTTTCACAATCAGCTGCAGGGTCAAGGAGGAACCTCATCTGTGGGCTTATTGTAGATAAACCCCAAATGGTCTAAAGGTCTCATTTTAAAAAGAGAAGCCAAATTTTGGCAGTAATTGAGGAGAGGAAGTCACATGTTTTCCTAAGGTTGTTGAATATTTCAACATAAGATTTTATGGGAAAAGGACTTTGATAAGAAAAATTGAGAGTGGTTCTGTTTTGTTACCAGTACAAGCAGAAAGGGATTAGGGAAATGCAACAATTTGGAAAGCAGGGATGAAAAATGTAATGTGCTATTGTACAGTACATTGTGTTAGGGAGCACAGGAACATCCAGAGTTCCCTGGCCCTGAGAAAGTCATCCCATAGGGTCCAGAACACACAGCTGCAGAAATAAAGATGCAAAAAGGAACCAGCATCTTGAGACCTTCCTGTGCTAAAAATTCAAGTGTGACCTCAACTGCTTGCTTGGTCACATCTCCTGTGAAGGGTCCCTCAGTTAAACCCAAATTCAACGAGTCATGAACCTCTGTGCCTGAACTTCAAGCCCTGTGCAAGGCACCCAGGCTGGTGTAGGGGTGCAGTGCTTCTTGTGCTTGTGCTGAAATGTGGCACTTCAGGTTTGGTGCATGTGTGGTGTCCAAAAAGGCTGCAAATGTGGAATTGCCCCCTTCTCAAGCTGCTGCTTCTGTTGCTCCTGAGCCTACATAGCTCATGTCAAAGACCTGCCTCAGTTATGAGCTCCAAAGACATGGTCAAGCCAGGAATAAATAACACATAAAACCAAGTTTTAGGGGAATAGAGCTGTGAGGAGAAACACATTTGAAACAGCACTACCAGTGATGCAGGTGTGCTGAAATGGGAAGCACAAAGCGGCATCCTGGCTGATAAAATGGGAGCATGGTGGCACTGAGAGCACTGGTCACACGCACTGGTGGGGGAGAAGCCTAAAACACTGAACCACTCTGCTGAGAGGGGCAAGGCTGAGATTTAGTGACCTGGCTGAGATATGAAATGGTCAGATTGCCCCAGGACTGGTCAGTAACCTCAGTTAAGCCTAGGCTGGTGCTCTCCATGCTTGGCCCTGTGCCAGCCACAATTTATTCTTTATTCCTCCAGTGGTGCTGGTGCCCACTGCAAAGCAGAGGTTGTACAGAAAATTTGTTGTTGGTTTTGTTGCTGAATACCCAATTTCAGCTGGATTGGTCCAATGATCTTGCTCACCACACAGACAATACAGCCAACACAAAGGAGGGTTTGTGGCTAGGGGTGGGGGAAACACACACCCTTTACTGACAGGCCCCAGGGACGCAGGTTTAAAATTAATGTAAAGCAGCACACTCCAAGGGAAAAAAAAGTAAGAATTAAGAGGTCTGCAACATCCTTTCTCAACAACTTTTTTTTCCCATGTCTCAGCTAGGTGTCTTGTGCGAGATGGTGACAAATTCTCAGTCACACCAGATTGGGGTGGACATAAAGACATCCAAAAGAAAGCAGCAGCTGGGCTGTGTGCTCATTTGTCTTACCCAGAGAGAATGAGCCTGTCACCACCCTGAAGGAGCACAAGAAAACACATCCAAAGGGTTTCCAGCAAGGAAATAAGAGCTGCTTTGGGCACAGCCATTCTTTGAGCACAGTTATTTTGCCTGCTTCCTTGAGGGCAGAGCCAAGGCTGAAGGTGTGACGAGTAGCTGGAGGCTGAGCAAGCTGAGCAGGGCTGCTGGGGGTGCCTGTGTTTGAGGAAGGATTATTGCAGCACTGAGAGGTTTTACTCCCACAGCTTTTATAGGCTTGCTGTGTTTTCTGCAGGTTATAAAGTTGTTTTGAAGCCCGGCTCATTGACATCAGCACGTCACATCCATTCAGCCTTGAATCTTTCCTGCCAGGGTGTCTGTGCACCTGTGAGCCAGCAGCACGAGCAGGCACAGAGAAACAAGGCTGAAAGAGGCTTCCACTGCCACCACCCTGCAGATGGCCCCTAGGGAAAGGTTAAGGGACCAAAGCACTTGAATAGGAGAGATTTTGAGACATACTGCAGCCTCCAAACATATAAAAAAGTAACTTGAAAGAAAAAAACAAACAACAACAACAACCAAAATAAGGTAGTATTTTTTCTTTTGTAACAGGGCAAGAAATGAGCTTAAATTGCCAGGAAGGACAGGTAAGTGTTGACACAAGATTAAAACTTTCTAACAGTATGGAGTGTGAAACATGAGACCAGTTAACTAAAAGACAATGGTTAAGGAAAGGTTAAGTGACCAAAGTACTCGAATATGAGAGATTGAGACAAAGCCTCCAAAAATATGAAAAAATAACTAGAAAGAAAAAAAAACCCAAAGTAGTATTTTCTCCTTTTGTAACAGGGCAAGAAATAATGAGCTTAAATTGCCGGGAAGGACAGGTAAGTGTTGACACAAAATTAAAATTTTCTAGCAAGGAGAATGAAGCATGGGACTAGTTTACTAAAAGACAATGGTTGAGGAAAAGTGACCAAAACACTCAAGTATGAGAGATTTTGAGATGAACTGCAGCCTCCAAAAATATAAAACATTTTTGAGAACAAGGATTGACACAGGTGAAAATAAAATATAAATGAAGAAATATTTTTAGGGGTAGAATGCTGTTCTGCCAGGACAAAACAATGGATATTTATTTTTAGTGTTTAGTTTAGAAATATTAACACACACACGATGACAAAATGCAAATTAGTCTCTATGATCATCAGAAAAGCAGGGGAAAACTGTCTACCACTACAGATCAAAAAACATACCAAAAATATAATTACTCAAAAAGTGAGTAGCAGTTGTTGAGTAGTCTACAATTCAGGTGAGTAGACTAGTGATGGATGAGCTCTCCTTGCCTAAAATACTCCCAGATATTCAGAATCCACTCAATTTACCATGAGAAGTTTGATAATATTGGTTTCTCAAACTATCTTTGAGATGTTTTTTGCTGGGAACAGAGAAAAAGCAGCCAGGTAATTCACAGAAATATCACTGCCATGGTCAGGCACTGTCAAGGTTGTTCTGATAAAGACCAGGTGAGTCGCAAAGAACATTCTGCCTCTGCAAACATTTAGCTTTTATAGCATTTTCCTTTAAAAATCATTTTCCAAGTTAAAATGAAGTGTCCTCTATATTTTATGTAGGTTCTGGAGACTTAGATTCTGTGGTGATTGTGGTCACCATTTCTTAGTGGAAAAGCATTTGTAAATCAAGTGTTTAAAATGATATTTACCTGTATTGAAATGGTTTTAATTGTGATAACATTTATGTATTTGATATTTTAAACGGCACATCACTCTGAAAATCCAGAAGGAATAATACACTTTTTTCGTTACTCTACACAGAATTAATAGATGACATAATTTAATCAAGCTCAGAAAGAGCCCCTTGGTCTAATACTAATCCTGAAGGACACAATAATGAATCTTAGGAATAGCTGGATTTGTGTTCCCATACTTTTCCTATAAGATGCCAAGTTAAAACTTGCAGCCTCTTGCACTGAACTATGGTTTCTTTTAAATTCTGATCTGAACTCATATTTAACTCTCCATTATTAGGATCAGACCTTCCAGAAACGTGCAATTATCCCGATATTCAGAAAGGAAATAAAATCAGGTCTGTTTTTAAGCAACATACCAGGAAATTGCTAGGGGCTTGTTCACAATTAGTTTGATTTTCCCTTCATCCAGGAGTACTCTTGATTGCCCCAGGGCATGGGCTATATTTAATCACACCTTCTCACATGAGCACATTTACAAGACCGATAACTTTGAAAAGTAGATGATTTGTAAGATTCATGTCTGTTCAGCGATGAACTCTGAATTTTCAAGAAAAAGGGACATGCATGACACATTTTCAAGAATTTTCAAGAAAAAGAGCGATGAACTCTGAATTTTCAAGAAAAAGGGACATGCATGACACATTTTCAAGAAAAAGGGACATGCATGACACGTGATCTGACTGCCAGCAGCCTGAATTTCTTTGTTTCTTATTTGAAAACTGATTGCACAATTACAATCTAAAGTGAATTATATTCTTTCCCCAAAGAGAATAATATAAATCTAAAGTGAATTCCATTCTTTAATCCCTATTCTTTCTAAAGAATTTCACTCTTCCCTATATAAAAAAATCCCAATACACCCTAGGAGTTGCAGAGCTGGGTGCTCCAAGCTGCAGGAGAGGCTGGTGTTAGTGCAGAGGTGCCAAAACAGCAACACAAGAAATGGCAACAGGTTTAGTGCAAATGTAGCTGAAAATACTTTGAAGAAGACTTTTCTTTCAAAGTCATTTTCAAAGAAAGGCACAGTGAGCCTTCTTAATGTTTACAATGTTTACATGCACTTATTGAAAATACAGAAACACCCAAACAGAAACTCCTAATTCTGGCAACTCCCAATGTACTTTGACATGAAGTTCTGCTTAAAAACCAACATTTCTGTACAATTCAAATAAATGTGTTCTACACTCATCATATCGCATCTGACTCATTTTTGGTTGCCCGTCTGGAGTTTGTTATTTTTTCAACCTGGATGGCTTAATTTAAAACCGATTTTCGACTCAGCACAACTTAAACCTATTTATTCACGTCAGTAAGAGCAAGAAGAAAATGATGTGACAAAGGCAACTGGCCTAAGAGCCCCAGAAATGGGATCCAGTTTGCAAACAGCTGCAATGTTTAATTAATTTCAAGAACTTTAGAAAAATTGGAAGTCTAGTTTTCTTCTAATAACAGTGAAGCATGAAACTTTGGCTTTCAAAAACATTTTGGGGTGCACCAATACTGACAGCTCATGTCAGCAGCGAGGTGTTACAGTTTAGGGACCTTCCTCAGCCCTTGCTCAGCCTTTCATTCATGCACTAAGACTTATTGCATGTGTATTTATATAATCATTAAAAAATTGGAAACCTTCAGATACTTTAGTGTAAGATGCAGTTTTCTTGCACCCAGCATTCAGATGAATAAACAGGGGAAAAGGAAGAATGCATTTGCTTGAGGAATAGTAGTAGCACAAAATTGACTCTCAGGTCTAGTTCCGCCCATGTAAAATCTAAATATTTCTTAAACAAACAAACAAACAACCAGAACACAACAACAACAGTACTGTTAACAGAGATGCAAACTTCCTTATCATCATGATTGCCAGAAATTTAAAATGTGATGGGTATCTGCCAAAAATAAAGCTCTATTTGTCATTTTAAAAACAGATATCATAAAGGCTCTTCCCAGTACATGGAGCCTGAGAAAGTAAATATGAGTTTGTATTGGTCAAAGCGATGTACTGATTTAGTTGGAAAAGAACAATTTCTAACAGTAAAGTAAATGATCCAAGATTTCAAAGATTTTTTAAAAAAATAACATCTCACAAAGATTTTTTAAAAAAATAACATCTCACAGAGAAGCCAACAAACTCTGTACACTCCTGAGTGACATTTTATAACCCCTCTTCTGATTACTTAACTTCTCTTGCTTTTTGCTGTGCTAAATTTTCCTCCATCCAGGGGTTCTGGTTAAATGAGAAATGGACTAGAAATTTGTATCCATAAAGGATGTTGTAGGCTCCCTAAATTCAAGTGCTCCAAGGCCAAGATCAATAAGGATACAAGCGTTGCCTTAGAATCAGGAAACAAACAAATGGAAAACCACAAACAACCCAAAAGTTTTTTCAGGGAAAAAAACCCAACAAATCCCATAGCCAGTTTAGCTAAAACCATATTTCCTCACTCAGAAGGAAAATTTCTTAGAGATATAGCATACAAGAAGTTTCTCTAGATAAAAATAAGTGGTTTTTATATTAAATGTTTATCCAAACTTGTAGTCTCACTTGGCTGATGTGGGCAGGGGTGGAATTAAATCTTAAAACTATGGGGAAAAAAAAGGAAACTTGATAGAAGTCACTTAATAGAACAGGACTAAGATTTTAGCTCTCTATAGTCCCTTTCCTCCTGATGCAGATTAAATCTGTGGCACCTGAAAGGGATTTCTGCTGAAATATATATATGTGTAACATAGAACTGTTATTTATTCCTTGGAACATTTTAGAATGTTCACACTAACTATGGATGATTTTGACTTCAAATTTCAGCCAAAACTAAGTAACATTTCATTTTCAAAGTAATTTTGAAGCTGTGAAGCTGTGTGAAGTAACACAAAGTAAACTTGCAGATCCCATTTTTGTTTCACTGGTAGATATACCATGAAACTTATAAAACTCACTTTTATTACTGGACAATCTGTGACATCTGGATGTCATGCAAGCCCTCCTCAGAGACATCAAGAGGATATCTGTATATATTTGTCTGTAATATCAAGATATTCATCTATAATATCAAAATAGTACAGACAATTTTATCTAAAACTAATCCAACTGCAGCAAACTCAAAGCTAGCTCACCTCAGAACATGGAACAGATCCCAGGAAAACACATCAGGGAAACAACTTTGTTGGGAATAACTTTGTCTCCTGGGTATCTGCCTCCAAATGAACAAGTATTTCAACTGGTCAGTAACTGGGGTAGGGGGGAATGTATGGAAATATTCATCTATATATTAAAATCAACATGTATAAGGACACAGCCTCTTGGCTTCCCTGAGAAAATACCTAAAGAAAATACAGAAAGGAGTACAAAAGAAGACCACAAAAATGTCTGGCTACAAATTACCCTTTTCTTCTTCCTTCTGACGAAGCATGACCAGAAATCTCCACGTGGCATTGCTTTCCTGAGATCCCTCTGAATGGGAAACACCTTTGGCACAACCATTCTAACTCTGGCACCAGGGCAGCTCAGGTATCTCCAAAGGACAAGTTCTCAAGATCTAAATCTAGTTAAGGACACAAGGCTCAGCTGCAAATATTTCAATAATTCTCAGTTTGTTCACCTGCTTGAAAATATTTCAATAATTCTCAGTTTGTTCCCCTGCTCATTTCCCTCACCTGCAGGTGCAAGTTAATAGTGCTGGGATTGTGAACATCTTCCAGCAGCTCCTGCTTCCTCCTGGCGCTGCAGAAACCAAACCCCTCAGGACCCCTCAAACAAACTCAGGACAGCTCAACCCCAGTCTAGAGTTTTTACATGTCAATGCCAAGATCACCCTCATGATAGCCAAAAGCTTTCAGTGCCAAATCAAAGTCTGTTCTCCTGTGGCTCTTTTCCCAAGCTTTCTTTTCATGTGGCTTGGAACACCTCCTGACCAATTATCCAGTTACAGCATCAGCTGCCGATCTCTAAAACCTCGGGACACTTCCATGTATCCCCAAGTTACATCCAGGCAGGATATTCTGATCCCACATCCCTCCTGGCCAAGTGAACTCCCAAACCTGTACTTAGAGAATTAACTTTTTTCCTTCCAAACATTTGGGTTGGTAAGGGAATAATAATAAAATAGTGAAAATCATAATAGTGAAAATGTTATGCTGTAGCAGACAATTAGCATACAAAAGGAAATGGCCCTTTCTAATACCTTCTAATGAAACATTCAGATAAATATGATGCTTCTTTGTTTGTACTGAAGCACGTGGTTTGGAAGCAAGGTGATTTTCTTACACAGGACTCCAAGCCCACAGGAAATTCACCTGGCTAATAAAAGAACCTCAGTCAACAAGGCTCTGTTTCCATAATCCAGGAATTTGGATTTCCTAAAGGGACTCTTTGATGCTCAAATGAAGTTCCATCAATAAGGAAAGTGCATACACAGATAAAAAAGACCCAAGTCAGGTTTAACAAGTCAAAACAGAAAACAAAATGTCATACTCTGTACTGCCTATTATTGCTGCATTCTAAGTCTATTCCAGACTGCTCAAGGTAATTTACTATCAAAGGTTATCAAAGACATTTAATTACATATACACTGACTAGTGACTTTTTTTTGGGTTAAATCAACATGCACATCCTTACAAAAGGACCACAGAAGGAAATCTCCTGTCATCTCAGATTCCTGTGGTGTCTGTTTGAACCTGTTTGAATGATTTGAATCCAAGTGTCCTGAACAACCTGTGTGCTAAGCTTGGACAAAGCCCTTTCACCCAGCCCATTTCATCCAGGCACACACTGAGCAGGATCCTGCCCCTCCAGATGAGTAAAACAGCTGTATTTATGGGTTCAGCCATCAGCTCAGCATTCCAGGAATAGGTACCACATTGTCAATGCCCTGCAGCCTCTGTGGAGCTGATATAGCAAAATATCTATTGTCTGCAACAAACCAGTAGCAGCCACTTACACGGCAAGCACAAAATTCACACTGCTCCAGTCAGGCCCAAAATCAGCACAGAGTCACTTCTGTGATTCCCACACAAGGGATTATGCTTATTTAAAATACTTTTAAAGCACATTTCAAGCCAAACACGTCATCATAAGGAATTGGGATAGGTTTGGAAAAACTAGCTGACAGCAGTATTTTAAATTCTGCCAGTAATCAAGAGAAAGAAGTAGCACCATCAAACATGCAAGTTACTACAGGCCCATTTAAAGAATAATGCTGGCTTTAGAAGCATTTATAAGAAACAGAGGAGGAAAAAGGATTATGTGTAGACAAACGTTTAAAGATAAGGCAAATGGAAACAAGGCTAAATTATCGTGCTCATTCTCAGGAAATCCATGGCAGACCCAAGAAAGCAAGCAAAAATTCTTGTTTTCCACCAGACTTTTACAATTATATATATTTTTAAAATAGGCATAGTTTTATGATGTGCATCAAATTTTATTATCCAGTACATCCTACAGAACTGGTTTATTGAACTGAAACACCTTGAGAGTTCACATATTCTCCTGGTTTCCAGTAAGCCTCAGTAATTTCTTACATTTAAATACACAATACTCATTACACAGTGAGAACAGTAAGGACTTCAGCTTGGCATACTTAATGAAACACACACACATATTCCACACTAAAACTCCTGTTAGAAGTAAAACAGGAACTACCTAAATTATTAAAGTTCACTGAATACTGTTTCCCGTTACTTAAACATGACTAAACCAACTGTTCTGGTTGAAAGTTTCCAGGCTTATTTTCTGCTTCAGATTAATTTTTTGTTTTAGTTAAATGGGAGAGAAGATGTAAGATTCCGGCCAAAACTGGCCAATCATCACTAAGAATTAGAGCAGAAAAAAAAAAAAGAGATTTATTATTCTTTTTAAGAACAGCTTACTTACCTTCTTCCCCATCAAGAGAGAACATTCTTATGGGAGCAGCAATCCTGACACTAAAGAAGAGCAGCTCCCTTATTCATGCGCTGAAAAGTCACCAGATTTGGCCAGGTTACATCCATTTGAAAATTCACAGGTAACAGGAGTTCAAAACAGATTTCTTTCATTTTACCAAATCAGATTCTTAAAGATTCACTCCCTGTTGGATATTTTCCAGGTGAGAGCACATGAATGCACAGCAGCTGTGGGACTAAATTTTGTCCACCTCACCTGAAAGCTCTGGATCTTTGGCAACCACTTTGTTGCACCTCAGAGCCTGATTTGATCACTGAGTTAAACTTGCTGAAACCAGAGAGGAATGAAAAGTGAGACAAAGGAATGGAAACTGAAGAGGAAAACAACAC
>VZSU01000107.1:1227666-1259262 GCA_013398715.1 Nesospiza acunhae | reverse complement strand
TGGTTCAGTAAAGAGCCTCTGATTAACACAGAGGACTGGGAATAGTAGTTATTGGAGAAAACTAGATGAGCTCATGGTGAACAAAGGGAATTTGGAATTTAGTAGATAAATACATAGGGCATCTTGGAATGCACAGGGATACTTGAAAGCAGCAGAAGAGAGGGCAGGTGAAGGTGGAGGGGTCACTGCCTTTGCCTGGCATGCAGAGTCAGTTAAATGCTATAGCTGCAGTTTGGGAAAGTTCATTTACTCTGTGGAGCTGCAGAAGGGTGACAGGAGGCAGTGAGGAGCAAGGGGGGTGCTCATCCCCCCTGCAGAAAGGACTGTGACATCCTGACCCTGGCAAGAGGAACTTTGGGAGACTGGGCTGGATTACCTGGCTGAGAGCTGGGCATCCTCCTCCAGAATGAGGACATGAAGATGAGGTAGAAGAAAAAATTAGAGAGGTGCACAGCACGTGCCTGATCTTCCTGGGGAATTTCCAGGGAAAAGGCAAGGAGGTGACATCTAGCTCAGACACAGGACAATTCTGCTAAAGAACAGAACAGCAACAGTAGTTGCTGAAACCCTAAGCTGAAACCAGATCTGACTGATTCACTCAAAATAGAAAGCTGAGCATTGTATCAAAGTACTGAGGCAATGAAAACAAATTTTATAAGTATACATTAGAGTGTAAATCTTCCATGTATCTCAGAAATCAAACATCCCTTTGCCAAGATAGTAAAAGGTTCATTTTTTCAATTGTTCAGTGAACAAATAGCATTCTCCAGAGAGGTTAGTGATTTTGTTCATGTTAAAATTGATTCATATAGCTTAATTATTCCATTTTTCACATTATACACTTAGTCTTAATCCATTTTGTATCTTTGTGTACATGTACCTATATAGAGACATATATGTACCTATATATACATACATATACATATATAATACATATATATGTATTGGTTTTACCACTATAAGTGGAAATTACTCCAGTTTGAAACAAATGAAAATGTTTTTGTTCCAGAACTATGGTAGGAAATATCTTAAGCCTAACAGCTATTGGTTTAGAGAGCAGCTTTATCTGCTGAATGGATGAAGGAAATGGGAGTGGTTAAGAAGTGAATAAATGTGAACTCTCTCTTAAAACCCGCAAACTAATTCCCTTCCAGCTTTCCATTATCACAAAATCCTTGAGCATACCTCAGCTTAACTCTTTTTATCTTTCAGGGTATTCAGAATACTTAAATGAAATCATGAATATGCCATTTTTACCCCAGCCACTCCTCACCACTTTTTACTCCAGTCTCTAGTGCTATGTGTCCTTTATTCAAATCAAAGACCTGAAAAAGCAGTTGGTAGTTTCCAATACAAAAAAAAAAAAAAAAGAACACAGAGTTTCTTCCACTATTAAGCACTTAAACTCTCTTTGGGGCAAGCAGGATTGTGATTTCCCTTACAGAAAGAGCTCAGCAAGCAATACATCAGCAATGAAGAAGAGGAAAAGCTTCTGATATAAACTTTGACAAGGTTGTTGAGCAAGTAGTGGAAATAAAAATGAAACTGCAAAATGGTGTGGGAAAAGTGTGATGAGCAATGAGCTGAAGGAGAAGAGGAGGAATGGAGGACAGGAAGGACAGGAGGACAGCAGAGACAGGGGCATCAGAGGTTCAGGCAGAGGAATACCCGAGGTGAGCTTTCAGGATGGGGACAAGATTTAGCGCAAAAACAGATGCAGCCAGCAAAGGGCTGCAAGCAAATTGTGGAAATGAGGCAGTGGGAACAGGCTGGTGAAAGGTAACCCTTGTCAGGAAAAAGTCAGAATGACAAATCTGTGTTTCCTTTTTGAATTACCAGCACTGCTGGTTCACAGTCCTCCCCAGCCACAGGAAACACTAAACACCTTTTCTTTCCAAGAGTAATCAGGTGTTCTTGGGTTTTTATCACACCGGGGCACCCCAGGTGGCTTCTGTGGTCCTAAAAAGAGAGAATTACTTCTTGGGTACTCCCTAAGAGGGAGCTTGCTCAGAGCCTTTCTTAACACAGATTGTGGAAACCATAATCTGTTCCTCCTTTGTTTCATTTTTGGAAGCCTTTCCGAGGCAGAATTTTTGCATCAAATATTGTTTTTCTTCTGGAGAGGGAGGCTGTCTTGTAATACAAATTAAAGACTACACTGCAGAATGTTTTTTAACACTAGAAACTGAAAACAAAAAATAAAAATGTCATGTGCCTTGCTGTCAGCACAAGTAAAAGTTCCACAGTCTCCCAGTTATGATTTGGCCATTGAAATGTGTAGTCTAAGATCCAGAAGGAGGTAAAAAAAATCCAAAATGACAATACTTCGTTAATCCTCAAAGATCTTAGGAGGCTGAACAAATCCTTTACAGGGGCTTGACTCCCAAATGACTGGAAGGTCAGATGAGTTTAGAGGCCAATATGATGCTTCATAGATGCCTGTACTCTGGGAACAGCTGTTTTCTTGTTTTCTGCCCTTGATGCCTTTTTTTTTTTTTTTTATTTGCTTTTAGGCAGGCAGGGAGAACTGTAATAATTTGCATCCTATTACTCAGGAACCTCTTTCTTCAGCCACAGCTATTACTTAGATTTTGTGGGGTCTGAAAGCATCTTTTCTTCCTTCTGCTTACATTTTTAATCATTAGCAATCAGCATCAGCAGGTCATTAGCAATCCAGCCAATATTAATTCCTGGTTTTTTGCAAGTGTTTAGCTGCAATTAGAAGACAGTTCAGGGTTTTTTCTATACAGACGTTTTGGTTCAGACGGTTTTGCCTAATGCCTTATCCCAGCTCTTCAACAGTACAGGTTCCCAGGAGGCTGCTCTGGTTAGTGTATTAAATGGATTTTCATGGGTCCTGCTCAAAAATCGTCAGGAGAGCCATACAGCAGGCAGAAGGAGCTGGGATCTGGTTAAAGCTCACATGGGTGGCCAGTTTTCTAGAGAAAACCAAGCCTAACTCCCAGAATTGAGCAAGATCAGCCTCTAGGGGAATTCAGGTTTGCCCACTGCACAGTCTCCCAGAACCAGGCAGAAAAAGGTGCTGAGCTTGGCCTGACTGCTTTCATTTCACTGTTGTGATTTCCCAGCATTTAAACAACCTATATAATTTTTAAACAGAAACAGCACAGGCAAAGAGCCCCTGCAAGTGTAGTTACAAGGACCTCCAGTGTAAAAGCTGGATTTACAATCTCTAATGAGGAGTTGTTCCTTAATAAACAGCCTGGGGAAGAGATCAGACAGAGGCAAGCACTCTGCTCTCATTATTGGCAGGTTCACAGCCCACCAAATGTTAAGTCAAAGGAAACACAACAATGTTATCTAAAATACACAAAGGGCATGAACTGATATGGATAATGGCAAATAGACTATATAAATAATCTTAAGAAGATGTTATTAAAAGCCAACACTTCTGTCCAGCCAATGAAATGTGAGATACAGTGTTGTTTGCCATTCCCTTCCAATTGTACTATAATGGAAACTGCTCATTTCCCTACTCAATATCAGGGACAGAGCTTTCATCAGGGGAAAAAAAACCTTACAGCTGGTGCTGGTGGCCACAGTGTAATACTTGTTGTGTTGTGGGACTTTTGAGGGCTAATAAGGGTTACCTGCCCCAAAACTTGACATGACTAGCAAGAAAAATGAGCAGCAAGCTGCCCAGCACCTGGGCTGCTGGAAGCAGCAGCAGTTCCCATTTTGTGGTGAGGTTTTTTTGGGTGCTCTATCTTCCCTAAATGCTTTGAAAAGGAGGAATCTGACTAACATCTTAATTTTCCTCACTCTTGTCTTCTTGCCAACAGATCAAATCCTTAGCACATCCCCTCACTGTATTTCTCCAGGGAGAAACATGTGTATTGTAGAAGCCCGGTAAAGTCTGAACTCAACTATGTTATAATATGAAAAAGAAAACCAAACCCAGAGAGACAGAGGTAGAGACATTTTTGTTCCAGAAGTTTAAAACATTTTCTCCAAGAGAAGAGATTCTATTCCTTGCCACTGCTTCTGGAAAACAGAAATGAAGCAATACAAACTGTTCCCCAGTTTCCTGTCTTTTATGTCCTTTCTATGAAATTTGGCTCTCCAGGTTTCAGGTCACATTTGCATAAGGACCCCAGCATTAATTATCATTTTAAAAGCAGCTCTCAAAACCATTGACTAGACAAAGACAGATGGACAAGTCCCAAGAGGAAAGAGAATGTTTCAAGGAATTGGAAACAATTCTTATTCAAAGTCTAATATAGAATCCTAGCTCTGTTCATTGTCATCCTCCCCTGGAGAAATATAATGAGCATTTCTCTCTTCTTACAGTGACACAAACAAATATGAATGGATTGACACTAGAAGAGGTACTTCCAGGTATAAGGCTCAAATCAAACCCAGTCTGCTCTCAAAGCATAATGAAGTTCTCCTTATTTTTACCTAGGACACAGACAGAGTATCAATTATCACATGTGATGTGGATTTTAACAACGAATATTTACACAAATTGTTTTCTCTCTCATTTTGTGACTGACAGAGCAACAGCAAGGCAAATAGCAAGAGATTAATTTCCTCTTCTCTCGCACAGAGCTCTATTGCTATAGGACAAAGAAACACTACAACTAAGAGGGCCACACGGAGAAGAAAAAGTGTTGTTTTATGTGGGTTTTCTTTTAAACAAGCTAAAACAAAATGCAATTGCTGTTCTGTTCATGGATTCTTATTACTAAACTGTGGCTGATGCTGCTGGCACCTTGCTTCTGTTATTGAGATGAGTCCTTCCAGCTTCCAACTGTGCTGGTGTTTTCTCTTGGGAAGGGATATGGTCTGCAAGAGCTCCATTAGTCTAAAAGAGAAACATCTGCTTGGAGTATGGAGCAATCTATTGGCCCAGCTCAGCAGTGGGTTCACTGCAGCTGGTCAGCTCTGCCCTATCTTGTGTGCGTCATGGAGACGAAAATGAACCAGCATTTACTGGTTTTCAGTGCATTCCTAAAAGGAGATATGATTCAGATTAAAAAAGATGATTATGTTGGCCATTTTCCTTTAATACAGCTTTGAGTTACAAGGGTAGGTTTTCCAGAAAGACAATACTGTTGAACTAGGAAGAAGGAACAGGCGAGTTGTTACTGCCTTTTTTACTGGATGTGGAATTCCAAGTAACTGCCTTCAAACCCAGGCTAGAAAATGACCAGGGTGGGACTATTTGAATGCTGTTTTGGCTTTAAAGTACACCGGTGGCCACTTGCTGTAACGCTGAAATGTAACTTTGCCAGTAAATCTAGAAAATTCTGTTCGTGTAGTTGGAATTGCCTCCACATCATGAGGTGCTTAATAGGTTCTGTTCCACATAAAAAACCCCTATGGCACAGTCTCTGCTTCCTATGAAACATTAGTCAGACTGAAATGTGTTTTTTCAAGGAGATTCTAACTTAACAGTAGAGGTAGCCCTTAAAGTATGAGCTACATAAAACTGCAATTCTTAATTCCATAATTCGTAATTCACAAATGTGTCATTCAATTTTATAACAGCGAAAGTCACTAAAAAACCAGCTCTGTTGAAAAAAGGCTCAATTCATTTCTCTATTGCACTGCTTTAACTGCTCCAGACATCCCTGGGTACAACCCAGACTGGTAAATCTGATGTTACCTCCTTAACGTAGGTTATTCTAACTAAATTAATTGGCAAACCTCAACAATTCTGGTTATATCTGTGGTACATTGATAATGTAAGTTGTTTTAATAAGGACAAAAAAGTCGGGGATAGGAAAACATTCTTGTGTCTGCAAGTCTGCTCTGCAAAGGTCATCTAGGTGGTTCATGCTGCAGCCCTTACAGAAGCAGATTTGTTTTGCTACAAATGTATGCTTTTATAAGGTGTTTTGGGATCCACTGGTATGGAAAAAAAATATTACTTCCTGCATGGCTTTTCCCCAAAACTTAGAGGAGAAAGAAATTTCTGGTGGAGAGCAAATGTGAATTTCCACACACAGCCATCAAAACTCTGACTTTGCTTATATAGAGCTCCAAAGATTTTTTCCCCCCCTGTAGATGTAACAACAGCATGCACAATTCCCACACCCAAACCAACCTTCCCTAATTCTCTGTCAAATCACACAAAGAATACAGTACTACAAACAAGTTCCCTCTTCTTTCCACCCTGTAAACGTTACAGGCCCACTAAAAACTGCAACAGGCATATAATAAACCAGGAATGCAAATTCACACACATTTTACAGAAGAAGGTTTTGTACACAGAAAATGCAATCCAAATAACCTGTTATAAAAAGACATTTTGTGAGTCAATCCAGTAGAGACAAGAAAAGTTCCCTGGTGGAAGGAAAGGCCAGCACTTGTATTCATATTTTCCCTGTTGCTAGGGTATCAGGAAGAAAAAGTAGCACTTTAACATTGTTTTAAATGTAAAATATTTAAATGTTAAAAGTAGCATTTTAACATTGTTAGTATTAGTCTATTCTAATTTTTTTTTTAATATTACCTCTAGCAGACAGAGTTGCAACACCTTCACCATCTGCTGTAAATTCAGTACTTGGATGTCTTGCTGCCAAACCCTCAAAGAGCCATCAGTTTGTGTATCAGTCCATAAGCTAAGCTTTATAGTTTTCAATTTCAGAACCTTACTTAAATCTGGTTTAGACTATTCTTCAGGTCCCAGTGAATTTGCTCAGGCTTTTCAGCATCACATTAAATATGTGTTAGACCCAATCTTCCCATTTGATTCTCTCTCTCCTTCAAACACTTCCTCCTTTTATTTTGTCATGGATATACATGGTTCCAATTAATAACGCCTTTAGTTTGCCTTAGTAAAGCCAGTACACTGCTGTTAAGGAGTTTTCAAAAAAAAGCTCTCCTGTCACTGTGATGTTGTCCATCCATCACCACTCCCAAAGCTTCAGACCGTGCCACTGCTGTATTGGCTACATAATCACCCTTGCACTCTCCCTGGATTTGTGACACAAGGCACAAACTCCAGAAGCCAGGACACCACTCTGTTCTTGTACATGTATCATCAGACAAATATTAATTCTGTAAAGGATAACTTTAAGCAAAGAATGAAAAAAAAAAAAACCCAACCAACAGAAAAACCCAACCAACAAAACCCAAAAGAACTCGCAGTAGAACTAACACATTTTATGAAAGAAAGATGATTTTCCTAGCAATATCCGGACAAAAGGAGACATTTTGTACTATCCTGCTGGAATAAACAACTGCCATTCTGAAAACCCTGAAAACACTTGAAAGGAGATTTCCATTGAGTAATGTGGTATTTAATTTTGGGGTCAGTTTGCCTTTTTTCTACTCTTCTTGTACAATTCAATCCAACCCATCCAATGCAGTCAATGGTCACAGAAGACACTCTCACAGACTACAGTAAAAAATTATTTACCCCTCTAGGGACCCCTAATAGTTTTTGCTCAACATGCACATAAGCAAGCTCTGGCTGAAAATCCAGTTATTGTCTGAGTAAAAAGTGAGAGAAGTATTCTGTCACATTCTGTTTGGCTTTATTCTTCTAACTTATTTTTTTTTAAACTGTTGAGAATTATGAACTGGACATCAAAAGCTAATTTGTAAAAACCTCAAGGCCGCAAGATCTGGCTCAGCTACAACAGTTGTCATTCCTATCATCAGACTTCCTATTTCTACTTTCAACTCTGTTTTTTCTAGGCTGGATAAGACATTATCCCTATGTCACACAGACGTGGAGTGCTGCGAGGAGATTTTCCCAAGTCCTCACAGAAAACCATCTTCAGGACTGAGAGCACAGGTGGTAAAACTCAACTTTTCTCCAAAAAACATTTCTCTGCTGTTAATAAAGTTTTGACAATTGGCATCATTCACCAATCTTGATTTCATTTCCTCTTGGAAAAACACAGGCAAATCATCCTACTAGCAGAAGTTCTTGGAAAATTAACAAACTCATAAATTAAACGCTTGAAAAACAAACTGATTAAGAAAAAACAACTAGGAAGATTAAGGAAGCGTGAATTTACAGGAAGGAAAATTAAGAAGGTTCTGAGAACAGCCGGTACTTTTTGGTTTTGTGGCAAATTGTTTATAACCAGAAGCAGATATCATCAAATATTATTACTGGATGCTGGGCTCACATTCATGGGATGGCAATCTTTGGCAGGCGGGCAGGTCAGTGTAGCGTGGAGGATTCAAAGTGTGAGTGTGGGGTGGTTCAAGTGCTCCAGAGACATGTGCCATCTGCACTGGGGTCACACCACGGACCTGAGCAGCCTTGGCAATGCTGCTGTGTGCTGGAGTCACCTCCACTGCAAAGGGAAAAGGTGGCAGGGCCATGGAAGCCAGCTGGACAACTTGGAACAGCAGGACAACCCCCTCTGCCCAGGAAGACACTCCCTAAAAACATACACTTCACTCGGGAGGACATTTGGAGAGTGGGTGGCAATGCCCATTTAATTTCTTCACAGCTGATTCTGCATTTAAGCTGTTTGTAAACAGCATAATTAGGGGAAAAAATGGAATAATTTTAGAGGTGGATGAGTATCTATGTTGCTAGCACCAAGAGAACAACTTTCATTCCTGTAAGAGTCACACCTAGAAATCCTACACACAAACAGAAAAAGCAGCTTGTCAAACCTGAAGGTCTTTCTTGCCAAGATTCTTAATCTTCAATTAAAAAAAGGCTATTTTTTAAAAATGCATTCAGATACAAAAATTTATATTATTCACCGCTTTTGAAGTTCAGGCCACTTATTTCAGTGTTATGTTTGTAATTCTAGTGCCTTAAATTTTATGCGTCATCAACATGTAACATCATCCAATTCCCTTCTTCAGTAAACAACTGAAAATTTAAAAATATATAGATTTCATCTCCAACTAAACATCACAAATTGGTGCATAAACATTATAAGAATAGACACTGCAAATGCAAGCAAGCAGGATAATCACAAAGTAAAATTTTTACTTCTTGAAGATAAAATAACACAAAAGACAAGGAATAAATGTAAAATGTGGACTATCTATGGCGATGACAACATTCACTGCTAATCCATCACTCTCGTATTGATTACCATTTTAATCTCGTGAGTAGTTTCATTAATCCAATTAATTTTAATTAATTGTGGGGCAAAATATATTCGTGTGACTCACAGTGGCCGCATTCTGCCCCAAGGATGTGAGGCAAAACACTCAGGAGTCAGTGGAAAGATCACAGTTGACTTTAATGGGCTCTGGCCCCTGTCCATGGCCAAAGCTTATTCACCAAAACCAGCTCCAGTCAGCTTTGTAAAGACTCTTTGTCTTTGGAGGAGCTGCAGACTCAGCCCTAAAAATTGCTTTTGATTAACAAAAAAGATGAAGACCTTGCTGAAACCTTGCCAAGAACACACACAAGAAAATACCCCTTGAAGAGGTTTGTGTTCAGCTCCCCAGAGTGTGAGGAGCCCTGCCAGGTTTCCCAGTGATAACTGCAGCACAATAAACATAAATAATAATAAATAAATAAATGTTTCACTCCAGCAGTGCCCTATGACGCACGAGCCTTCTCTTTTCACAGGTGTTCCCTGAAAGCCAGGGAGTCCTTTTGATGTTTATTGACAGTCAGTCCAGCTCCCAAATGAAAATATCGTTGTTAGGATTAATAAGTTTGCTCTGCCATAAATCTCTGGGTTATAGGTGAGAGAATGAAATGGCAAACAAATATTGAAAAGGTCAAAAGCCCAAACGGCTGAAACACATATATCACCTCTGGATTCACATTGTCAACATCTCAGAGTGTCAGGAACTCTGGTAGTGCTCTTAATATTTAGCACAAAAATGGTACTGCAGTTTTCCTGTGTTGTAGAAAGGGTTCTGGGAGAATTCACCTCCGGAACTGCTGGCCCAGGCATTTTTTTGGGTTCTTTACTTTTGTTACCATTTTCCTTTTAAGAAACACAATGACTTTTCAGAAGCCTGATTATGTACTGTCCTGAGTCCAGGGACACACTTTTTTCTGGGGAGCAGGAACACCTCCAAGGTCCTTAATCAAACAAACATCATGCTATCATATGGCAAAACCATAGAAACACTGTGGGCTCTTAGTCAAGAAAACGTGCACAATAGATTTCCTTGAAAGGAAAGTGACACTAGGATCAGTCCTAGCTCGATTCAAATCTTGGTAAGCAGGCAGCTAAAGGCTGGATCAGGTATATTTATGAGGAACATCATGTTTTATTATATCCCACTAGGAATGCTGTTTCACATCCTAGAAAGGTACTCTTGACAGAATTCAGGGTTTTCTTCCCATTTGCCTCTGCACAAAATTTTTCAAATCTTCATGTAACCAACCTGCTGTATGAAGAAAAGTAATAGAGCAGAAAAAGGAAGGTTCTCATTATCATTCTAGCATGACTCTGTCACTGACAAATCTGTATTTTACAGTCACATTCTTCATAGTTAACACATGTATCTTGGGACCACATAACAGGTCACAAAGCAACCCCAAAAAGCCTGAGCTGAAGGAACGCAATTAGTAATCTGCAATTATTAATTTGCCTAGTCCTGGCTGTCAGCTCTCTATCCAGGTACTTGGTGTACCATGTCTGAGCACCCCACAAAGATTAATTTCATCACTCCTGCTCAGGAGAGGGCTCATTTTCTAACTGCAGATTAGATCCAAGGCAAAGCAAATTGGATTTGTTTCTCAACCAAATTTAAAAATAAACAGCTGCAGACCCAACCAGTAAGTTCTGAAGTAGGATTAAGTAGTACCATATATTTATGCATGGTTAAATGTCTTTTCTTCTCAGTGCTGAGTGCTACCATTCTCAATTATGTGGCTGGTAAATCACAGTGTAAATCACCTTTTCTCTTTAGGAATGTCTTTGTCTTCCACTACTCATCTCCTTCAAAAGTAGAAATAATCCAAACTGAAATGTGTTTCTAGTGCTGTCAAAAGAGGCATTAATTCAATTAAAACTAAAAAGTAACTGAGGAAGGTTGTAGACCCCTAAGGAAAGCAGGTAGTTAATGAATCCACACCTTCACCTGTCCTGAGCATTCTCAGAACTGCCAATTTAAGCCTTGGCCATCACAGAGAGCAATCAGGCAGAAGGAATTCTCACTGGTCAAGTAACAGGACACAACACAACACCCATGATGGTCAGATGCTGCTTTCATTAAAGAATGAAAATTTCAGTTTCATTACAATATCCATTTTGATCCTCAGAACAGTAGAGAAACAGCCCTCTCAGAGAGCTGCAATTCCTTACACAGGGATTATTTTTTCCTAAAAGACACAATAAGGCAGCTTGGTGTGGCTGTGATCAGAAAAAAATGGTGACGTATAGAAAACAGCCGCAATTGGAGCAACTCAGTCTCACCACAGGATTTCCAGAGCTGGGCTTTCCAGGTGCCCATCCTGCAGTTCCTGTGCTTGTTGTGCAATACAGGGAAGAATTTCTGGGATTTCATTTTGGGAGGGGCACATTTCTCCAATAGGGAGCCCTACAACTGAACTAGTCCTTGTGTGAATAACAGTGGGAGATGGAGAAATTAACCCCATCCCTAAAATACATTTCCAAAATAACACACAAATTGCTCTATGATGGGTTTTACGTCTTTTCCCCTTCTCTCTGGTCTTTTGACAAAGTTGAAAGTGTGAGCCCAGTTTAGACTGAGGCTTAACTTTCAGATGGCCGAAGTTAGGAACAGTAAAGCCAGTTCAAAGTCTTGGTATTTTGGAATTGAGGTCAAAAATTTAGGAAAAACGCCATCAAATTCCAACTTCCAAGGCTTAGCAGGAATTGTGCCAGGGCTTCAGTGCCGGATCTGGGCTGGCTGAGAGCATGGTGTAGGCAGGAGAAATTAGGAACATGCCCATGATGATGGCACCAGGTATCTTACAGACATAACTAAGTTAAATTAAGACTAGTTAAAATCTTTTTTTTTTTTCCCTTCTGCCAGCTATAACTGCTATAGCTGGGACATCCCTCCATAAAAACATTTATAAATAAATATATCTATATATGTATAATGTCTTAGGGAGGTCTTCATGTCTTTATTTAAATATTTATACATATATATATATAAAAATAAATAAAGACATGAAGACCTCCCTAAGACATTTGTCTTCCCATTGCTACGCATTGTCTTTTATTTTCCAGTTAAATTCTAATTATGGACCATGTGCACTAATTTGTTTCTGTTATCACATCTTCTCAGTACCACATTCTGGGAGCAGTTTGGGTGCTAAAACTGTGTAGTGTTCTGGGATGTGAATGACTCAGCAGATAGGATGCACCTGTAACTATTCTAGATTATTTCATTGTAAATCTTCATATTTTCCTGCATCAGTTCGAAAATAGGTACTCCATTCAATCCATCACTATCTGAATAGGCTTTCTGGTTTTCAAGTCCCTCATTTCTAAGGAGGTTGCTGCTTTTTGAGAATACTGAACAATCTACAATTTTCTACTGCTCTTTTAAAACTGAAATGATCTGATGTTCTCCTAGAAACCTAAAATTGATGGACTTGAAATTTAATTTTAGAGTCATCTTTGATTTAGTGATGACAATTACATTCACTGTGGCCCACAGCAACATAACTTCTCCAAATATCATTCTTCTTTTTAATTACACCAAGTTTGTTTTATTTCTAGCATTGTGCAATAAATAAGTTCTTAATTTTATTCTTTTAAAGGAACAGAAAGTACCTTATTGCACTTGTAACTAGGCTTTTAAAGGTTTTCAGATTCCCTTGGTGAGAATATGATGCATTACTTTTTAAAATTTTGCAGATATTTCAGACCAGAAATAGACAGAAAAGAGAAACTAAAGAATTTTTGCTGATTAATATCATTCTAAGCATTATAGGATTCTTATGTTGATAATTTCTGTCTTGCTCCAGTTCTTTGTCACATTTTCCCTGTTCCTGGACTTTGTTGAGAAATGTCACTATAACTATGAATACAACTGCAAGAAAAGGCACAAAATTTAGATAGCATGACTTAGCTTCTATTTGAGCAACTGATTCAATGCTTGTATGAAGCTTGAGTTTATAAACAAATTTGTGAAGGGAACAGTTTTTTTGTTCCATCTCACCTTAAGCTCAAAGCCTGATACCATATGGCAGCAAGATGAAGACAATTTTGAAGATTTTTAAAAAAACACAAGAATGGAATGGGCCTCACAGTGTCTCCCTTTCCTCCTCCGCAATTAGAGGCAAACACACACATCACCTCTTTCACAAACAGAAGCTCGTGAAGCCCTTATTAACTAAATAAGAATCTGTGCCTTATCAGATGAGTATTTTTGCTCTTTCAATTGGAAATCTGTTCCATTACATTTGTGTTCCCATGGCTATACATTGTCTTTTAATTTCCAGTTAAATTCTAATTATGGGCCACGTGCACTTATTTGTTTGTTATCACATTTTCTGGATTAACAACTTTTCCTGCATGGACATCCCCAGCTACCAGCCCCAGTTCCAGGCCCACCAAATTCTGCCTTGCACTTAAAATATCTCTCTTGTTGAAAGTTTTATTGAAACTGGAATAATATTTCAGAAAAAGAAAAAAGTTGTGGTTCTGATGAAGTGCCACTTTCCAACACACACATAAACCATTTCAACAAATAATTCCTGACCACATTTATTACATAACTGAATATTTAAAGGTACCTCAGAGAATAAGTTAAATAGAGTCCAGTTATGTTTTCTGAGAAATCTCCCAGCTTCCCGATTTTCCTGTAGTTATATCCCTAAGTAGTATGCAGCATTATATGGGGATGGTTTACTGAGCAACTGAAAGCAATTTTGATTTCACTGGGTTTTTTTAGCCAATCCATATGAGCAAGTTCAAACATTGCTGCCATTTTTTGACTGAAGCAGACTCAGTTCCCTAGGGACAGGGAAACATTGGGACCATAACTGAGAAATACATGCATTAGGAAAAAGAGACTAGCTGTCTAAGTAAAAGATCACATCTTTTTTCTTTTTTTAAAATAATTAAGGGCAAGAAGATACTGAAGACCCTATTAACTTTACACCCTAACTTTAGCCAGACACTGGGTTGGCTCTAGGGATGAATTTTCCTCATGTCACTTTCAATCTCCAAGTGAAAAACTGAATATCATGGCAATAGTCCCACCTGGAAGGCTGCATTTGCTACCTGGGGAGGAAAGAACTGTCCCTTTTTCCAAGCCCAAGAGGGAAGAACTGTGACCCCATGAAGTGAGGACCAGTTCTCAAAAGCACCGTCAGCCCTGAAAGCCTGGTGAGTGACCAGAGAAGTGATGATGAATTTCTACACAAGTTCCTGTATTTTCAGGGGCTGAAGATTGTTTCCTCTTTGCTAAAAGTCAGATTTTTTTCACAAGCTGTTTGCACTGAGCTGCATTTAATACTGTCAGCAAGTGCAGCTCAAGTGCACCACAAGAGCAAACAGAAGTACATGCTCAGCGTGAACAATTCACTGAGGCAACAAGAAACCTTCAACTAAACATTTTAAAAATTCCTATCCAGTAATTGCCCTTAAAAAATATTACACTGTGATCAGGGAATGCCTAACTGGGGAGGAAGTTTGTTTTTACAAGCTGTTGAATGTGATAGGGTGTTTTTCTTTAAATCATAAATCTGCTGACTTTTGTGGAAGCTTTTGGAAACTATGAAACATGCAATTGTTTCAGTGAGGGGTTTGCTGAAAAATGCCTGATGGTTATCTTTAAATTATTAGTTTAAACTCAACGGGAGAAGTTGAATAGCTATAGATGGATAGATATTTTGCAGGGAAATACCTGGTTGTATCTGCATCATTCATCTACAGTTCTCAGCTCTCCTCAAAGCAAACCATAAAAGCTGCTCTGGGCACCACTGGTTAAGAGCAAGGGATTTAAATGAATTTAAAAAGCCATACTAGGAGATACTCTGCAAGCACAGAGTTAATACAAGCCCCTTTTCTGGGCCAAAACCCACGCAGTGAATGATAGCTTTGGCTTATCACTAGACGAGCAATTTAGTGCTTCTCTCTGACTCCCAACATCCCTTAAATGGTGACTGCAAGACCACAACTGCCTTGAGCTTCTCATTATTTAATGGCAGTCTTATGCAAAGGGAAAGTGGATTTAGACTTGAGGAGAAAGGGACAGAGGATCTAAAGGGTATACAAGGCTTTTTTTTCCTCCTCTGCATTTCACAGGAGTTTTCTTCAGTGTTACTGCTGGGATCAATTTTTTTTTCTCCTGAGGGATAAAATTCACCTCGTCAGAGTCAATAGGTGAAAACAACACAGACTCTCAAATCTACACAAGTCCAAAGGGTTAAATTTTATCTTTGCTCTCAATTATTCCTATTATCAATTAAGCGTAAGAAATAACAATCACTAACCTACCCTTATCTGCCATTAGCATGTACCCAGCTCAATGGGCTTTATAAGCTTTGGCTCCCAGCTGCTGTGGAACAGACATTTATACTCCTTTTACTGACACAGGAGCTAGAGCAAAAAAGGGAATTGTGCACCTGCTGATAATCCCCCCAAAACTCCAAAGAAACATTATCAGAGGTCTCAGAAGGCAAGAACAGCTGGAAAGGGGAAGGATAGTAAAGGTAAGATCGTGAGGTTTAATAAACCTCCCTGAAAGCTTGTGAAGGACTCTGAGATAAGCAGAGAAAAAGTCATGTCAGAAAGTTTGTTGTTTTCTTGGTGGTTTGTTTTTGGATTTGTTTTTTTTTTTTTTTCAGTCCGGTTGGGAAACCGCACTTTGTTCTTTCCATGAAAAAAAAAAAAATTATGCTCTGCTCTGATTCAAGAAAATTAGTAGAAATTTGACTTTCATTCCAGAGTTGCCCCTTCTCCATGCAGATGAACACAGTGCTTATCCATACTGTAAATTCATGCGAACAGATGAGAAAATTAATCAGGCTGAGTGTGCCAAGGGCAGTTCCCGCAGGGAACAGGGACCTCAGAACTAAAACCATATCTGATCAATTTGAAGCCTCCAGCCCAAGCACAGCAGGGTCATGTGAGGAGGCTGCCAGCATCAGCCCAGGACAAGAACTGAATGGTGCCTTGGGCTCTGCAGAAGGCACCATAATATGTAATTCTATATATTATACTATAATATTCTCTTTCTTCTAAACACAGGTGGAAAAGACCCTTCTCAAGACAAATAATCTGCTGTTTCTCAGACAGCCCTTACTGCCAGTTATACACTGAAATAAACATTTATTGTATTTACTGATGCTGTTCCCAAATGATGTTTTATGAAATTTGGTATAAAATCTATTCTTTTTAATGTAGACCAGCAATAAGTTCAAACTAAATGCATAATCAATGAGTAAATTTATGATGTGATCAAAACAATATATTGAATTTAGTCAAGCTAGTGCCTGTGATGTGACCTGAAATTCTGTCCAGGATTTAGGATTTCTATAAATTAGCAGTGGTAGAAGTCAGTTGAAAAACATGAAACAATTGAATGCTTTTGTTAAAAACATTTACCACTCTATTTCTCATATCAATTAAACAATCATAGCTATAAATTTTCTGCAGGAGGCATTATTTCCCACACAGTCCAGAAATTACCTCTGGGACTTCATTTTCCTCCAGACAAAGCATGAATTCTTTTGCAGTGTATGTGAATATCTGTGTGTGAGCGCAGTTTATAATGCAATAGATTGTTTAGCCTCCTGCAGCTCACAAATAATAGAAGGAAGTTCCTTTGTTCACTACAATGGCATCTTTCTGTAGTAGAGAAATAAACCTAGCATTTCATTAACTACTTTTCTCAGACCAGGAGCAGGAATATTTATGGGATTTAAGAAAACTGTGTCATGTCATGTAAGTGTCTTAATAATGAAAACAAATGTTTTTAAATGGTTAAAGAGACTGTGTCTGAGACAACGGCTTTATTCAATGTAGTGACTATAAGTTAATTTCAGTGCTGGTGCTACAGGTGAGGGATGTAAACCACCACAAGGAAATAAACAGCCAATTGTTCAGTTTTTACTGCTTCTCACTTGCTGCCACCTATGGCAAAGCTCCTGAGCAAAAGAGGATTTTATTGTGCTGCACCCAGGGACTGACTGGGTCCCAGGGTTCAGTCCCTGGCTCTGTCCCAGGGTTAATTGGTGACTCCTGTGTGTTTATCAGAGCTCCATTACAGAGTGGTGACATTAACATTTCTACCCTTTCTCTCTTTTGTTTAGATTGCCAGCTCTTCCCAGCAGAGTGTTAGAGAAAAGACCCCTGGTAACATACCCAGAATTTCTTTTAAAAGCTGAGAGAAGTGGGAAAGGGCAGGCTACAGAGTCTGGATGGAATTCCTTGTAAATACAGACATTTTCCCTAAGTGTTCTTGTTCACCTATCAGAACACAGAAAAATAATGCAAAAACCTCTGCAAATGCTGATAATGATAATACAGTAATGACAATTTAAAATGGATCCATTTCCCTGGGATAGATTACTAAAATGAACATGCCAATTCTAAAAAAAAATTCAACATAACCAAAGTTTCAAATGAAACCAGTTTTTGTCTTTGAATCTCTATTCAGCCCTCCCAAAAAAACCCCACATAGTTTGAACTATGCAATTATGATCACTTTTATGCCACCACTTTAAAAAATAATATTATATTACATACAATACTATATTGAAAAAACAAATCACAATGAAATGTAAGTAAATTCAGACTTTTTGCCATTTGGGCAATTTCCGCAATTTTACACTTCCCACCAGAAATTCACTTTACCGACTAAGACTTGATCTTAACTTTTTGGTCCTGGGAACCAAACAATGGGGAATTTGAGAAAGTGGTGATTTGTGGAAAATGAGAGAAGCTTAACAAAAAAAAAAAAATCCACAAAAAATCACAAAATATGCACCATCAATATATTGAGACACATGAAAATTGCCACTAATTCTTTCTGTTAAAGGCCTGGTGTGGAATAGTTGAAGAATATCCCCCAGTGTGAAGGTTCCAGTATCCACTTGTATCCCCCAGTATGAAAGTTCTTGGTAGAGAGCACAAGAGGGAGGGAGGACAGAACTCTCAAACCCTGCTGAGGGTACAAGAACATCACCATTTTTCACATGAGTGTGAGCACTGTGTTATCACCTACCCAGGTCAGATAAAAACTTTCCCAGGACATTGCTGCAAGAAGGAATTACAGAAATGATGGAGGCAGGCAGGGAGCAGCACTCTGCTCCTCTCCCAGCAGCTGTCAGAACCAACTGCTGGAGCAGATGAAATGTAAACTGCAGCTCTGTCACACATACTTTGGAGATGTGATGTCCTGGCCAAAGAAGGATACAAACTTGTTTATCTTTAAAAAGAGACAAGAGCACTGACCTTGAAGATCAGATCAAGGATCAAGTATAAAGTGGCCTAAAATAACAAACAAAATCTATGTCATATCTCCAAGATTCATTCCTCAACTTTACACACAAAACTCCTAAGTGATTCTGGAGAGGCTGATCCTGTGAAATGCTGTTGAGAGCTCAGAGGCCGAGAAACTGCCAGTGGAATTTTGGACGCTCAGCACCTTCCAGGATCACTCTGATGGGAAAAAAAAGAAAACCAAAATGCCCCATCAGATTAAAATCAAAGAGCTTAATACTGATAGCAGCATGTGCTCTATCTTGCTTTTAATGGACTTATTTTTGGAGGAAGAAAGACTTGTCCTCAGTTGAAAAGGGCAAGGTTAGCAAACACTTACACACCGGGCACACACAAGTCCTTGGGATCTGATGGGATGCAGCCATGAGAGCTGAGGAAGGAAGCTGGCTGATGGCCTTGCCTGATTATCTCTGAAGGGTTATGGCAACTGGAAGGGCTTCCTGAGGAATGGAAGAAATAAATGTCACCTCTGTCTTCACAAAGAGAAAGTGGGAGGATCTAAAGAACTGCAGGTTTTTCAACCTCACCTGCATCCCTGCAAATCTGGGGAAGCAAATAATCCTGGAACCCCTTTTCAGACACATGAAGGATATAAAGGATATCAGGAGCAGGATGAATTTCCAAAGGTCACATAGCACCTGACCAAGCTTGGTGGATACCAGGAGAGCAAGGGGTGGTGTTTATTTGACACACTCTCGCATAACACACCCCGGGATAAATAGTTTAAATACAGGTTAGGTACATAACAGGGAGGGGAATAGAAACCTGAGCCCAGGAAAGTGTCATAAGCCACAGAAAGCCCAGCTGGGAGCCAGTCACTAGTGCTGGATCTCAGGGGCTGATACCATGTCCTTACCTTTTAACCCTTTCCTTAATGTCCTGGGAAAGGGGGCACAGGACACCTGCAGTGAGTTTGGAGATTACATGAAAAATAGAGGAGTGAGCTGTGTACAGGATGGTTGTATTGGTGTCCAGAGGGACCTGAGCAGATTTTAAAGGCATTAAAGACCTGGCTATATCAGCATCACACTGAGCAACCTGCTCTGGGTTATCCTACTTGTTCTTTCCTAACTTTACTGAGTCTGTGGCTCTATAACCTGAGATTAGTTTGAATGTGTTGCCACAAACAAACAACAAACCCCCAGATAATAGGTTAGAATACGTAAAACCATGACAAAACCTTCATCTTCCAAATTGTCGGCAATATCCAGGCAAGTAATACCTGTTTTTTGAAATATTTGCCTGTTGGTTACTCTGTTTATTTATTTAATTTTAAATTAATTTATTCCCGCCATCTTGGTGATCCTGCCATATCCAGCTCCTAAGCCAAAGCATGCATCTGCAATTCATTAGTGCAAATTTTAATCTCAAGCTTAAATACTTAAATACCGCAAAATAAGTTTTAAATCTTGCTTCCACAAACAGTTCCTCTAGGAACATAGGACCAGAATTTAGTTTGCATAGTAAAGGATATAAAATCTTAGAGATTGTGATCGGTTGTAAACCATAAACACAGTTTGAACTCCAGGGCTTTAAGATTAAAACAGCTGACATGGAGAACACAAAATTCATCCCAAGTAGAGGTCATATAAAGGCTTTATATGCCTTTAGGAAAAAACTGCATAGGAGCTGGTTTTGTGTATTACTTACACTTAATATAGCTGCAGATGCATTAATTAATAATAATTAATTTCTAATTATAGCTATCTGCAGCCACATTGGGCACATCTTTATGCACGTTATTGGACATTTTCATACCTACAGAACTTGTGACTCACCTCAGCCTCACACAAACCATAGCAAATCTGCACTAGCAACATCTCACGTCTACTCCAACAAGTCACGCTTATTTATTTTGAACGTTAACAAATTGGTGTTATGATCACTGGATAACAAACTGGATTGCAATATCGGTACCTGCACTGTTCTCAACTTAACTGCAATTAAAGTTCAAAGATCTTTCCACAGACCACACCTACACGCAACACAAGATGTACCTTGAGCTAGGTAAAATTTATCCCCATAAAAAGAAAATTCATCTTTTCAGGATTTATGAGGCATTTACATCATAAGGTTTGTGCTGAGCCACTGTACCGGGGTACAGGGGTGTGTTTGACCCTTGGTCTGCTCGAGGGTGTGTGTTACAATTCAGAAGTCTCAGGTCAGGGGTGGATTTAGTTTAAGGCCTTGAAATCAACAGCAAAATAAAAAGGGAACTCAGAGAAAAATCACATTTGGTCCTACTGCAGAAACAATGGAAGAGAAGATAAATGATGGGTTTTTCACCATTGAAGGTTCCTCGGTATGAATATCAATGGTATAAGGAAGAGAGAAAAGAAACAGTGCATGGCAAGATTTTAGGACTGCAAGCTCTGTATCAGTCATGCCATAGCCTCTCTTTTGAGGGATATCAAAACTTGCTCCTATATCTACTTTACATTTCACAGCCTACAATTCTACACTACAAAAACTCAGCACACAGGAAAAGAGGAGTCACAATGAGAGAAGGGAACGGTGCTCAAGGATTTCATTAGTGTTGTGTTGATTTGATTTACACAGAGTAACACAAAACCACATGTATTGCTCATCAGTTCACAAAGGAAATAAGCATTAAACTCAAAGCCCCACTTTGTCAAAAAGAAAAACCAATGGCAGTGAGGCAGAAGAGTTTTGCAGTGTAAAATGTTTGTAATGGAATTTGGCATTTTCCAAAGATCTTATTTGTTTCCATATATTCCAGATAGAGACTCTGCAGGAAGACTCTGAGCTTCCATCTTCATGGATTGTCTATGATGAGACAAAAGCAATAAACTGTAGGGCCTTCTGAGTAGAAAATGTGCACTTGTAGCATTGAGTGAGGAGAATTAGCACAGAAATTGTTATTAAGACCAGTCTGGCAAGCTGGGTTGTTGCCAATATATTTGTCCATTTGTTCCTAATAGCACAGAATCTGCCTAGTGAAATAATATCCTAAAAAAACTTGAAAAAGTAAACTCTAATTCACTAGCCACATTTTTCATTGAAAAAAAAAAGAAAGAAAGCAGCAAAGTGGACATGATGGCTTACTCTACTTTCTCATTCAGGCTGATGTATTACATAGCACAAAGAACCAGAAATTGCTTATAGGGTTAGGTTAGAGGGATTTATGTTTACACAGAAAGAAATAGTTAATCAGTGTTGTTTATTTTGTTAGAGAGAACAGTCAATTGTAAACCAGCCAGACCTCCATTGTGTTCAGCTCTAACAGTGTATAAAAAACACACCACAAAGTTCAGGCAGAGACGTCAGCAGAACCACTGAGGTGTTATGTGCAATAGAACTGAAAATCAAGAAGGCTGGGAGCAAATTAAGCTTCCACTGAAGGCAGCTTCTTTCCTCAGACCTTACAGCCCAACTTTTAGTTGACTTCGCAGTACAGCTGGTCAGAGCTGATATATAGTTCAAGGAAAATTGAAATACATTATAGAAAAGTTATTTATATATATATATATATATAGAAAGCATTTGTGGCTTCCAAAAGGAAACAAATGATAGTTCAGGAGTCATCCTACAAAATTTTGCTGCTAAGAATCTAAAGAGATGCTAAAAAAACCCTTACAGCATCTTGAATTATTACCAGTGTTAGAACTACATGGTTCAGGTACAGTTCATCCTACCACTAATTTTCTTGAAACATTAAGTTTTACTTGATTTATTAATTCAATGTTGTTGGCCTAATTTTTAATATACTTAGCCTTATACTGTAAAAGATTCTAGTGTTTCTCTAATAATGATGTCTAACCTCTCCTAGAAGGGAGTTCTACAGGTGTGTAAGCTTTAATAAAGTAAAGATAGTTCCCTATAACAAAAAAAAGGAGGGGCTGACTCCTGCAGAAATAAAAATGACCCCAAGAACAAGACTTGTCACTTCTAACACATTTCCATTCAATGCTGGCAGTCTACAGAATATTCCTTAGGTGTACAAAATAGCCACAAATAATTGGTCTAAATCCTGCAGGTTTCTACCTCCACCAGCAACCTAAATTTTAAAAGCTGATAAAAAGGCTTAAAATGTGATCAGTTAGTCCTGCTTTACCATTACCTCAGTTCATACAAGCATAACAAGAATCCCATTTAGGGTCCCTTTGAGCTGCAGGATAGGACTGGGAGAACTGAAGAACGAAGTTCCAAAGGTTGGCTTACATTCCAGGGAATATTTGGCTGGCTAAGAGCATATCACCCTGTAATGAAAGGTGTGAATAATTAACATTCCCAAACTGGATTGAGACCAGCCACTTCCAGTGTGGATAACAATGTGCTCCAAGGAGAACAGAGCAGTTTCTCCAGCACGTGATGCAGGTTGTGCAGAGGTTTGATTACAGTGCCAAGGGATTTGGTTTAAAGCCAGGTAAGTCTAAATGAGGTGCCTTTACATCTGACTGCAGCAGACACAAGGGTGTAGAGGAGAAGCAAAGCCTGCACAATCCAGTATGTTCAAAGAAACCCAAAATCCCATGGAAATGTACAGTGGTGCCTTTCATGGGGAAGTGTCACTGCTCTAATAGTGCAGAAGCTTGTAAAAGAAAGACTAAGGGTCAAAGATCAGCTAAAAGCTCTACCACGTCAACTTCAATCATAAATCCTCTAGCTCAAAGCCCCACTGAAATCACAGACAAATTGTATTGTTAAATTGCAATTACTATTTGACGTGGTGGTCAATTATTCCCTATATTCACAGCAGATAAAAGTTTTCCATTGAAACTGCTCTTTTTACAAAAGAGATGCTAGAAATGTGCATTGTGCTGTTCAAATGCTGTTGAAATTGATGCCAAGAAAAACAGTTGTGCCTGGCTGACACTTGAGGTAATTTGGCAAGTAGCCGAAAAGTTTTACTGCGTGCCCCAATTTATTGCTGTGGATACAAAGCCACCCCATAAGCCAAAAGCTCTGCTGAGCTATAACACCCTTGTATTCTCTGCAGAAGAATAGAAGGTGACAAGGACCCAGTGCATTTTTCAGTATTAAAGCATATGATGAGAAACTATTTTCTACCAGAGTACAACCATTGGAATGCTTTTGTGGCAGAGAACTTTTTGTTTTGGTAAGTTTTAAATCCTGTAGGTCATCTGGAGACTGTTTCCAGCTCAGGAAGTTTTTGAGCATGTGGTTAGACCACAAAGTGATCTAAAACACTTTAAGAAAATGTGGTTTCTTTTTCCTCCTAAATTTCTTTATGTCACATTTGTCAACAAACACATCACAGCACAAAAGGCATGTGATCCCACAGCAAGCTGCCTTTAGGAGCTGGCATTCTCATCCAAGACTTCCCTCAGCCCCATCATCTTCTTGATGGCCAACACATCCCTTACCATGAACCTACACAAGCTGCATTACCACACCAACTCTGAAACAGTGCAATTAACCCCAGGGTTAATGAGGCAAAGGCAGCAGGGCATGGTTTCATGAAGTTCAAAAATCAGCGAAAGCCTCCTGAACTCACCCACCAGCAGAGTTGCACCAGAAATATTTCATAAACACAAGGACAAGTAGAATACTTAGTACTGCAGGCAAAGTGAGGGGATTTTTAAATTTATCCATTGATCAGAACACCTGAATTGCTCTAGGAAAGACTGGCAGTGTTCTAAGCATCATAAGAAGCAGAAAGGAAGGAAAACTTTCCTCCATTGTCAAAACAATTTGGACCTCAGAACTATTCTATAATCACTATCCCTGGTGAAAATCCATTTTGCTAAACTCAGCTACTCAAAAATTATGATCGGGCCTTCTAAAAATTATGGGATTGAAAAACGGCAAGACTGTAAGAAAAACATCACTGAACACTGAGGTCATGGAAGTTGGCATTACCAGTGTTGAAGTACTGCTTTCAAATCTGAGGCCAGGCAAGTTGGAGCAGTACAAGTCCCTGCTGCCCTGATCACCATCTGGTTCAGCTACTGAGATCAAATCTTCTCTACTTCTAACAAAAATATTCAAAATAACTTGTAATTTAACTGTAACATTTAAACTAGTGAGGTTATACTTTGAAGGATAAATAAGATTTCTTTCCAATAAGAGTTAAACAGAATAATGTTAATTTGTCTTTGCATATCTATTTATACCTATAAGGAGTTACACTATCTGTTGTTTCTCATAAAGACTTCTGTTGTATCTCATAACAACTCAAATTAATGATAGATTCACTTTATAAAATGCAACTTAATTCTCTCCATAATCGAAATTTGGTTAGGGTGATGGAAGCTGCCAAACTCAGCTGTCCATACAATCCAAATATAGAATATTAAATATTTGCTTATTTCAAAGAAAGAGAAAATAAAACACTAACAGCTCACAGAAACAGAAAACACAGACACTGAGTACACAAATGTATTTTACATCTAACCAGCTGTATAATAATTTGATGAATCCCAGATGCTGCAGTAAAGCAAGGCAAGAGCTTAACTATGCAACTTATTTGACACAGATATATATTATTTAAATTTATTCCTGTAATAACAGTGAAAAGGACAGGTTATGAGTTTCAGCCTGAATTTCCTACATACACCAGAAACCACAGTCCTGTCAGCAAGCCACCTCAGTGGTCCAAAATGAAAGGTACTTTGGTATTTACTGTGAGAAAGTAAGACTTTCCCAGATAGCCTACAAGAGAAGAAATCCCACCTCTTTTCTTCCAAAGTACATCGATTATAAAGGGCCCTGAAGGAGGAGCTGAACTCCTGGTTTTGCTCAGGATGCTCTGAGAACTCTCACAGAGCAATCTTCACATTGGAGTTATGTAAACAAATCAAATCCATAAACCACTCCAGGCCTGCCAGGGCTACAGGACAGCAAAGGTTTGAGGTAGGATGGTCAAAGATTCACTCCCTCTTAAAGCCTGGTCTAGCAGCAATAAGGCAGGAGAGCAGGAAATAGAAGGACATGGAGAGTAGGAATGGGAAAGAACATCACACTTCTCAGAAGGGAAAGGCTCCACATTTTCTCCAGGTGACAAAAGTTAGAGACACCTGGCATGTTCTCTGAACATGGCATGAAATGGATTTACAGAGGGACCAGCTTTATCTAATATTTTGTATGGTCATTAAGTCCTTCAGACTGCAATCTGTTTGCTGTAGAATGCCCAGCAGTTGTATCAGAAAGGGGGAAAGGAGAAAAGGAGAGGCAGAGAAGAAAAGATATCTTTGTGCTACATCTCTACACAGATTCCATTGGGTTTTTCTCAAACTCATCTGGAGGAAAGCATAGAGCTAGGGTAAATCTTAAATCTGTTTTATCTGTAGGTTCATGTAGCTACAGATTTAAGGGGGTCTTCTTTAGGCCACTTGCCCTAGTGCAGGAAGCAGTGTTGGTAGCACAGGGATGTTTCAGCTCCTGCTCACACAGAGCCAGGGTGGTTTGGAGAATTGTGCTGGGAGCAGTGTTGGTAGCACAGGGATGTTTCAGCTCTTGCTCAGACAGAGCCCAGGCCTTCCTGCCCCTCACCCACCAGTGGGAGCTGGGGGTGCACAGGGGGCTGGGAGGGGACACAGCCAGGACAGCTGACCCCAATTTACCAATAGTCCCAGACCATACGGGCCGTGCTCAGCATATAAAGCTGGGCAAGAAGGAGGAAGCGAGGATGTTCACTTTTGTCTCCCAAAGTAACCATTACATGTGATGGAACCCTGCTCTCCTGGAGATTGCTGAACACCTGCCTGCCCTTGGGATGTGGGGAAAGAATTCCTTGTTTTGCTTTCCTTGTGTGTACAGCGTTTGCTCTAACTCTTAAATCCATGAGTTTTGTCACTTTTACCCTTCCAGTTCTCTCCCCCACCCCACTGGGAATGAATGAGCAAGCAGCTGTGTGGTGCTTAGTTGCTGTCTGAGGCTAAACCATGACAAGTCTTTTCTCCTTTAGCCTATTTAATTGAATTAAATAATATCACATGACAAAAAAAATCTAATAGCACAATCTCCTTTAGGACTCCCTAGGGGAGCATTGTGCTTTTAGTTGTGCTCCTTAACAGATACCTGCAGAGTTGTCATTTCCTCAAGTGCAGCTCACAGATGTTCTCAAGCTAACTTCAACCCCTTGCATCACATTTGGCACTGGGACAGCTACAGAAGTCATCACTCCCTGCCTCCCCCGTTCTCCTCTGCCAGAGGTTGCCATAATCCCAGCAAGGATGAGGCTGAATGGGATATGTGTGGTACTACCAGAGTCCAGAAATTATTAGTTGAAATGATTTAACAAGTCAAAAAGCAAACTGCAGATGCAGAGGTGCTACTTTGTGCGCCCAAAATGCTGGGTAAGTGCCCAATCAGCTGGCACACACCAAGCTCTGCACCATCACCACTATTGCTTCCACTACTCCAGAGTTTAAAACAGCAACTGAATATCTCTGTATACCATCCCAAGAGCTGCTCAAGTTATGGATTACCAGATCCAAAACAAAAAAAGAAAGTGAGAAATGTAGGGAACTGTATTTAAAAAAGCCTTCAATTGAAATATCAACATTAAAAATGCATGAAAACACCAGCAATTACTCATCATTGCTGTGTTGTCTAGTTTACAAGGTTTGCTAAAAAGTCTCTAGGTAGTTGAAGAATTCATCCTCATAAGATATAAACTGAGGTCCTGCACATATGTTAATAAGGTAATATTGGTTGGTTGAAAAACCCGGAAATTCTTCCACAACCCAAAGAACTCAAAGATTCTTTTATTTCTTTAGATTTGTCATTTTTTATAGGAAACTGCTGCAGCACATGTCACAGTTGAGACTTCCACAATACACAGAGTGTCACCACACAACTTCAGAAAACTTCAAACCAAACACAATAACACCAAACCTTTTCAGAAACCTTTAACCCAAACACAGTAACACCTTACCTCATCAGAAGGCTTCAGGCACCTGCCCACACACAATAACACCATCCCACTCCAGCAGGCTGCAGCAGCTGCCCTCCCTGTCCCTCAGCCCAGCCTTTTGTGCCCTCTGTGCCCTCTGGGGCTGGGCAGTGCCCCTGGGCCCTCCATGGCTCGTTCCCTTCAATGCTGCTCACCTGTGCTGCACAGCTGGGGCCAGTTGGGGATGATTGGGCACAGCTGGGGCCAACTGGGGATGATTGAGCACAGCCCACCCCAACAACCACTGACTCTGTGCCTACAGGAAACTCATACCACCTATTCTTGTCGTAACTAATTAGACATGTTCATTAAATATTTTTTTTGTTTCAAAAAGCAGTCTATACATAATTTCTAAACCCAAATAATTCTATATTCAAAGCCTCTTTACCCCTAAACGTGTCTGCAGACTCACTCTGAGGCTCTCACACAAGGTCCAAAATCTCATTCCCTGTAGTTATCCTATCAGCAGGATTACCCATACTTGTCATGTTATACACACTTGGTTAAGTCTTTTGTAAAATGTGAAAATCCAACATTAAACCTTTCATAAGAAGTGAGGAAAAAAGATCTCAGGTGAGAATGAAAAAAGAGTTGGATTAGCTAAAAGGGTTAGTGGCAATCTGCTATATATCCTGCTACCCTAATTTGAGAACTTATTCATGCTGCCATTCCTAAAAACAAAAAATAAATACCCCCTTTCCAGAAATGATTAATTTGGAGTCCTCAGTGGAGAAGAAAATATTTGCGTATCATTGGCCAATTTTACTGGAATTCTAGCCACAAAATGTAAAATCTTTTTTAATTCAGCCAGGGCACAGACACTAATCTTACAGGGAATGATTAAGTTGTCAGTTTAAGAATACAATGTGGGGGTTTTACAGTTGTCTTTATATTGTGGCATTTGGTTTAATTCCTTATATGTGCAATTTTGAAAGACTTTTATTGTCGTGGAGTTGGATCTAGAATGTCAAGCACCGGTGGCTTTTATGGGCCTGTCTGGGCTATCCAAACAAAAAAATCCTTGTAGTAGGCAAGTTTAAGGCACTACTACTCATGAATTTTAATGAAAAGGCCAGCATGCATATGTAACACAGCCCTGTGCTGAATGGGCTCTAAAGTGTTTTAATGTGCTACCACTGGCTAAATTGTCAGGAAAGGCAGAGTGGCTGGGACATGTGCTTTAAATCAGAATGACGGCATTTTCTTCTCACATCCACAGCAGCTTGTTCTGGCCATGGTACTGTGTGTGGAATACAGGGGATGAGGAAATCAAGATGGCCAAAAATCTGACTGTATGTAGAGATTGTATTTCACAGTCAAAAAAATTGCCTTTTTTTATTTCCATATTCCTAAATTCTAACTGAGAAATGACTGATGAAAATGTTCTTTGCTGTGTGCTGCAGCCAAATGAGCTCAAATGAAATTAAATGTTCATACCCTGGATGTCACATTCATCTATTTCTTTCAAATGCCAAGCCATCTCTGGTTCCAAAAAAAAAAAAAAAAAAGCAAAACCAAAAAAAAAACCCACCAAAAAAAGCTCCAGCAAATCAAATAACTTGAAATCCCGTAATTGTTTGGTTTTTAGGTTTTTCAAAAGATCACAAGGACCTATTTCTAGCGTCTTCAAAAATACTGTTTATTATATATCCATGGAGGTAGATATCTGTGGAATACTGACTCCTAACTTAAACATCTCTTTTATAAACAGACAGTCCTTCCTTCCTTCCGCCACTTCCTTCCTTCCGCCACTTCCTTCCTTCCTTCCTTCCTTCCTTACGCCACTTCCTTCCCTCCTTCTCTTTTCTCCCTTTTCCCTTTCCTAAATCTAAATGCCACCTCACACATCTGGTTCTGGACCACTAAACCCATGTACATGCACACTCATTTTCACCATTCATAAATGAATTGTTTTCTTTATATGAACAGGCCTGAAAATACAAGATGTGCCTCACAAATGACCCTTGTCCTGCCTGTTGTGGCTTCTGAAGATGGTCACCAGCCAAACTCAGAGATGATATTATAATTTCAGTGCTTTTTTCTTCTTGCCTGCAGCTGAGATTTTCTCCTGAGCTACAGAAATTGCTACATGTAGGTAAACCTGAGAATGAAATAAGCCAAGTCTCAATGTTTTCTACTTCTGTACTCTGTCAGAATTTCCATGAAAACAATAAAAATTCAAAAGGAAAAAATTTGGTCTCTTTCATTGCTCAAATTTCTCTGATTCTTGCCCTATAGCAAAATACGCAAACTCAAACCCATTTCATGAACACAATTAAATCAGAGCATACTTCAGGCTTACTGTTGGGTTCATCTGCACAGTCTGACCGGGTTCCAACCTGCCCAGCAGCCTTTGGAGGGGAATGAGCACTCCAGAATCAGGCTGGAATTCAGGAGTGCAGTGATGGGACCTCTCAGGAGTTAACACCATGTCTTGCATGTCAAAGTCTCCTTCAGATCACTCTCCCCATCACTCAAAAAAATGTGTCTGCTCTCTTGACCCTAAGGAAAAGTGGATGTGCAGTGAGTGGAGGGTGTGGAAAGCGGGACACATGTTGGAAACCAGGACATTCCTCTGGCTGCCCTGGATGGCTCCAGCCAGAGACCTTGGCACAAAGTCACAGACACCTGTTCCTTTGATTTTAACCCATGGAAACAATTACCAACTTTGTGTGAAGATTTACAAGCCACAAGGGTTTGAGTAGAATGATAGTTAATTTATCACAGGGTGAAAACGTAGGATTTTGGGGATTTAGAATGGGGGTTCACAAGGCAAGATGGAGGAATCTGGGCATGTCCTGTCCTTCTTCTTCTTCTTCTTCTTCTTCTTGTCCTCCATCTTCTGCTGTGACACTCCTGGATTGGTTTAGAGACAGACTGTCTGACATAGGTGATAGGTATTGGAAAATTATTGTAAATAAAGTACATGTAGTTCTTAGTATAAAAAGATAACACTGCCCTGAGGGCGGTCAGTGTGCCTCAACCCGATCTGCTGGACAGACCTCAGCAGGTCAGAGAAAGAATGTCATAGATAAGGGAAAATAAACAGCCTTGAGAGCCAGAGCTGAGGAATCCTGACTTCTTCTTCAATTGTTGTGCTGGGAAAAAGAGACTTTCCAACACCTCAGGGTCACCTCGACACCAGAGACCTTGTCAGCCACACCTGTGCAGATCCTATGAACCTGTGTCAAAAGCTGCTTGTCCCAGGAATGGGCAGGGAGCTTCCTGAAGCAGCTGTGAGAGAGCGAGGTTGGCTGTCATTAGCAAATCTGTGGCAACACTACACAGCTTAACATAAAGTCATTTATTCTCCTAAGTCAATTCTTGTGCTGTTTCGTCTCATCATTAACTGGTTTTGTTGCAGCTTTCCCCACCACCTCCTTTTCTTGTGGAAACAAGGTCAAGAACACATCCAACAAGCAGCTGATGCTTGGACAGCCGTGGGAGTTGTCATGGTGGAGATGTAACTTAGGCTGAATGTCTCAGCTGGGGAGCACAACAGAGGATACCTCTCTTAGTAATTCATACCTTGAACCCTAAGCACTGTATAATTTAGTCCACATGGCTCACTCCACCTCTCTGCACCACCATCTGTCATGTTAATTAGTGGGGCAAGACAAGAGAATGTATACAAAGGATGTCAGAAAAATGTATTTTTTGCCTGCTATCAGGTGGGAGTAGAATTTGAGAAAAACTTCAGGGGGTACAGACACAGCTTCCTGGACAAACCCTACAAGTTCTTGGGGGAAATTAACTGAAGGCAAAGCAGACATAAGCTCAATGATTGCCTTTATTTGGTGATTAGGTCATTTGAAATCTCTCAGGAGATTCCACAGCACCTGAATGCAGCACGATAAAGAACGATTAGTGGTTCTCTGTAGCAAGCAACAATTACTGTCAAACTTATCTGGGTACAGAACTCTGTTATAGAAGAGGGAACAGAGAATAGAACCATACTTAGAAGGAAAAAAAAAAGTGGTTTTATTTCCCTTTGTCCCTGGGAAGGAGCATATCAGACCCAGCCTAGGCTAGAAAAGCAGTTCTGGGGCAGAGTTTCTGACACTGGAAGAGACTCCAGGGTGTTATGAAGATACTGGACAAGATGAAGCTACAAAGAATAGAGAACCATGAAATAAACTGTCCCTTAATAAATGAAAGCTTGCCCTGTGGATCCCTTGCCTGAGACATCTCTAAGTGTGGAAGAAGAGGTTGATGGTGAAGGAAAAACAAATAGGAGAAGATGTCTGCCTAGAAATTCCTCAGTATTTGTAGTTCTAGATAGAGGATGCCTCCAGCAGGCAGTATGCAGTAGCCTAGGTTGACTACAAGCTTTTTCAAAGAGTAAAAACTTGGTAGACAATCCAA
>VZSU01000107.1:1206696-1219759 GCA_013398715.1 Nesospiza acunhae | reverse complement strand
ATATTTTTTATTTTTTTTTTTACAATTTAAGTATTTACCTGAAAACAAAGAAAGAGGAGAAATAAAATTGTGTTACAGATTATTAGCAAGACAGCTATAGCAAACAGCAGGCCAAAAAGAGTTTATATAGAAACATCTTTCATTGTAAGGAACTTTGCACGACACACATCAAACTGAAAAACAGTAAAAAGTTGGTTGTAACTCTAATTTAATTTTCTCCTATAAAGAAAAAAAATAGTTCATTGAAATTTCTGACTTGATTATTTCTTTGTTACTTTCATATGGCACAAATTCTCTGGTCTTTTAAAAAGAAAAAACACTCATTTATAATTAGAAGCACAAATCTTATTAACTAGTCCCCATGTTTGCAAAGGCAACAGGGAGCTTCTAAAACTTTCTGAGGTCTTGTGGGCATGTTATGGTAAAACTACATAAACCAGATGTTCACTATGGCATATGATATTCACAGGAAAAAATTACCCATTAATTCTCAAAACACTTCATAGATGAAGATTTGTGAAAAGAAAAATACAGCTAAGAGATTTGTTACTCTATACTGCATTTCCTGAAAGGCTACAGAGGGATTTTTCTTTTCCTGGTCATAAGAAATCACCAATATTAAAATCCTTTTTTAAAGTCACGTAATTAAATTAGAAATAATTTAAATTGTTGCATTCTCTGCTTTTGTTCAAGGGGCACTGAGGCAATAAAGATGAATTACTGTTTACTGGGGCTGAATTATCAAGAATGGAACTGAGGGGACTTTCCTTCTGCAGAGGTAATATTAATTGTTAGCAGTTAATGGCAGAATTATAGGTTCATTTTGGTTTTATTTAAAACTTTATTGAATTAATTGAACCATGTGCACTGTGTCATAATAGGAAACATCAATAAACTCTAAGGGAAATTTCATTTCATTTCTACACTGAAGGTTGCTGTAAGAGCTTGTGTTATTCAGCTCAGATGCAGCTGCACAGCTTTTGGCTGTTTTGCCTGGGTTTGTTAATCCTATGTCAGGGAAAAGAGACCATTATCCACTAACATTTTATAGACTGTTTGTACTCCAAATATTCTATGTCAAAACTAATTTAGCAAGCTCAGTTGAGAAGGAGAAGAAAGTGGTTCATGCAAGGAGTGCAGGTTAACATTTGGGAGGCCTCAGATTTCTGTACAGGGCCAGGGACAACTGACAGGGGATTCTAGAGCCACCAAAATCATCTTCTTGGAGGGAACTGCTACACTGCTGGGCTCTGGCTCCTTTCTCCTTCCTGCCAGCCCTTGCAGGAGCCTGAACCTAAGAGTTCTGCTGATCCCATCCTCTGGAAAACCTACTGAAGGCGTTAAATGATGAGTTATACAAGAATTGGATTAAGGCAATGTTTGCACATCATTATTCTTCTTATTATATGTTCTCTCTCTTGCCCTATGGCACTTGAGAAACCTGACACAGGCTGAGGCCACCCACAGCACGTGAACATGGCCTTTGGAGCATCACCAAAAACCATCACAGCTCCAATCAGCAGGAGAGGCGGGGAAGAACATTCATTAGCTCATTAACCCTTTTTTAATCAGGATAAAACCTTCCTGCATATATCAAACAGAGAATCCCAACTGGTTTCTTGTCCTGTGATCTCCCTTTGTGTACATACCAAGAGATAACATACTTATCTGTCAGTGTGTACTCCTGCTCTGATCTTTATAATGTTTGACACTTTGGAAGATTTCCTTCTGGTAAAGACTCCTACAAGCTTGAACAAGGTTGTATCAATAAGAGCCAAAGCTATTTAATTTGGTCCAGTTTCACAATTCTTGCAATTCTGAGTCGGTTTACTGTGCAAATACAAAGGAAATAAAACAATAGAGGTGACTCCACCCCTTGTTTTTATCTGTATCACAGCACTCAGGCAGAAAGGGTTGACAGAACTCTTGTTTGGCTCGACCTGCCCCAAGCTTAGCTCATCTGGGCTCCCTCCAGTAGCTGGATAAGAGTAACTATGCCAACAAATGAGGAATAAGCCTATTGTAATCCTATTTAACATCTCTGACTAGCCATGTGATTCAGCTGCTTCCCTGCTAAAGGCATGATGCAGTAGGAGCAGTTCAAACCTGGCAGCTTTGGGGAAAACCCTTTAACTTACCAGAACTGATGGCAGTTCTGATATGGAATACAGCATTTTCAGTAGTTGTGACATGCAAATAGCTGTGAAAGCTGAGGCTGCTGAAATAAATGTTCATGGTGACAATAAAAATCAGTTCAAGCCAATTTGTAACACACAGAAATTCTTTCCAAGGGGAGGCCAATGGATTTGATTTGTGACCATATCCCAGGGAAACGCTGAGATTATTGGTGGCTGACACATTCAACTGTGACCATCACAGCACTGATCCCAGAGCACCCCATGCAACTTCTGGGCAATGTTTTCAGATGCATTTTATCTGAATTTGCCACAGATTATGTTAGTGAAACAACAAGTTGATTTCCAGTAAGAACAGCAAAATAAAACGTTTTCTTCATAAGCAGACAGATCAGATTTTTTGGATAAAAGTTATTTCAACTCTATTTGGCCAAACTCTTCCTCCCCACCCAGCCAAGGACTCATGCCAAGCTCTGGATAAATCACTGGCAGCCATTTCCATGACATGGTTGGCTTGAAAAGGCTTGGGAGGAATTCCAGCACTGAGAATTCAGCTGCAGGTGGAGGAGCACAATCTGGAATAGGCAATGGCAGTCATCTCCACACACTGGCACTTGCAATCTTTTTTTCTGGCTCACAAAAACTGGTGCAATCATAAGCAATTGGTGTAACACTCCATTACTGCTTACAAGCATCTCCATCCTTGCATGCGCAGCAATACGACTGAAGCTATTGGCTTGACTTTGAAGTGGCAAGCCCTTAATCAATTCATATTCTGTTCAGTTGGTGTCAGCATTCCTCAATAGACAGAAAAAGGTGCTTCAGTTCCATCTCTTAATGATTGGCTGAGGATGGCTCCAAACCCACAGAAATATGCATAGCTCACAATCAGCAAGACCCTCTGTTCATTGTGATGGATGAATGTGGAGTTGGACAGCAGTTGCTCAATATTTTGGAATGTCTCTGTATGCTGACAAGCCCTTCTCAGGATCTTCCTTGCTAACAGGCAGCAAGGCATTTTAATTACTGCTGACTTTTCCAAAACAGTTTTTGCTGCAGTAGCCAGAGCAAAAGAAGGGAAGGCTCCTGTCCCTCAATCTGCTTCCACTCTCACCAGTACAACCTGAATACAATGTGCTTGACCTTTTTTGCAATATTACACGGCCAGATCCTGCCCAGTTTGTTGTCCACCATGACCCACGGGGTTTGGGGGTTTTTTTGTGTTTTTGTAAAGCTCCATTGGCCTCCAACCTATACAGCTGCATGGAGCTTTCTATCCAGATAAAATCAGCATCTTTAAATCTATATAATCCTTGTTTCTCATGTCCTACACCATGGTATTAAGTTCCTAATGTTCTGGTATGTTGGCAGATGAAGATCCTACTTACAGGTTTCTAAGGCAGCATTCATCTTTTTGCTGCATGCGTCATCTTAATGCATATTCAGACTGATTCCTTCATTAGGCCCTTTCCTCTGCAAACATAAACATCAGAGAATTGATTTAGCAAAGAGATGACGCTGAAATGCTTTGTCTTGATTTTAGCCTCAAAGCACTTCAGTTGAAATGCTTAGCAACAAAGCACATCTCAGCAAAAAAGGGGAAGGACGCTGCCTAATTTTCATTTGTGAAATTGAAAACTCTGGACAATGAAAAGTGGTTTAGGAAATAAAGGAGCCTTCAGCAAGATTATGAGTTTGTTCTCAAGCACAGCAGGCCCACAGTGACAGTATAATGGCACATATATTGGCTTTATGGCTATTTTTTGTTTGGGATTCCCTGTTTTGTTAGCTCCATGATAAAATGAGTGTCCTCATGGTGAAAATTCCCACAACCCTGGCTAACTTAAGGCACACTCCTTAGCATGTCCCCCTCAATGCTACATGAATGTCACTCAGTTCACCCACAAAAGCTCTTTTCCCAGAAACCCTAGAGCTGCACTGGAGGTGATGACATAGTCCAGAGCTCATCCACACCCTTCCCATGGCCTGGGTGCTGAGTGTGTGCACGGGCTGTGAAGGAGCCTGCTTATCACCACCAGTGTGATCAACAGCACAGGGACAGGACCCTCCTGTGACACCTCCACTGCTGCTGCCATGCAGAGAGACGCTGGGATCACCTGGGTACCACAGAGAGAGATGCAGCATCCTGGGGGCACAGGGCAGCCTCCCCTGCAAATTCACCCAGCATGGTGCACGCTGAAAGCTTTCCAAGCCTTTGGCTCCTCCTTATCGAGGCCACAAACTGGCTGGGCTTTCACGGGAACAGCAATTCTGTTTCATGCTCTCTGAGGTGAAAAGCCAACACATGCAACTGATCGTTCTGCAAAGCAGAAAATGTTTTCAAAAGGGCAAAACTCTACTCTGGATCAAACCTTCCCGTCCTTGGGCTTGTAGCTACTCACCAAAGAAGCCCAGAGACCCAGCTGAGGAAGGAGTTGGTGGCACATTAAGGGCTACACAACCTAGAAAACAAAGTGACTTGGTAGAGGAAGATCTAAGCACAGAAATCAGCCTTCCTCATGAAGGTTTGTCTAAATGAGAGAGGTCAGTGAAGAAAAAAATTTCCCAGGTTTCTTTCCACCATCTCTACCAGTCAGAGTGTTGGGACAGAAATCACCAGTAGGGACCTGTCCTTGATTAATCTCTACATGGAAATGTAATAGCAACAGTGGAAGTTTTTAGCGCAGGAAAAAAAACCCACTTGGGTTTATGTCTAGACAAACAGAAATACCTTAGAGGTTTTGTTTATTTTTTCTGAATTGTAGAGGATTAGGGAGGACTGTTTTCTTGTAATTTTGGAAATAGCAAATCTTGTCAGATCTTATCTAGACTGCTGGCAAAATCTATAATGCTTGCTGTGCCTAATGTGTAACTTAAGAACTTGAAAAGGGGTAGAAGTGTTTAAAAACTAATGTTAATCTAATACTAAAGTAAAATTGAGTTAACGTTGAACCATTTTCAAGTCTCACTAGCATCTCAGACCTTAAAATATCTTCCAAATGAAAAGAACTTTGACGGCACTATGAAGCAAAATGCACAGGAATTTGCTTCTACAACAAAAAAAAGTAATTTTTAGCTTTTAAGAGAAAATACTGAGACTTAGAAATGATTCAGCATAGAAATTATGTCATCTCTGATAGAAGAGGAATCCAAGAGGGGACCCTCAGTACAGTTTATAACCATGACTAAAATAAGCACAAGAAATGGAACATGAGAGACATAATAGTTCTGACACAAAATTGACATGACAGACTAAAGTACAGTTCACAAGAACTAATTTCCAGCTGCTCAAGAGTTCCTATCTTTACAGCAACTAATATTTTTATTTCACCTGTTTGCCATGAACCATGACCTCAGCTCTTTCATTACAATCTCTCACATATTCCCTCTCTGTATTAGTGATAATCATCTTCCTTCCCAGGAAAAATGGACCCTGTCTTTTTAGGATCATGCAACAGAGATAGGGATAGGTAGCAGTCAAAAACACAAATAAAAGCCCCATTTTCTTTGCCCCAGACTCAAATACATGATTCAGGTCATGTATTTTTTGATTCATCATGATTTATACTGCTCAAATATCTCATCAATATATAAGAAATAAAACCAAGAAAGTAAATACAGTAGGCCAAAACCAGGACTCCAAGAACAAATTCCTCCAGATTATTGAGATTCCAGCCCCTGAATCATAAACCAGATTCATGGGTTTGGCCCTGGCCTCTGTGCAAACAATGGGGAGGCCCCTCTTCCAGTGAGGTTCAGCTTTTGCCAAAATCTTTAAGGAACAGTGTGTCATTTTCTTGAGGCTGCGATGAGTGATGAAACTTTCACAAGGAGCAGCTGACACACATTGCTCAAGAGGAGCACTGTCCCTGGAGGAGATGAGCAAAGGAAGGACACTCCACTTTGGATGAGAAATGTCATCAAGAAATTTGCCAAGTTCTTTGACTCACACAAATCAGAATCTGTCTCTGGCCCTGACCTGGCCACCAAACCCACACTGACATATGTTTAATGCAGTGCTGCCCACTGATCCTACCTTTACATAACACATTCATTGCTTCTGGTCAAGCTATGGCAACACAACTGTGCTGTTTCTTTCCCTTGTATATAAGGTAACAAAAAAAGGAGGACGGCAAGAAGAGTCAGAAATATGTTCTGGCTATAAATAGACTCCTTAATTGCTTAGCACGCTTCAATTATTTCATTGCACAATTACGGTTGTCAGTTCTTCACTCCAAAGAATCTTTCTCCACTTATAATCCAGAACTATGATTTAAACAGCACAGCATTAGGAATTTCTGTGTGCAGCAAAACACAACCAATTATAATCAGCACTGGTGAATTCTAATTTGACATTAGACATAATTAACTCCATGAGAAATTATCCTTATAATAATACTCAACAGGAAGCAAAGGCATCTTCAGAAACTCACTCTTAGGTGCAGTCACAAAGTTCCTGTATTTGATTAACTGCCTGACACAGAGGCCCAGGGTTTTTGGGTAGCCCAGATACCCGTGGTACTAAATTCTTCCAAGTAAAAGATTTCTTCTATCATCTCCTACTGCTGCAGAGCCTAAGAGGATCCAGAAGATTCCCAGAATCCTAGGGGAAGACAGAAGAGACCCTATGGCACAAAAGAGACTTTTCATTTTGGCCTCATAAGTCCTTGACATGAAAGACAAAGGTTAATTCAAGTATGCTCTTGAATTTCTGCCAACCTTCCAGCTCAACATCAGGATCTGAATGTTCTCTTCAGTTTTGAAAACTCTTCTCCAATTTTAAGGCCATCTTCTCCCTTGCTTTACTTCTGACAGAATGGTTTAATCCTGGTTCTCTCTGCCTGAAGATATGGTCACTCAGAGGCATCTTGTCAGAGCAGCTGAACAAATGGCAGCTTCTCAGCCTAGGTTGCTAAATGAGGAAATTGATTTTGTGGAGCAAATAGTTTCTCTTGTGTCCAGGTCTCCTCCCTGTTGCAATCTTAGCTACAACAACATTGAGTTAGAGGTCTCATTTTAGGTGAAAAATGTAGCATGAAATAGGAACTGTTCAATTGGTTTGTTCTGTTCAGTTCACAAATTGAACAGTTCAACTGTTCATTCAGCTTTGAAAAACCAGATAACCCAAATCAAACAGTTCAACTATTCAATCAGCTTTGGAAAACCAGATAACCCAAATCAAAGCCAATGGGTATTGTTGGGCTGTCCCAGGCAAAACCAGAAGAAGATGGAGAATTACATTAGACAAGGCCACAAGGAGAAGGGATGCAAGCAGCATTACTGAAACCTGATATGCCAGATTTCACAATTGTCCTTGCTTCAAAGAGTTGAGTGTGACAGCAAAAATCACTCCCACGTGGCAAGCCTGGTGACAGTGACTCTCAGTGACACAGAGAAATCCTTTTAAATTTCATTAAGTACACTGTAGTTCTTGGCACCCTCCACTATTGTATACGACAGACATGAGTATTTCTTCACACTTACATTCTATAGCTCAAAAAATATTATCAGAAACCTGCAGGATGAAATCCTAGGCCCAATGAGGTGAATAAGAGTTTAGGAGAGCCAGAGTTCATATTTATAATCTTCTCATTTTCTGTTATCATGCATTCTTTTTCAAACTTTCCTTTTTCCACTTAGAAAGTGCTCTTAGGATAACAAAGCAAACATCCTGTGGATATAGAAACCTGACAAGGAATGAGCCTCTTGTGCTAAAAGCAATCCAGACCACTACATTTTTCATTAATTAGTATTTCTCTGAAAGTTTCTGATTAGCCTCCCAGCTGTTTCCAACACTTCAGCCTGAAACAGCCCAATAAATACGAAAACAAGTTTTCACATTTTTAAAAGCTAATGGCTCACAGCTTCTAGCTTCTGCATAGGCCAAGATGACCAGAAATAAACTGGGCAAAAAAATGAGCAAGGAAAGCAAAGACAAGTTCCATGAGGAACCGCTTCAGAAACCACAAATGAGAAAAAACAAGATAAAAGTTAAAGCACTGTAGAACTGTGTCCATCATCCTTCTTGATGAAGGACTGCTTTTTACTGGCAGCACTAATTTTTCTAACATTAAAATACTGTTAGTACCATATATATATATATATATATATATATATGTCCATATGATGTCTTCAGCGTGGCTAGTAAAGGTAAAAGATATTCACTGGTAAGCAGACATGACTTTCTGAAAGAATGAATGCAGACAAACAAAACACTAATGGAAGCTGTAAAAAAACCCATGTGATGCCATATTGCTCCTACGAAACGAAGTCTCTATGTTAAATTTTACTCACAATATTGTTATTTGTAATCAGGGCTGAGGGGGAAATGAATCACAAATACATTCATTTTTTCATCCAAAAGTAAGGCCCGTTCCCTGACCTTGCCTTCTTTAATAAATACACAACAACATTCATGTTTAAGATAACAAATTAACAGGACACTTCACTACACACACTTCTATCCCTGGGGAGAAGAGGAGAGTACAAACAACATGTGACAGATGTTAATCACATAACTTAATGCACTATTGAAAGTGGGTCAGCAGTAGCAATGAAGAGCAGCCCAGTGGAACCATAAAAGGATGGAATAGAGCTAGAATAAATTATAAAGACCTATAATACAATTGAAATGTGACTAATGAATTTGGCTTGTTTTTGTTGCATGAGAAAGTTTGTTTTGAACACGTTTTTGCAGGGGAAGGTAACCTCTCTTATCTGGACAGCTTGTGTCAGGATCAATATTTAACTTTGGAGATGGCAATTAACTAGACATATGTCACATGGAGATGTTGTTAAAATCAGTTGGAAAGGGAAAGCAAATAAGAAATGAATTTATCTTTCTCATTGCATTTTTTCAAACAAATGCCCTTTGTATGGTCATTTTCATAAAGTCATAGACTGAAACCAGGCAGTATCTTTCACAGGGTGAGAAAGACCTTAAACAAACAAACATCTAACTTTTTGTAAGGATGAGTTGCATGTAATTTGCTTCTCACTGATTCAGCAATCAAGGGACAGGAGTTCATACTTACTACTAAAAGCCTCATAAACAACTTAAACCCCTTTACTAAGGTGTGGTAGGGAGGAGTAGAAGGATGGTGGGTTTATGTCAAGTAATTTTGGTCAAAGTAAAATTCTAGGCAGCACACTTTAAAATTGCTAATCTCATCTCCATGATTGCAGCTGCATTGAGAAAACTGACTTTTGCTCCACTGATTTACTAGAATTTTAAATTCAGGTATCAATCTTTTTGTGCTGCCTTTTTGCAGTGAAGATAGAATTCAATCCGCCTGAAAAAGCCTGGCTAAGACATTTTCTTCTCTTTTATCTATTTGCTTTGCCTCCTAAATATAAGTTTGCTGAGCAAGAACTGCTTCTATGTATTAAACTAATGCCTAGAAAAACAGGACTAAGATTTTGACCGGGGCCTCAGACAACTACAACAGAAATAAGAAACAACCATAATAAGTTCTTTGGAAGAGCCCTTCCTTTTGCAATCTGTCCTAAAGGGAAAGGATTGTGCAATTAGAATGAAATTTTATCCTTCATTTCTGTAGAAAGGAAAAAAGAAAAGAATATTGACAGAAGCACAGAAGCATTGGCCTCCTAAACTACTTTTGATCTGTCTGCAATTTCTCAGAGTCTATACAACACCAAAATGACAAGATAGAGATAAGTAAATTCCAGTAAAATTTGGCCAAATAAACATTGCAATTGTTCCAAAGTTCTTCAAACAAATAGGAAAAAAAAAAAAGCAATAACCAGGTCTAATTGGAAGACTAAAAAAGAGCAATCTAAACATATCAATCCATAATGAAATACAAAAAGACAAGTGCATAACTTAGGAAATTAGGAATGCATTTTAGAAATTCTTTTATTTACAGAATCAATCAACCAGAGACTTAATAAACAAATCTTTCCTCACACAGTGTCCCTTTAATCAGTATGTATACAAACCTCTGTGACTGAACTCAAGGAAAAGAAAGTAGATGACAGTAAATCTTATTGCTGATTCCTGCTTTGGTGGAAAGTACAACCATTTGCAATCACATGCTTAAACCCTTTTTCTCCTGCAGAAATTCCCCTGAGGGGATCAATGCACTGCAGAAAAATTTAAGGCCAAGGGACCTATGGGTGTCACCTGGTCCAGCATTCTGTTTAAAACTCAGTTGATGGCCCAGTTTAAATTGCTCCAGTTTATCAAGATCTCTTTTACAAAGATGGCTCTGAGCAGGACATGATGCCTCAGATGGAGCTGCACAAAAGCCAAGCTGAGGTTTGTAAGAACCTCCCAAAATAATATCTAAGCAACTTTCCTAAGACTTTAAATATTAAGACCTTTAAATAAAGGGTTAATTTTGCAAAATGTTAAAATGGATTGAAGCTGTCCACAAGCATCCACGCGGTCTTGGATACACCTCCAAAATCTGTCCGTCAGGACATCTGGGCACAGCTCTCTGTCTTCCCACAGGAAAAGGTCTCTGAAAGGATTCAACAACTGAGGGGTTTGATCCCAATTAACACTTTTAGCCTAAGTGGTGCAATGCTGCAAAGTGAGTGCAGGTCTCAGACCTCGTGGAAGGCAAACCTGGTGCTCACTGATTGGAGAGATGGAGGTCCAAAAAGCCAATTTTGGAGATCCAAAAAGCCAGAGGTCTTCCCACAGCCACTTTAGGGTGGCAACTGCTTCCTGCTCCCACATTTGAAGCGCCAGCCCTCCAAAGGCAGGGAATGTTGTAAGTCATGACCAGGAAGCTGCACTGCTTGGGTTGGCTACACAGCCAGTGAGTCTGGAATAGTTTTGAAAGATTAAGCAAAAAAAGAACCTGGGAGAGGGAGATGCTGGTGGGAGTGGGAGGGAAAAACACACTGGTTCATTTGTAAAACTACCTGTTTTAGACAGCTTTTTACCAGCAGGGCAGCTGCTGGTCTCCCCCAGAGTGAACTGGTGAGACTGTTTTCAGCCTTAATCCTGAACAGAGCTGAATGTGGTGGGGTTTGCCGCGTGGAGAAGAGAGGAGCTGTGCCACAGCGGCACTTGTTCTGCTAGAAGAGCTCTTGCAGGAGAGTGGCCCATCAAAAAAAGCCCCAGTTTGTTTGTTTTATTCCCTAAGTATCAAAATAAAGCATTTAAGGATGCCTTCTACATTCAGTACTTTATGTTTCATGGTCTAGAATCATAACTCCTTTGACTAAATGCAGTGTAGTGAAGATGAAGGCAACTTCACTTTGAAAGTGAGTCCCCGAGCTCTCCTGCCATGACATGGCTAAGTATTCACCACATAGCTGTTTATATAATTTAAATCTTTGGTGTATTTTATTTTGTATCACAGTTTTGGAGTGGATTGAAACTACTCATATTAGTCTTGGTAACTATTGAGAAAAATGTCAAAACAAAATGTGCTGGAATTCAAGAGGGATTATAAATACACAGAGGGATAAGATAGGAACTAGTTTAAGCTTTAACTATCATATGTCAAAAGTTATTTTCTATTGGGTTTGAAATATGCTACTTTTTTTTTCCTTTTCTGTTTTAGTCCAGTGTTGACACAAGGAAAAATCAGCCTAGGTTGTTTAATGGCAGCTCTCTATAAAGCTCATAAAGGGAAAGAATGCATCCACTAGTAAAAACCCTGAACTCAAAACCTTAGATGATAACAGGCTGAAATCTGGAGAGCAGGTATGAAATTTAAAAAGAAATTTGTATCCAAGCATAGCACTAACACTGTGAATCCCTCATCAAGGGAAGGATTTTTAATGCATTGTGTGCCAAGTCCCTCACCTACCAGTAGCAGTGGATGCAAGCTGTCAAATGCCAAGCTTAGAAATTATTAAATTACTATAGATAAAATCTTAAATCGTTGTCTTTCTTGGGATTGTGTGATAAAGTGCTTAGAGTGTTTGGGCTGATGCATGCTTTTTCTGCTTGTATCCACTTAAACAAATGCTAGAAGAACACAGCTCCCATGCAAAATTCCTTGAGTAAAAATCCCTGAAAAGAGCTTCACTGGCTCCAACACTTTGGGTTATTTTATGAGAGAGGATGGAGCTCTTGCAATAAAGCACATTTTCATGATGTTAGCAGAGAAATCTCATAAATCACTTTCTTTAAAATGACATCGAAAAGAAAACCCCTGTGGGAGATTAATTGTGGTTCTAGATGAGTCATTTGGAAGAAGGGGGTCTTCATGGTGGGCAAAACATTCCAAGACATGATAAAAGCCTCAATTCCCCCTGAATTAATTGCAAGAAAAGACTCGCCCAAGAAGAAATAACTTCTATTGTTATTTCACTCTGTGCTGAAGAAGCAATTTAGGATGAAATCATGTGGTTCTAGAAGACAATGAATACTTTTACAGATTCAGATATTTCAGTTGCACAAGATATTATGCTCTGTTTTTCCTACTCTGGCATTCTTATGAGTGATGTTGGTAGAATTTCAGTAAGTGGTTTTCTGTCAACATCTCAAGCAGGTCAAGAAAAAATGCCCAAAAAAGAAAGAATGTTAGAGGTTGGAGGGAGAAACATGAATGTGAGAGTTCAACATGGAAATAAGTGAGAAAACAACCTCAAAACAATGTCTGAAGTGACAGCAGGGGACTTATTCCTAGGTCATTGCTCTCTGTTTGCATCAAGAAATTACAGTGGGAGGGATTGATAAAGAAAGGGGCAAACTGAGCTGGGAATGATGAACATGGTTTTAAAAACACGCAGTGGGTATGCTTAAGCACATTTAAATCTCTGTTCTCAAAACAGCAAAAAAGTTGTGGAAACAATGAAAATATGTTTTTACTGAACATGCCAATTCATAAGAACCCATGAGAATCACAGTGCCTCATTTTACATATTAATAGGCAATATTTCTACCATGTCTTAAGCAATTTTTTTTGCCTCAAATACAACATAAATTCACCAACTACCTAATA
>VZSU01000107.1:1192490-1206636 GCA_013398715.1 Nesospiza acunhae | reverse complement strand
CCTCCTCTTACCACATGACCCTCTTTCTTATTCTATGCGAAAATATTAGTTTTTAAGAAGTATTTTCTAATTCTCCCTCAAAAAAAGGAAAGATCCAGAGAACTGTCGGCAGCTCAGGTAGGTCAAAGTGCTGTAACTTGAAACAAATTAGCCCCAGTACTATAAATGTAAATACTTGGAAGACAAGAATCATCAGCAGTGCCTGCACATTCATGTTTACCCAAAGTTTTCAAATGGAGGAACCACCATATAAATAATATCACATATAAATAATTAAGTAGAAATAATTAAATATTAATATTGATATAAATGTTGATATAAATATTAATAGAAATATTAATAGAAATCATGTGCTTTGTAAATATGCCTTCAAGTTAAAAGGAAAAAAAACCTCACCAAAATATGTGGCTGTTCTATGACAACAATGAATGCAAGAGAAACTTACCTAGACAGCCTAGATGAAGGCACTAGTCCAGGTTTCTGAAAGCATCTGAATTGACAATCTAATACATGATAAGGCAACAGGATTTTGGAAATCAGGATATAAACACAGGACTTCCCCACCATTCTGTCTAATTGTCTGACATTGAAGAAACAAGAGATCAGTTGCATACTGATCTAGTTCCCATTCTCATAAAATGAAGCTTCCACAAGTTTTCTCTATAAATCAATGCACCTTAGAAACACAGAGCAGCATTTAGGAAAAACTGACAACTGGATCCCATCAGACTTATGATCACTACCAACCCCATCAGCCTGCTTGCTTTCTCTTGATCTTGTTTTCTCCAAAAATATTGAGTATTTTTTGCTCTTTCCTCCACTATATGCTCAAAGGACAGAAGCTCCTCTACTGAGTCCAAAACACATCACAATGTATCACTTAATAGCTGTAAAATCTGATGAGGAGTCCAAATTCCCCTAATCTCACTTCTGTGACAAGTCCCAGTGGTTTCTGTAGGTCAGTCAGTGTAATTGCAAATTGAATATGCTTTGAAGTCACACCATGGTTTTTGTTCTACATTAGATTATTTCTTCACCAGTTTTCTATATCTGTAGGTACTCTTTACTTGCTCATACCATGTTTTAATTCATGCAAAGCCCTTGATTCAAATTCTGCAGAAGGAATTAAAGGCTACGAGCGCTACTCTGCAAAAACACACAGTATGCTCACACTCTTCAAAAGGAGACCTCGAACTTGTATGGCCTTTGTTCCATTCAGCTCTAAAATTTGTCTTGAATCCTGACCTGCAGAGTCCTTGTTCAGTTTCCATATCCGAGCCCAACTTTTGCTTATTTGGAAGCTACCCTCATTTTGCTGTTTTCTAAAAGGTACTGGATCCAAATTCCCTGAAATGCAGCAGGGTTACCGGTGAAACCTATGGAAGGCTTATCAATTAAAATACAGCACCATTTGGTTTACATTTTTAACCGAATAATAAAAAATTATACAATACCAGTTTAAAATTTACTGTTTGGCCACCTCGGCTGCTGACCTTTTATCTTTTCTTCTGTGTGGAGACTTTACTGACCATCTCCATGGAGAAACTGAATGGCAGAGATAAGAATCACATAACTGAAAGGCAAATGTCTAGACTTTGGCCCCAGTTTGTTTTATTTTAATACAGTTATTGCATAATTGCTTGCAAATATCTTCTCATTTCTCACAGCTCTAAGATTTATATCACCCTGGTTAGCTGGTATTCACGAGACACACAATGCTCATAAAAACTGATAATAATATGAACAAAAAAAATGCTGGGGGAAGATGATTTGCAGACACTATCTGAAACTATTGATTAATATCTCTGTGTTGATACCCTAATATTCAAGAAATATGCAAATTTTGCACAGTCAGGAAATAGCAGGTTTATTTTTAAAGCAATAATCGTTTGTGTAAGGGGATTCAAAGCTTTTCTCTCTCACAGCTCACAGGTGAGCTCTGAGTCCCTGGTGGGGAGCAGTACAGTCTGGTGATGCTGAACAAAGTGTGCTTTCTCTCCTTTCCAGATACAGCTAGAAATAAAGTAATTCATCCCCCCTGCCTGCTGATTTGAAAAGCACTGGCTGCTTTTCAGCCTGTGCAGAGGTACTGGCTCTTCCTTTGCATGTTAGACATGGAGTGTGTGCACCTTGGACTCAGAGGAGCTCAATGCCTGAGGCTTTCTGGGCAAATCCCCCTGTGGGCTCGTGTTTGAATGTGAACCAAACTGTTCTGAAGATAAGACCGCAAATAAACAGCTTGGATCTTTTGGCATCAGCAATGGCAAAGTGTGCTTAGTGTGGCCTTTTGAAGGCAAGACAGTTTCTCCACAATGGGCTTTTGATCAAATTCTGTAACTATCATGTGCAAAATAAAACCATTAAACTTGCTATTTTAGACTAATGCTAGAAGATTCCAGCTTTCACCTATGTCCATTTATGAGGTAATTTATCAACCTGAAAGCCATTGGGGTGAAATTAATTTTAGAAAAAGTCTAATAAAGTTACAACCACGTGTTTAACCAAGCTCAGATGGCCTGATGGCAATAAAATAAAATAAAATAAAATAAAAATGTGCCATGATTGAAAAGCTCGGCTATAATTTTAAGAAGACCATAGTGGGGAAATCTGAGATGCATCTCCCACAGCTGCAGGACCTCAGCTCTGTTCCACACGTGACAAGGGAGCACAACTCCCACTGAACTGAGCTGAGCTGCATTTTCCATCTCTGTCTGTGACAGGTCAGATTCCCAACTGGTATAAATCAGCCCATTCCATTAAAGCCCATGACAAGCTGGACTGATTTACACCAGCAGGATACTGGATCTGACCTCTTCTCTGTCCTGCAGCCATTGCATGAGCAACTTATAAAGGCTCCTGGAAACCAGTTGCATTTGTGCCTCCAGCTTCTGGGCAACTGTGGGGTCCCTCTGCCCATGGAGGCAATAGAGCGACAGGTCTTGGAAGGGGAAAAGAGGCAATTTGTGGCCAATTTCTCTACTCAGACCCAAGAGAAGGACCATAGAGAGTATACGAGCTCCTCATCAAAGAGCAAAGGCACAGCAAGACCAAACAAATAAACATATGATACCCTCCACTCCCTCTACAGCTCTGTTTTCTGGTGTTCAGATAAACAAATGGCTGCAAGAAAAGTGAAGCCATCCTTGCCATTTACAGTTTGCAGCTCCATAAATACAGTGCAGAGCCATTTGTAATGCACAAGTTGTTTTGGGTAATGAATCATTAATTGACAAAGTAAACACAGCATTACTATAAGTATGCTGGAAATGTTTTTGCTGATGTTCAGCATCCTTTGGGAACTTCTTGTACTTTGCTCAAGATTGCATCTCGGGAGGATTATTTTTTTCCCCCTTAAAAAAATTGGAAAAAAACAGTCATTTATTTTGAAAGCCACACTTTATTGTGTAGCTGCTAGAAAGGAGAATGCTGTCCCTTTTCCTTCTTTCCTGTCCCTCTCATGTAAAGAGCAAACAGCAGCATTAGCACCAGAAATGCAACCACAATTAATTCCATCTCTGAGCATGAGTCAAAACCATTGGCAAGGCTTGGTGGGAGCTCACATCCCCTGACATCACACAGGGATGGAGGGACGCTGAGAGGGCTGCACTGTAAATGTGAGCACCCAAAGCCCCGTCATGTGGCACTGGCTCCACTCTCAAGGCAGCCTTTTCTTCTGACTTGAGTAAGTTTTACACCTAAGAGACAGGTATGTTCATCCCCAGTCATCTTTCATCATTGTCACTGCTTTTCAATGAAGGGATGGGACCATCTTTGAGCGAAGAAGGATTCATTGCTCAGATAAACATCGCTCTCAGAGGCTGTGAGATTTTAGAGGAGCGAGCAGTTGGTTATAGCTCCAAGTAGTCACAAGTTCTTTGTTACAAGGCAACACAGAACTTTCTAATCTAATAGTCACCACCGGGTGTATTTTGCTTTTCTAACCCATCACCTTTACTTGTTTCTGCTGCACTGTGGATACCTTTACCCAATGGCTATTATCACACATACACACAAATGCTTCTATTATAACTTCGAAACTCTTTGCTTATTCTACAAAAACCACACCCCTACATTAGAAGCCCTTCACCATCTTATCAGTTCAGTTTCTCACTCACTTAGGGCAAACTTTCACTTACAACTATAGAAACATAAGTTTATTATTTTTCTACTTAATATCTGTGTACATTATTTTTACATCCATCCAAGCTCCTTCCAAGCTGCAGATGAAACCCTCCTGCATCTGCAGGAGTTTCTATCTTTCCATTTCCCACAATACTTCATGCTCTCTTACTACAAAAGGAAGTTTACATGCGCAACAAATCCATTGTAAGGGAAAAAATATTCAGGATGTGACCAAATCTTCATGACCATACCCTTCAGGGACATCTTTTGCTGTCCATGTTCATCCTGCTCTTTCCCCCAGTGTTTTTTTGGCTGTTACCCAAGGTGTATGTTTGCAGACATGAGTGACACACCAAAGCATATCATGAGCTGCCCCTGCTCTTGGCACAACCAAAAAAAGCTTCCGAGCTTTGACAACACAGGTTATATAGGGAGGCAAGGAAAAACAGAAAGGAAATTGAGCCCAGCAGTCTTCCTCAGAGTGTGTCACACAATTTTAAATGCTATTTTTTTTATCACAGGGGGTTGTTTAAGTGGAGGGCTGGAAGAAGGGAAAGGGTAGAGAAGGGAAGCAGGGTTTTGTTTTTTGTGAAAGCTGCCTAATCAATCTCTCTCTTTCAGCCTGCAGAACAACATTCTTCACATCTGTACTGCAGCATCTGCCTCCAAGTGCAGGGGGAGCTCCACTGAAACAAGTTCTTTAAGTATATTTTAAAAATACAATACTTGGTAATATCTAAGTGCTAAAGAGGATTACGGCTAAATTTCTTTTTACACAAAGAAATAAAATTTATTTTCTGTAAAACATATTTCCCTTTTTATATGGGAATGTGACAAGCGAATTAAAAACCCACCTGAATTTGCTCATATCCTCTTACAAATCATATTGTAATGTGATAAAATCATATTGTAATTAATCAAATTATACTGTAATTAATATGATAGACTGATCAGATGCAGTAATTTTAAAGTATGATTTTGAAGTCAAAATTTCCTTTGTTGCATGTTTTTTACTTTTACTTTTTTAAGATTAATTGAACTGATTTTAATTAAAGCACTGTGCTTTCAGAAGGAGGAGAATGAATTCCAAAATGTTTTAGAAATAATTTTGAGATTTATAAAAATCTAATTAAAATATCTGCAGTGAAAAAAAAATACCTTCTTAAAATCCATTACATTGCTGCTCTCTTTTTGTGAAAATTTTAAAAGTTAAAAGTTGTACTTCCATGAAGAAGATCTAAACTTTATTACCAGTCCAAGTTAAACATTTATCACTTTAAAAATATTTCACTTACTGTGCAGCAATGTCACAAGGGAGCTTAAAAACCTAAAGCAATAATAAAGCAAAAACCAGAAAATCACATACTAATTTTCAATTTAGCAGAAACATCTTTATAATTTTGCTGTTTCTAATTAAAGTATGCTTCTGGGTTAGATTAATTTTAATGCTGAATAAAAATGAGCAAATCCTAAAATCAATCTTTTGTAGCACCTCACTATTTAGGGTTGTATTCTGCAAAAATTGGAAGCCTCAGAGTATTGCATTGCCCTATACTGTATTGGGTGGCATTTTACACAAAGTTTCATAAAATCTGAGTTTTTCAGGCTTCAAAAACATCTTTAGTAAAACTGCAAGGAAGAGCCTTGGGACAACAGGGTTGTTATATATAACAAGACCTCCCAATTCTTCATGTTAAATGCATCAACCAAACTCTTATACTATTTATCACCTTACATAAACACAGCCTTTTTGGAAACAAAGAGCCTAAGACTTAATAATTTTATCCATTCTAAGGAGATCTCTTGAATAAAATTGTTCCTAGATCTCTTTTAATTTTGGGTATTTTTTTTGCTTTCTTACAAATACTTGCATTTTTTGGGTAAAATGTCATGTATTTATCTGTATTATTATAGCCCTTTACCAGAGGCCAAATCTACAGGCTTATTTCATTACTCAAAATTTGCAGAGTTGTTTAGATTTTGAAGAAGATGTACCTAAACCAGCATCTGAAACCATATAAATTTTATAACCACAGTGAAGGCAAACCAGACACTAATTTGAGATGCTGTGTTTCCAAGTCCTGCAAAGAGCTGAGCTCATTTGTCTATCCAGAAAATCAGAGCTAAAAGAATTTTTCCATATAAGCACTAGTCACTGAAGGACTTTAAAAGTGCAGGTATCCCACCTTTTTTTCATCGTATACATAGATAGCTGTAAAGATATGACACATTAGTCTGATTCTCTAGGATATCTGTTTCATCAGCACATAAAATAATAGTGCCAGTTCGTTCAATTTTAATGTAGTAAACTGGGAATAAAACAGGAAATCCAAATTTCTAAAACAACATTAAAAGGGAGGCAAACCCCCTGGAAATGGAAACAACGGTTGTGTATCACTCTAGCTGTTAAAACATATTTAGTCCAAACAGCTGCTGCCTCTCTCTGTCTCATAACCTCCTCCTCAAATACCACAGGGGATTTTCTATTTTCTCTGTTTCTGATGGACACAACAAAAATCTTGCACACAAGGCTGAAAGCAGTCCATAGAGAAAAGAAATATATAACTTAAAAATTTGTTAAAGTTGCTACTTTAGTGCTAATAAGAGGCAAACCTGAGCTGTATTCACGTGAAGCTTGTGAACAGCAGTGCCTGCTCCTCTGTACAAAGAGCCAACACACAGCACTGTCAGCAGCGGGTCTGCACCAGGAGCCAATGCAGGAGGCTACTCTAATGATAACAGAGTTTAAAATTGTGTATTTTCACTTCTTTGCACTCAGAACCAATGCAGCAGGAGCCTAAGAGCTAATATCCAGAATTTTAGAGGTAATTTCAGAAAACAGTTGAAGTGTTAAAGAGCTGTTCACCTTTCAGGAAGATGCATCAGCAGTGTTTGTTCTTTGCTGAAAGATTATTACATTTGCCTCTTTTATTGTCTTTTAGGGGGGGGTTATTACCTGGGTTTTGGGTTGTTTGACTTTTTTTTTTAATGAATACTAAATTTTCTATAGAAAAATTACCTAATGGGTTACCTAGACAGTTCTGGTAGCTATAGACAGACAGACCTTCGTTATTGCTTCTTGTGTTAAAACCCAAGAATTTCGTTAAGAGTTTCCATAATTGGGATACCCATCCATCTCTTGCCTCCAAAGAACAACCTGATTATCAATCTCTGCAGGGAACCAGGGCCATCTACTCAGACACCATCTGGAGCCCAAGCTCTGTTCATTAGGATATATCACTGACATGGAGCCATGCTGCCAAAAGATCTCATCAGCTTACCTTTCACAGGTATTTTCCTTGAGATTGCTAAATGGGGAATTATTTACTGCCATTCAAAACCACCACGAGCCAGGAAAGAGTTACTAGAGTGTTTTCTCTGCCTGTAAGAAAAAGAAATTATTTGGGATTACTTTTAGCACAGAATTGATTCCAGTAGACTGACTCCAAAAATAGGAGGTAGCTGCAGCTGGCCTGCTTCTCCTCTCAGTTTGTCCCTGAAGCAGAAAACCTGAACTAGGAGCAGTGATACAGCATCCAACCCTTTGGAAAAGGTGCTGAGCACAGCACAGCTGTGCTGAGGACTCACCCAAAAACTGCCTGAAAAACACAGAGTGAAGGATGCGCAAGCTCCATCACTCAGGAGCACCTGCAGCCCTGCAGATGTTTGAGCAGAGCAGCAGAGCTGGGCAAGAGGAATTTTGCGGTCGTTCAGAAGCTTCTCTAAATTAAATGGAACTGTGAAGACTGAATTTTCCCAGTCCTCAGTTTTAAAGAAAGCCTGGGCTAAGATGCTCTACCACTCCTGCCATGTCACAGGAAAACTTATGGACCTCAATCTGTAGAGTTTCTTAGAAGTTATACCATTTTATCAGAGTACTTTACTGATAGAAAGCACTTCTGGTGCACTGACCAAGCAGCACAACATCTCACTAAAACAGAGAAGACATTACTTTGCTCCTTGTGTGAAAATGGGGAGGGCTTGGAAGAGAGATGTGCAGACTCTCTTGCTCAGTCAGCTAACAGAAAATAGAATTTCTGCCCTGGAATCAACATTCAGCACTTACAGGAACATAACAATGCACAACAACGACAAAGAAATTCAAATTATTGTACAACAGTAAAAATAATTGCGGAAAGTACAAGAGTGGTTAACATTTGGCAACAGTAAATTAATGTTATTGTTTTAATTAGTTTCCTTTTCAGTTCATGAGTTGACTTCATAAAGCTGTTACTTCGTTTTGATAGAGAAAAACGTTCACGAATGCTCACATTCTGCAAAAGCAACAGAACATTAAAAGTCTTTCCTCTTAAAAAAAGATGGGTTTATTCATCTAGCTATAAACCAGCATATTAGTTTAAAAATAACCTAGGAAGCTATGTCTTTCTGAATTGTGATTTTGCCAACACAAAGAAATAGCTCATATATTTATCTATCATTACAGCCTGGTTATGGGAACTAGAAAAAGGAATGCAATGATAGGAACATTAACCTTTAACAATGGTTGAGCTATAAGCCACTCTTGTTCCAAGAGTCCGGTTGCACAATGGGCCTTTTTATGATAGTTTAAAATGTCTTTTCTGATAGCAGTGTTTATAGAATTAGCTTGCGATGACATCTTCTTTTCTATTTCTCAGGGCCCTAGTAAAGCAGGGGAAAGAATGTCTCTGCATGGGGAAAACCAGACAGGGACAAGCTCCATGGCTATCAGAGAAATGAGACATTTTGTCAGGATTTCCACTGAGCAGGGCAGCGTTCCCTGTCACCTCCTTTCTAAACACAAACACTGCACAGCCTTTCCTTCCCCACTCCTTGGGGCAGAAAGGAGCTTGGACATTTTTCCATCCCACTTCCCACTGCATTTTCCCCATTTGGTTTTTCATGAACCTTGCCCTTCACATTTTTATCACGCTTTCTTTCCACACTCACTAAGAATTACACAGCAAGCTCTGATTTGCCATCTTCCTACTAAATACATGTTATCTACATATTTTGTATGTGTTTTCACACGTGGTAACCTGAAGAACTCATTGTTGAAGCAACAGCTCTTCATTTACAAAAGGCTGAGTTGCAAACATTTCAGGAGTATAGAAATCTCTCCTTGTTGCAATGGGGAAATGAAGTAAATTGCACAAAGTTAAACAAAAATAAATGGTATCACTTATGCCAATTAAAATAATTCTTTGCCTGTATTATCATTTACATTCAGAAAAGCAAAAAAGAAATGAAGACATGCAAGTTTTTTACATTTAGGTAGGTCTCATGATTGTATTTACGTATGAGGGCACATTTGAGATTAATTGCAAGAGTTTCCCTTTTTTCATGTTTTTTGGTCATAAGATTTAGCTGGGAAAACCTGATGTGTCCAGAGTTAAGATTCACCTATCTAGCGTATGAGTCAATGACATAAAATGCTGGTTTCCAAATTATCAGTTTTCAAATTACCTATGCAATATTGCCTACAAAAAATTCTTATTTTTAGATGCGAAGACAGAACTTCTTTACCAAGTTACCAGTGCAAAGCTCAATAGAGAAGAGAAGGTATGACACCTCCATTTGTGTTGGTTCAGAGCTGTACTGCAGTTTTGAGCTAAATTCCCCAGTCATAGCCACTTGCTGGTTATTAGCTGGAATTTCACAGAGTTATTTCACCACACATGGACTGAATTCCTTAGGAGGAAACCAAACGTGGTTCCAGATGTGCACCAAATGTCCACACCAGCTTCTACCAGGGACGCAGGCCCTGGAGGAGATTGGTCCTGTGAACAGCTTCAAATGGAGCTCAGCTGCTTTCTGCACAAAATTTTAAGATGTTCTTCTTTCTTACAAATCAAAACTTTTATACAAAACAGCACCAACATGCTGGAGAGCTTCTTTCTCAGGATCAAGTCTCTAAGAAAAGGGGGTTAATCACATTGATTTCAGACAGTCATTGAGCTCTGTGGACTCATATTACTGACAACCATAAACTTGTACCTTGCAAAAGCATGTTATACAAAATAAATCAGTTTTTATATAATACAATAGCTAATATTTAATATATAATACAGTAGCTAATATTCTAGGATAGATTTACCATATTCAAGGAGCATAGATAGATGTTTGGGATAGATGTTTACAAGTCCAGAAAAAAACACACTATCTTGGATTTTGTCATTAATTCAGTGACTTTTGCACTAGATACGCTAGCCAAGAAACGTCAAGCAGAAGCACAAATTCCCTTTAAATGTTACTGTGCTTTCACTGATAATATCTCAAATAAGTTGCATTTAGGAAAAACATAAAATCATGTTCTACATCTACACACCCCAAGATCTCCTGTCCTTTTATTGGATTCAGCTGGCATGGCCTGGAATTTCTCACAGGAAGTCAGCTTTTGAAATAAACCATGTCTCAAGTATTTATTGATTTTTTTGGCATCAAAAATCATCTCTTTTGGTACTGTATCAAACTTTACTAGGGGACTTTTGACTACCCACTGATATTTTACCTAATTTGTATATTAAGGTTCATATTTGATCTGGACTGAAAGAGTATCCACATTCCTTATATGACTCTAAAAAAAATTCACATTTTTGCAGGTCTATAACCTGTCAAGAAATTAATCAGAAAACATGCCCAGGTGCCAAGATGATTTCTACCTGTCAGCATTATAAACACATCCTAGGATAAAAATACAGTAAAATTATTGAGCATAGTAGCAATACACATTAACAGACCTTGAGACATTACTATGACTCAAGTTTTTCCTCCATGCAAATTTGTTTGAACAAATTTTAAAAAGAAAAATTTTGATATCATTCATGTTTCTTCTTGGGGACACCCTGGTACAAGACAGTCACCTGAGACTGTTTATCATTTACTTTATGCATGCTGCAAGTTTGGTGCATTAACAAAGCATCCAATTACACAAAATAAGGAAACCATATCAGAATCTTTCTGCTGGTTGGTTGGTTTTGGCCATAGCTATGCTTAAATTATTCTGAAAGAGAAGAAAATCTGCTGTGTTTTTCAGCTGGGCCTACTTGCTGTGGCAGCGATATTTGAGTGTAGCCATGATTGTACATCTATTTTGTCATGATTTATATTTTTATTTCTCAGTGGTTTCATAACTCATTAATGGAATAATATGGGATCTCTCAAGTGTACAAAATTATAGATATCATTAGTATATGTAGGTATTAAATCCAAATTATTAGCTGTTTAAAGTGTTTAAGAAAATGGTAGGTTTGAGGATAAAACCTTTGGGTTTACCTTATCAAACTCAGTCCTTCCAGGACACTTCATGGTGCTGACCAGTACAGCTCTGCTGCTCAGCAGCACCATGACGTCTTAGACAAGCTGAAGGTCTGCATCATTTTTTCCCCCTATCTGTAACATTCCAGTCCACATTTTCAGGTATAAATTTTGGTCCCAAGTAATACTGGCTGAGTCTCAAGGAAAAAATATGGCTCTCAAGTACAAAATGAAAAATGAAACAGCTCAAGAACCCCCTTTTTGTTGGTTCCTATATTCATCTTTTCTTGATCCCTGGACTTTTTCAGTGGTATGTGTCCTGCTGTGGAACATGTTACCTAATGATCTTTTTTCTCCCTGAATTCATCACAGGGTGCAGAAATTAATGACATCCATAACTATGTTGAGGTCTGTTAGTAGTAACAAACCTGGAAATTAATTTGGAGGTACATGACTCTTTTCTAACTAGATTCTAACTTTTCTAACTAGATGGGACCAAAAGAAAATTGCAGCTGCTGGAAATCTGCATTTAAATATTTCAAAGTACTGTGTTGATTTTAAGGGTTGAAAGAACAGTAAAAAGTGTTCATAAACGGTCACAACTTATATTTTGCCAAACTGTAACATGGGTTTGATAAAGTGTTAGCAGTGTCTTGTATTTCATCACGCTTTATATCATTATGCAGAATAGGTGTATTCAAAGACACTGGAAACCACAATGTAACTTGAATGCTAGATCAAGTTATCATTTAGGGTATTCTGACTGTGAAATCAGACTTCCTCTTGGTTTTGACAACATTTAATTGGACTTGTTTTGGAATATATCAGTTCCTTCACTCCTATGGCGAGGGAAAGCTGTGCTGAAAGAAAATAACCCACTTCCAAGCATAAATAAACAACCAGCCTGAGCTCCTCCTCACATGGACCTAAATAAATGATGCTGTGGTATTACAAGGTGCTGCTGTGAGAGCCAGGAAAAGCCTGAAATAGTAAAGAGAGAGCCACACCATCCATTACACAAGCAGCCAAGCAAATGGAAACTTCCTGCTGCTAAATCTTTCTCCAGTGAAGCTCTAAAAGCAAACCCAGTCTCATAAGCAGTGCCAGTCCTGGTGACAGCTGCTTGGACAAGGCTCCTGTTGTCCTGCCCAAGTCAAAGTCAGCTTTATAAATTTGATGTATAATGTATTGAGCTGAACTGCTCCTTCCCATCCTCTCAGAGCGCTGCCTCATCTCATATCCTGTGACACACTCTCACCTTTCCTAGAGGAAAGGTTTCCAAAGTTAATTGTCAAGTTATTTTATGGGAAGAACAGACATATAATCTGTTGATGACCTGAGGTGAAGGAGGCAGAAAATAAAGTTTTAATCAGCTAAAATATATTTCCGTTTCATTTTGTTTGCAGTAAATTTGTTTCTCCCGATTTGATCTCAAAGCTTCAGGCAAATAAAATAATTAGATTATTTTTTATGTAAAATTATATATTTTTCTCATTTAAACATCATCAAAACAGATTTTTTTACTGCCTTTGAGATCATCTTCCTTACAGTCCAAGGATGATTATATTGGTTTATGCCTTACATTCTGGGAGATAAAAACAGAGACAGAAGAGAAGCAGTGGCCAAGCAAACACAAACTTGTAAATCTCTCTATGTCTACAGACTTTTAAAATACAGGGAATAAAATGGTCATAAGGCTCTGAGCCAAGTTAAAACACTGTAATAATACAAGTTTTTTGTGAGGCTCTCTGACATGTCCAAAAAAAAATTTAAAAAGCAAGGCATACTTAAAAGCTTCATCAGGCAAAATGGCAGCTATGTCTTAAGTGATAGTAAAAGGCTTTGATGTGCAATTTCAGTGGATTGGTCAGTGCAACCACAAAGGCACAAGGCTTAGGATTGCCTCACCACGTTATACAAACATCTGACAGGATGAATTTAGGTAGAATATGCACCTGCCAGACTAATCCAAGATCTATGAAATTGGTGAATTTGGCATGATTTCATCTTGATATTTTCATCATGATGTTTACCCAGAAAATCAGCCAAAAGAACACTGCTTTTGACAGTGCAGGTTGCACAACACATGTGGCAGAAGGATGGCTGGCTATTTCCACAAAAAAAAAAAAAACCCTTGATCTCTTCCAGGCTTCTCCATGTGGTTCCCCTGATGTTATAATACATGGCAAGAGAAAATTATTGAAGCCCAAGTTTCTGGATTTGCTGTCTGCAGGCTCCCACAACAATAGCACCCAGCACTCCCCAGATATTTGCTCACTTGATCACCTGCTGCTAAGCACCTGCAAGCATTCCTCCTCATTAGTCCTTCTCCAGAACATCCATCAATTTAATGGAGCCAGCCCAAAACTGTTTGGGGCTTACAGCTGCCCAGAACAAATTCAGATGCAGAGCACCAAGGTTTTGTAACCCCTCATCCTATGTATGTTGTGTTTAAGAAAAGTGTTTAAGAAAATGGTGTACCAAATGGTGTACCAAATTTCCTTGCAGAACTGAAGTCTAGGTCCACGAGTATCTCACCTACCCCCCAAACAACACAAAGTTCAAGATTTTTTGGACTCTGGATCCTTGCATAGTATGTTCTCAGAGAAAGTACCCATTGCTCACCGTTACGGAAATGTAAATTGCATCAGATAAAATGGTTTTCCCATTCAACATGCAGAAAAGGCCTGAAGGAACAAAACAAAGGCTTAATAAAGAGCATAAAGAAAATTAACAGGAATTCCTCTAGGCTGAATGTTAGAATACAGCCAAAACTATTGAAATGCCC
>VZSU01000107.1:1170319-1192485 GCA_013398715.1 Nesospiza acunhae | reverse complement strand
GGAAAGGGGGAAATGTGTTCAGATGCTTCTGTCAGTTTGAAGAATATCTGTGGGGCTTTGACAAACAAGATGAATGTTCTCATTCAAATGCACCACCAGTTATTTAACTTACTTCCCCTGAATGTCTGGACTTCAACCGCCTGAAAGACTGAAATATTTTGTCCCATGAGCAATTCTGGTTTGCTGATTTATTTGTAGTCTGTGCTGACCCCTTCTCAAAGAAATATTCCTGTTTTGAGCATCCACATCTATGCACAGAACAGGATTTCAAAGCATGATTTCTTCAGAGCCCTTGCCATCAGGTACTTGTCCATGTCACCAGGCTGGTTTATATTGTTTGTAGGTTTGCTGGTTCTCTTTGGGGAAGTTCTGAACTGCGGGCTTTGCTGAAGAGCAACCTTAGCAAAGCTTCCACTAAGCTGTCTTCTCCTCTTTGATTTTAGCTGTTAAATATTTAAGGCATCTAAAAAGAACCTGAATTCTTTCCTTGAATTGATGTGCAATTCACTGTCTTGAACTGCCACAAAAGCAATTGAATATAGAAAAGAACAGGAAGAATTATACAAAAAAGTTTCAGAAAAAAACATTTCTAATAATGATGTCTCATGGTGAGATTAAGCCCCTAAGTTTTTAGGGATATAAAATATTTCTATTCTAACCTAGTAGCAATTTTACTAACACAAGATTGTGAAAAATGGAAATGCCTCTCTATTTTGCAACGCATCCTTCTCTTAGGAGGGACTGTCCTGCATGGATCTAGATTCAAGGCTCATTTTTCAGTACCTATCACATCACATTCACTTTGCAAGTGAATTCACTTGCAAAGACAGTCTGACAGAATAAGTCACACCATTAATCCACAACACAGCCAATGATGGGACAGAAAACAGGCTCCCTGGCTTAACTCAGCCATGAAGTTGGGCTTGGCACAAAAAATCCTCTGTTTTTAATCTCCACAGAGGAAAGCCGACACCATCTTTCACATGGGCTCAGTGTTGTGAGAGTTCTCTATTTATAAATGCCCAGAGTCACTTCAGGGATGGTGCTAAATAAAGCAGGCAGCAAAAATGTAAACTACTGGCTGATGTTTTGTTTTGCTCCATATAGCCACCAGGAAAAAGTGAAATGTTTCAGAATCCCCAGAGTACAAGTGGAAAAGAGTCTGCACTACAGCTCTGTCTTATTTTGGCTGCTCAATAAAATGAACCATTAACCATTCTCAGAGTGCACATCAGCACTCCTCGGACAGTAGCTGTGTGACCTGCCATCAGTTTCACCTCTGAACTTATTATGATGTTCAGAATTTTCCAGGGAGCTGAGAGAACAGGAAAAGCTCAGCTGGTGTACCATTCCATTCACTGAGAAAAGCCACTAGCTGAACTTATTTGCTGCAATTCCTAAAGTCTAAACTTGAGAAATATTACATTCTAGCTTTGATTGTAAAGGAAAAGTGTGAGGGATAAGAAATTCCCTCTTTCCGTGCCACATATTAACTGCAGCAAACCCAAAGCTCCAGTGGCTGTTATGATCCTGCCATGCAGCTTCCAAGTTTTCCAGCTCTAGTGGTCTCCTTGCACTCTGGGCTCATTACTTCCAGTTTCCTCCCCAACAAACAGGGTCAGAATCTCCTCTCATTCCCAGTGACATGAGTCTGCAGCTACTTCATAGATCTCCGTGAAATTCTGACAAGCTCCTTCCACATTGACCAAGAACTAAAAACTCCCTCCTGTAAATGATGTGAAAACATAATTCACAGAGAAACAGAGCATTAATTCTGGGTTCTGTTGAGGTCAATGGGAGTTCTGTCACTGGTTTCAGCAAAAGCAGGATTTGGTCCCCATGTACTGAGTAATCCCAGGGATGTCAGTATATATTCATTTGGCAGGAGAACAAACCAACCTCTGCTTGCAGCTACTTCTACACAAATCCTTCTATTTCAGTGTTATCACACACTCCCTAATTCATTCTCAGGAAGTCTCCTACACAAGATTTTTTTTTTTGGAAAGTAGTGCTTAGTGATACCTTATGCTCATGACTGGAATACACCAATACTTTCATCTATTTCAACATTGGATTCACCTACTGTATTTTATGTGAGGAAGGAATAATAATTTTAACTAGCCATCCTCTCCCTTGCTCTTTTCAGATACAAGTGCTTGCAAACCTAAACGGAAAGACTAATATATTTAACACAGTTCTGCACTGTATCAGTCATGGCAATGCTGTCAGCAGCACCAGGTGAGATCTAAGAGAGCTTTTGTGGTATTATGCTAATAGTTCTCCATTTTTTATGTAGAAAAATATGTTATCTACAAAAAGTCATTTACTGGAGAAACTGACTCTTCTTTCTTGAGCAAAACTCCCAAAATTGCTAGTTTTATGCTCCCTTCAATGAACCTAGAAATTCATCTGGGCTCGGAAGTTTAACATCATTAACTATTCTGATAAAGCAGCATTCTTCAACTGTGCTGGGAGAAACATATTAATGGATAAAAGCATTTGGGTAAAAGTGCTCAACTAGTCACTAATTGATTATTCTGTTTCTCTAGAACAGCTCTTGTTCTATTTGACAGCTGATCTCCTGAGAGGAAATGAACCTTGAAGGAACACTGCAAATTTAATTGGGCCGTTTAGTGACTCCTGGCAAAATCCTAGTTGCAAATTGTAAATAACACTGAGTTCTCAGTCTTAAGAGATGCCCATAGCACAGCCTTAAATGATCTGTTAGCTACGCAAATATTTATTTGAACACATTGCAAATTTAAGGGTAGCCAGTAAAAAGAAAACACTTTTTTCCTTTGTGTTCTGTTGGTGCCACCAGCTGCACTGTGATTTGCATCATGCCCCTGAGACCAGGATCAGCATGATGAGAGCTTCCCCCTTGACACCATGTGCAACACTTGATGTATTTATTTTAAAGAAAGAGGCTGATTTCTGCAGTGAGGGCAAAATGGGTAAAATGAGAAGGGAAAAACAGTCATCTGCTGCATTCAAGGGCTCGCTTAATCTACTCTGTGAAAAATTTAAGTAAGATTATGTAAAAACTGTCCCAATTCTCTATTCCATCTTTTTTATTCTTGATATATTTATTCAAATTCCAGAATATTACGCTAATATCTCTGAAGGGGACACAAAGACACTGTTTTACAAAGAGTTTAAAACCATTCTTGTAGAACCTCAGTTTGCTAATATCCATCATTTTGGGATCTAAATCTCACTAGGCTCAAGACATCAAAAGTCCTGGTTTAAGTTCAAGATCATACAAGAATATTGACTTTAATTCTTTGTATGCTGCAGTGGACATAGAATACAAAGATGTAATGCCAAGTAAGCTCAATTCCAAGTGTGAGAAGGTACCCACATATTGAAAAGGCCTAGAAGGTTTTGGTCTTTTCAATAATGGAAAATGTCAATGAAAGAGGATAGAAACTTTGTTTGAAATCTCTTAATGGAGAAAATGCAAGTGGCATAGGCATGCAATTCAAGTTTATCAAAATCCATGTCTGTATGTGTTGAAGGGGAATTCTGAGGAGAAAAGAAAACATTGGAATGCTAGAAAGCAACAAAAATTATTAGATCAATATGCTGTCAAAATTGATTCTGTCAAAAAAAACCCAGTTCACTGCATGCTACAGTAGTTCTGTGGACAAAAGGACAAGCTTTGTAGTTTAGAGCTTTTCTGAAAAAAAATAAATCCTGTGTTTGATGATGATTGATACCTATGATATATTTTGCAGACTAATCTTGATCGTTTCTCCTCCAGCAGCTCACAATCATCTCCCTCAGGGATGTGAATGTCAGCACATTACTTAATGATAATCTGATAGCTGAATCTGCTGTTAAATAAAATCTGTAACATGACAAAGTGCCCACTTTTTATATGTTTATGCATCTGTAAGTATTACAGGGGGCAGAACTCCAAGTAAGTCCAGAAAAAGGAGGAGCTAGAGAATGCTGTGTGATGAGTAGAAATAAAATGGACACAGAGTAGTGAATAATAGAATTGAACAACATGGGAGATTTGTCCTTATAAGCTGGTCCTTCCAAGAAACAGAGAAGGAGGGGGTGAAAAATCAGTGAGGACATCGGAAAATTCAACTTCCAAATGGTCTTGGATGCTTCTCAAGGGAAATAAGGAGCTGCAAATAGATGTGAGGACAAATGGCCACAAGTCTACAGGGCTTTTTTCCCTGTCAGGAAATGATGGAATATTATTTTTGGGCAGCAGGCCAGAACAGTTCTTACCACAGCTAGCTCTAATCAACTGAGGTATAGCATTGGGAGTGTAAATGCAGAGATGTCCAAAAAATTAAAGAAAATTTTCAACATAGACAAGTGCAAGTCAGCCTCCTCTCCTGAATATCCAGGAATGAACAAGGCAAGGTGGTCTTCTGCATCCCGCACTCACCAACAAGAACAACTGGTCAGGGGTGTGAAGGTCAGGGTCAACCTTGCTGCATTGATCACAGGATGGAGGAGTTCAAGGTCCTGTGAGAAGGAAACAAGGCAAAAAGCAGGACTCCAGATGAGCACACGGTTTTCCTCCAGGATTTGCCCGAGGGAATCCCATGGCAGAGAGTCCTGGAGTGAAGGGAGACCTGGGACTAACTCCTCCAAGCCTTAGTCTGTCCTGGCAGAGAACAATCAAGCATGGATCCTGCATGGATCAACAAGAGGATCCTGATAACTGCAACATGAAAATAAAACACGCAAGAGGTAGAAGCAGGAATCCGTGACTGAGATGGAATAAAGGCACTTTGTGAGTGTGCAGGTATCAGGTGAGGAAAATCAAAATACCAAACTGAACACAGGACATGAATGTGCCCTTGCAGCAAAAAAAAAAAGACAATGATACTCTTGGTTACATCAGCAAGAGCGTTGCCAACATGATAGGGAAGAGAAGTGATCCTTTCCCTCTGCTGAGGAGTGGTGAGGCCACACCAGCAGTGCTGTACCCAGTTCTGGGTCTACTGGCACAAGAGAGACGTTCTGAGTTCATCAAAATCCATTAATAAATTGGAGCATCTGTCATATAAAAAAGAATGAGATAACTGGAACAGGTCAGCCTGGAAAAAAAAGGATTTTCAGGAGGAGATTACCAATATGGGAGAATCTTATCCAATGGGAGACAGTAAAGGAGACTGGTCTGACTCACACAGAAAATTCCATTTAAATATAAGGTAAAAGGTTTTTACTGTAAGACAACTCATTCACTGGTTGCCCAAAGAGGTTGAGTCTCTTTCCTTGAAAACACTAAACTCTACTTGAGACAGCCTTGAGCAACATCCTGTAGCTGACCTTACCTTGAACAGAGAGGGTGTACTGGATGATCTCTAGAAGTGCCTTCCAACCTGACCTGTTCTGTCATTCTGTGAAGGTTTTTCTGTCCTGTAATTCTGTTGTAACAAAAATTTTTTTTCCAAGTTTTGAATTCCTATTTACAGAGGTACTACAAAAGAGATAGAAACAGAGAAAATAAGCAGAAAACTATGCACTAACCTGTTTATCTTAAAAAACAAACCAGAATGGATTTATATTTAATAGTGAAATGAAGCAGCGCCACTCTCTGAAACAAATTTGGGTGATTTTGTAACACACAATAAAAAAGAGGGAGAAAGATCTAGAATATTCAAAATCTATCAAATCAAGAAACTCTCAAATGTAATTTCTGCAGACTGATCTATAAAATTCTGAAAATAAACCATGTCTTGTACAAAGGGGTATAAACAGGGAGAGAGATTAGAAGGCAATGAGGCATCTCCAGTTGCACAGAGTGCTCATGCTCAGGGGACAGATCCAAATGAATCTCAATGAAGGAGAGAAGCCAAGCTGCTGGGAGAGTGATGCACATCCTCTGGCACAAGAAGCACTCCACAGAAAGCACTTGCTTCCAATGCTGCCTGATGAGAATGGACAATCAGAGCATCACTCAGCACACTGAGAACAGCCCCACGGCACCAGTCATCACCAGGAAAATCCAAGCTCTTGTCGCCATGAACAAAGGCATGGGGAGAGTTTGCAGAAAGATTTTATGTAGCTAAACAAAACGTGGCCTGACGCAACATTAATCAACCACTGAATGTCATCACCAAGGGAAAGAACAAAACCCAAAAAGAAAATGGGGTTCTTTGATTGTTTGGTTGGAGGGTATTCCTATCTTCTTCCTTCTCAGTATTTATGGAGTAATTTTTCATACAACATCAGTTGGTCTTACATTTTGCTTTCAAAGCATTGGGAAAAGATATTTTTTCTATTCAGCTGTATTAATCCAGATCCTCCTGACAAAAACATTGAAGCAAAACAAAATTCCAATCAGAAGAACAACTCTTTTTGATCTGCCTCCAAAGCACAACTCTTCAGATAAAAATCTTAGTTCGATATACCATATGCCATACTCAGGAAAATTCTATGAAGGGCAGCTAGATACTGTTTGCTTATAGCTGAACAGATTTGGCTATTGTAAATTTAATGTTTGGAAAACTACTTAAGAAATGCCTTTTAGAAGTTGCTGCCTTCAGAAACAAAAAGGTACTGATCCACCTACCTATAAAATCTAATATTAGAAAAGGCTTGGACAGTTTGAAGATGTTTCTTTGTCCTGAAATGGCTTAGGAAGTTAAAAATGCTAAAACATTCCTTCAGAACAAACCCCAAAATGTTAAAGCTTCTCACAGAAATGTAGAGCACCTCATACTGGGAGAGGTCCAAGAGGACAGGATATTTGTCCAGATGGAAAGTTCTCCACTTTGAGGTTAGAGCATGAAGGTCATTAAAAATTACTATTCCACAGTACTTTCATGTTTCTCCCTCTTTCCAGAGCTGAGAGATGCTCGGGAATACAAATAAATTAGTTTCTGTCAAATAAATTATTTAAACTTTTTGGCATCTCCTGGGCAGCTTTTGCCTGCAGTCCTCTGAAAAGAATTCTTTTGGCTATTGGTTATCTATTTGTGAGATCAGGTAAAGCACAGAAAACAGAGAAAAGAGTGAAAAACTATGGACATTCCATTATTTTAGGAGCTCTCTAACATACTCATCACTGTGGTATTCGTCTGGACCAGAAAAAGGAAAAAAGGAAAAATACAAAAACCAGCAGAGACCTCAGTGAAGGGAAAGAAAGCAGTGGTAGAACTCCTAACGAAAATAAGAGTTGCAGTATGGGTGGTTTAACCATGCATCTTCCATTACAATTCATGGAAAGTTCTACGGCAAAATCCTTTAGCTTTCACTTAAAACCTTCATTGCTGAAAAATGCCTTTCACACAGTCATTCCTGTTTTCTCATTTATGCTTTGCAAAGCATCTAGCCCTAAGAATTTACAAAGGTATTTCTCTAGGCATGAGAACTCACTTGGTTGTTAAACCATTACTGGATTTAGACATACAGGAAAAATGTTTAGCATTTATTTTTCTTAAAGTATAAATTTCTGTGTTTCAGTGAGCAACTGATGGTGTGTTGAAAACACATTTTTAAACCTCTTCCATAAGTACCATTTGGGAACTTGCAGGGACAGAAAACCCCTCTGCTTTTCCTTTAGGTGAAGGGGAGTTTCCAAGGCTCTGAATGAGTCAGACAAGCAGTGAGGGACTATGAGGCTGTGCATGTGCCTCATACCCACTGTTCTCCTTTTCCCTTCAGAAAAAATGCCTGTATTTTCACAGGCTGATGAATTCTAAGGAGTATGAGAGAAGGGAAAGCCACAACAGTTTATCTCCCAAAATCTTGTTCTTTCCCAGTATTCAGGAGAGGGTTAGAGACAAGCGCTGCATTGATTCACTGTAGTTTTTATGCACATTAGTCTTGATTAGAGGCATCAACAGTGAGCAAAATGAATATGTAATTTATCAGAAAACCTCATTCTTCCTGTTACATGCACTCAGAGAGCAGCAGCACAACTATTAACACATGCACTGGATCATGCTTTCCCAACCACAGCAGGAGATCGATTTGTGCCCTTAAAAAACAAGTTACCTTCCTTATCTTAGCTTGAACATCCTACAGGATTATGAATGATCTTAATTACCCAGCTCTCTTTACACAGGGGTTCATGAATAGGAAAATCCTCTGATTAGAGCAGCTCTGGAGTTCCATGCACATTCATCTCTGGAGGCAGCTCCATCTCAGTTAATGGCCTTGCAGCAGGGCTCAGCTCTGCCTCACACCATGATCACAGCCAACAATTAGATGATGAAGAGATGTGCTGAAGAGCAGATTCAGCCTTCTGGGGTGAAGCAGGGTGAGTGTCCTGTTACAGCTACCAAGAGCCCTGAGCAGGGTAACTGGAGGGAGAGCAGTGACCCTGGAACAAAGCAGCCCTGCTTCCACTGAGCCTGAGCTCCCAGCAGCTCTTTATTCCACATTTCCTCCTTAAGCAGCTCAGTGATTATTGTACACATCTTGCCAAGGCACTGCCAGCCTCAGAGAGGAGCATGGCAGGACCCCATCCAGAGTGGCATGAGGGCTCCTCTGGGCTGTGAGTCACAGCCTGCTCCTGGCAACTCTGCTGCCTCATTGTCCCAGAACAGCCCTTCTGGCTGATGGGATCATGCCTGCCCTGCCCAGTGCTGCAGCAAGTGAGAAAGAGCAGAGAGGATGTGGCAGATCCCCACCTATGGCCAAAAGGTAATGGTTTTGACATGGAAATAATTCAATTTTTAAGAGGTGACACGGATAAGCACTGCCCTTCTGCCGGCAAGCTTCCAGCGAGCAGCTGTGGTGGGAAAAAGCAGGATTTGATGTGAGCTACAGACAACTAAGGAGCAAAAAAGAAAGGCAAAAGTTCAGATTATCATTTTTGGTGGCAGCAGCTTCGCAGTGAACAAGAGTCAGAATGAACTTAGTCACAGCAACCAAGAGAGGGCCATAAACTCTCCCACAAAATAACAAAAATGGCCTTGCTGGGTATGGGAAGAAGCAAACCTAAGTAGGAACACAATATTCTGTTACTGAGTGACAGAGAGAGCAAAGGCAGATGTCTGAGGATCGAGTGTTAGATCTTCCAGCAAATCTGGCAACTTTGCTAAATGGATTGTTATGACTCTTGATTTTGGCAGCCAATTTTATCTGATTTTTGTAGTAAGCCAAAGACCTCCCAAGTGCAAAAGCTGAGCAAGAGATCAGATATTAAATGTTTTTTTCCCCCCAAACTAAACTTCAACACCAATCAGTTTTATATGTTCTACTTCCAAGTGCCAAAAAATTTTTAACACACCAGTAAGTCAGGGCTCCAACAGCAAACTCAGCTCTGGGTATTGAAATGGGGAGTTTCTTATGTGAAAAAGAAACCCCTGGATACTGTGAATTGGGAAGCCTTCTCATCTAAGAAAAATCTTCTCCAAATGTCACTTCTATGGAATAATTATATTACATTACTCTTCATTTATGTTATTGATAACAGCTACTTAACACTGTCAAAATGAAAAATAAATTGAGTTATGATTTTCTGTGTCCTAATGAGGAAATACAGAGACTTGCATTTGTCATGTACCCAAAAAGCAGCTGACCTGAAGGAGAAGAATTCTCATCTTTCTCTTCATTAAAAGCAAAGACTTTTAACCTCTGGGAAAGTGATGAACCATATCTTAAAAAAAAAATGTTATTAAAGTGGACACCAAATCTTTCGTAATAAAATCTGTCTCTGGAAAGAGCATAGCAACTTGTTATGAATTATTGTTTCCCTGCTTCTTTAGCATTATGCATCATGTGAAGTGAGTTCTAATTCCACCAGAAGTTTTATCTGTTTGTATAAAAGGGATGGGGAGAAAATAGTATTACACATGCCTCAAAAATCTGAAACTGCCATGTCCAATAAATCACAGCATTTCTGAAATTGATTACTATTGTTCCAAACATATCCCCATTCTCCTTTCTGTAATGAGAAATGTACTTGTACTTGGGATTTTCATAGCTGAGCAAGTGCCCTGGGGACACGTACAACTTCCCTACTTATTTATTTATGTTTTAACACCAAGAAAAGTTAATAATTTTTTGACAGAACAATGACCTGCCATAACATTACTGGCAAGGGCTCAGCTTCAGGCCTTATGAAGGGATTATATTTTCACTGGCCCTGGAATCAATTGTTTACTTCTGAAAGGAAAAAAGTAAAGCCTGCTTCCAAAGGTTAAAATAATGCAACAAAATAAATATTAATAAAATCAAATGTGGTATGAACATGCTTAGAGCACCCTAAATTCCCTGACATTGTCCTGCTGCTCTGAGCAGTGCCAAAGAGGGAATGGAGAAAGGTGAATTTGTATTTTATTGCCAGCTGGTAGGGCTGGGCACTGCACCACATCCACCACAGGTACTGACCCAAGGAGCAGCTCCCCACTGGCCTGAGAAAGCCCAGAACCATTTCCCATGGGGAACTCCTCAAACACCACTGTCAAGGAGCACACAGCTGTCACAGAGACACGTAAGAGAGACAAAGAGAAGGGCAAGAAACTGTGAGAAGAGAAAGGGAACACAGAGTCTGGATGCAAGCTCAGAATCTGTCCAGATGTTCAGAACTGACAGTGGACTGGGATCTGCAGCTAGTTTGCATTCCCACAGAAAGTGAATAAATCAGCTCCAGCACTCAAACAATTCATCCTTCCTCCTCCCAGCACTCCTCTCACAGTTGTCACGTTTCCATGTTCCCTGTGCTTCACCAGCCTGACTTCTCCCTTCCCTCCCATCTAATCTGCTGCCAGGCTCTTTCCCCGTGTCTCCCTGTCTGCTGGTGTAAGTGAGGAGCTTGTATCCATCTCCTGCCTCATCCTTCAGCCTCTCTGTCTCACTGCTGTGCACAGAGCTCGAGACATCCCTCAGAACATGAAACAGAAACTTGAGCTCTGTGGAGGCCTGTTTGTTTTGGCTGTCACTGTGGCTTTTATTAATAAATGCCTCCTGGTAGACTAGACTCCATTTATCATGACATATGTTATCTAGCTTATGTTCTTATACAGTATTTATTACAAAACTTAAATTGAGCACGGAACCATTCCTCTCTCTTCCCAGGCAGTGAGAAGGGTGGTTATGTTATTTTAATGAATTTGCTTGTCTAATGTTATTATTGAGAAGCCTTGCTTAAGGAAGTGATCCTTGTGTTTCATATTGAAAATGTGAATTTTGTGGTTGCTGTGGTCCTTTCCCATAGGAGAAGAATTTCTAATCCATCTGCACATTAATAATTCCCAACCTCTTTTTTGCTGAGATCTCCCTGTTGTGATTTTTTCCCAGACCTCTTTAGCTACTTCCCTTTCCAGCCTTGCCTATCTGATTGGTTTGATGCTTGTTTTCACACACCATATGCTGTAATCAAGAGACTGGCTAGATCAGCCCAGCCAAAAAGAGGAAACATCCATTTCCATAGCTTGCCAGCACCTCCTCCAATATTGCAACTAACCCCTAACTCTTGAGAAAACCTGTTTAGGATTACAGTGAAGTCTTGGGAGAAAACACACATCTAATCTAATTTGAGGGCATGAAAAACTCAGACTAGCTTCAGAAAGAGGAGCCAAATATTGTGGTAGCTATCCAAATGAAACCTCTCCTTCTAAATAAAACAGAATGCATTTCTTAGATGCAGTCTGATGTCTCACAGATATCTCAAACCTCTGATATCTCAGCCCTCTGATATCTCACAGGCTTGTATCAAGCAGATGTGTGAACTGCTCAGTACAAAGCCCAAATTTCTGCACAGCTTCACCTCTGCTGGCTAAAACACACAAGAAATGCAAACACATCTTATGATGGCCTAATAGTAACAAAATGAAGCGGGAATGCAAATTTTGTAGTCTCAGAAAGACCTGCATTTATAGAATAGCAAGGCATAGATTTTGTTAAAATGGGCAAAAATTTTAGATTTTACATATAGAATGTAAGGCAACTTCTCTTCACATGAAATGTTGCACCACCTTGCTCTTTTCCAGTCTCAGGAGAGTTTTAGCATAAGTATTGTGCAAAATATTGTCTTGAGTGAGCTCTATTGTGCTGAGCCAGCTTGATAATTTCAGTGTTTACTGTCTCGCTTCACAGGTCCTTACATTCATGGTGATTTATATAAAGTGTTCTGGTTTGTATCTCTCACAAAACTGTTTCAATACTGCTCTAGGTAAACAGAATGTCATCAGATTTCCAGTCCTTCCTGGGTAAATTTCCCCAGTTATGTAAATGTTTATCTTAATTCAACTTCTTCCTTTGCACTTTTAAAAATGTTTTTGCTCCTTCCCCATGCTGAGGCAGTGTGATAACCACGATGCAGAATGGAGACAAAAGAATGCCAAGGCTGGATGCCAGGGAGCAAGGCTGCAAGTACCCAGCCCACTGCACAGCCCTGCATTGCCAGCTCTCCAAGGAGGCACAAGGCAGTGCAGGGATCCTCCTTGAGCATTACTACCCAAAAACCTCCAAATGCACCTGTTGGAAGGCATCAGCAAGGTATTTCAGCAGCCCTGGTTCTTAGACAGCTGTCACCATCATATTTTCTGGAAAAATCCCCTTTTGCCCAGGATTCTTCTCCTGGGAAGCCTCAGAGAAAAAGGAAAACAATAATCATCTGATTTGCTTCTCCTGTGTTTTGCTGCTTTGGAATGTGTTTGGAGATTGTTTACCAGCAGGTCATTGTTTCATTGGTTTTATGTGAATTGTTTTGACTCAACGGCCAATCAGGGCCAAGCTGTGTCAGGATTCTGGAAAGAGTCACGAGTTTTCCATTATTATCTTTTTAGCCTCCTGTAAGCATCCTTTCTGTATTCTTTAATATAATATTGTATCATAAAATAATAAATTAGCCTTCTAAGAAGATGGAGTCAGTCATCATTCCTGCCTTCGCCTGGGAACCCCACAAATACAAGAGGCAGTAAAACTGCGTGCTCCTGTAAATATGTTCTCAGGTGTGCCAGTGCCAAGCATATATGTGGCAGCAGAAGTTTATATCAAGACTTGATTCCCCTTGGTTGATTTTCCCACCATGTAACCTGTGTTATGTTTGGCAAACCATCTTCTGGGGAAAGGGAGCTGCGTGTGAAGTGCTGGCAACAGCATTCAGTTTGATATGCATAAGTTAATTAATAGAAAACAGCGAATGTCAACAATGTTTACATTTCTCATGCTTTCTCTCTTTAACCACTTGAACTGAACTACACAAAAAGAACTTTAGAATCTACGGCATGTATAAAAAAAACCTAAATTTATAATAAATTTGTCAGTGTTGTTGATAGGCTGGGGATCCTTTCCACAGCCAAAAGGTGAATCTAACTCAGAACAGGACATTGAAACTTGAGTACAAGCTTTCTTCCAGACAAGCCCTGCTTTCTTTCCAGCTCCCAAAAAAATATAAGACGGGAGCAGATAACTACAGGAATCCAGAGATTTCAGTGGGTGGAATCTAGAGATAACCATCTCATTTCAGCAGACTTTGAAAATAAACAGAAAACAAGCAATTCATCTTGCTAGGGGTTGACACATTCATTTTTCTGCTTGGAAAACTAAAATTCTACTTGCTTCTACTCCGAGTGATCCTTGTATCATCCCTTTGTTTGGGTACCCATCTGCTGCCAGTTTCAAACTTGGTCAGCAAAATGCACTTAGCTAAATGGGCACAGGTTTTAGTAGCACAGATAAATTCCTCCTTAATTGCTCACACTTTCTATGCTGAGTCTCTAAATATGGATATGTAAGCCAGAAGCCTTCTCTGATTTGGTAGGATTTGATGGGTTTTTTTCCTTCAAAGAGGCAAAATATGAACTTACCTCTCCTATGACTGTATAAGGAGCATAAAGAAAAAGGACCAATTCCTAAGCTGAGCTTCTACACAGTTCAGCTGTTTTAATTTAATTTTGTGAATACCAAAACCTACTTAATCATCCAAAACTTAGAGCAGGTACCATAGCACTTAATGCTGGCTCATCAAGCAGCAGCTGGGAGAGATAACACAGAGCTGTATTTACTGGATTTATGGGATCAGGGACTCTCTGTGTACGACTTGTGCTAATGTAAAGCAAATGAACTGCTCAGCCTGGATGAACTTAACATCCCCGTGGTTTAGTTTACACAGAGGTAAACCAGAAATAACAATAGCCAAGCAAAGCGAAGTTAGACAGCAAAGCTTTGTGGGCCAGAACAACACACAGACATCCCAAGCTGGAGGGCAGCACACAGTGCCACATCCCTTGCCCAGGACAAAGCTACACCCAGACCATGGGGGCTTCTCCTTGACAAGTGCTCTCAGAAATGCAGCCATGCACAGAAAGAAGCAATTATAAACCATAATTAGAGAGAGCACTTCCCTCTGTAGTTTTCCTGTACATCCTGGCACTCTCAAGCAGTTCTGTAGTCTCACTGGATTCACTGTTTAGTTTTTGTCTCTTAGGAGTAACAACCAGAGAAAATGGGAAATGACGTGTGGGGTTGACCTTCCCAGGTAAAATGATGGCTCAAGCAGAAGCCAAAGGTTATTTATTACCTCATCCAAAAGATCAAGAAAAAGTCTTATGAAAATACAGGGCTGAAATAAATCTATGTTTTGTTTCCTCCAGCTGCAAGTGGAGCAGTCATGCTTCTGCCATAAAACAGGCTTTGGCCAAGGGAGAAATGGCAAGAAGAGCTGGCAAGGTCAAGGACAGAGAGACAGAAGGAAACAGACTTAATTTCACACTAGGTCATTTCCAAAACTGTAGAAATAGCAAAGAAAACATCAACAGGATTTCCGCTAAGTATGATATGGAACTCTTTTGGACTATCTCTTTGAGGGGAAAATATCCAAAACATCTTTAGTTAAGGAGAGAAAAAAAAAACTTACAGTATGCACGTTTTCTACTTGTTGCCAAAAGGAATCAGCTGCTGCTAAAGACTAAGAATACACAAATACTTAGTTTACAATCGCAACCTGTTTCACCTCCCACACCTGGCTCAGTCCCTTCTCGGAACAGTAGATTTTAATTCTTCCTGTTTTACCCAGAACCACACTGATCTCTGGTATTCAGCAGGCACAAAGTTAGGTGAGCAGTGCTCGAAATTAACAGAGCCAATACCTGGGACTGCCAGCTGAACCTGCTTTTCCCTTCTTCCCACAGAAGCATTTACAACACTTCTGGCTCATGCAAGGAAGTTTCTAAGGAATGGGATCAAGCCTTCTGATTCAGGTTAAACCTCCTGATTGAGGTTAAAAGGCAAGGTGCATTTGAGATGCCTTATACACAGAAGAAAAACTGCTGTGTTTTGCCTGGGTTTACACTAACAAAAAGTATAGAGGTACATCATCCTGAGAATGCATTTTTGTCCCCAGGATACCAATTTCTAGATCAAGCATACCTTGGTTTATGCTCTGTAGCAAAGGACCAAGAAGAATTTCTCTCTCAAATATCCCAGCAATGCAGAGTATAAATGATTGATGCATTGATTCATTGACTCATTCACTGGTGCAGTTAGTTGAAAACAGAAGAAAAAAACCAGGTAGAACACCATCTCTAGTTTTTCACTCTTGCTTTCACAAAATAAAACCAGCACCAGCACCCCTCTTCCACAAGAGCAAATTAAGTTGTTCATGTCAACTCCTTATGCTCAAAAACAGTGTGATGATCCAAAAAGTCCAACTTAGTTTAGGGTTTAATGGGGTGAGACAGAAGGCAGAAGTGCTTATTTAGACCCCTACTGCCTCTTCTTCCACACTTGCTCAAGGGGCTTCACCTCAGGGAATGTTTTAAGGACAAGGACTTTATGTCTTGAGTGACTTGATTCTGTGTGGGTTCTTTTCTTAAAGCTGCTTGTGACTTAGCTTAAACTGCTGTTCTTTCATGCATGAAAAGGGAAAGCAGTACAAATAAACTAAAACCAAAATGAAATAGCTTATTACAGGTATGTTCTTAACTTGATTTCCAAACATCAGGTTTTAGAATTGAAATGCAATAATTATTTCATTCACACTTTGCTTTTTAAATGAGTCTGTGCTTTCCTTCATAAAAAGAAAACTTATCATTTCATAAGCAAAAGGGTTTTGACTGGGTAGTTATTTTTACCTCCAGTTTTAGGGGGAATAAAAGGGATCTCAAATGCATTTTAGCATAACTGTGGGGAGCACAAAACCCTGCCTAGATAAATGCTAGGGAAAGGTATCAAACTTCCAAAACTCTTTTACCTCTGTCCAGCTTAAAATAAACCTTTTGCTTCTGGACTCCCAGTCCTGATATGGGCAACGTATTTAAAACCAGCTCCTGAGCCTGTCACCCACTGGCCCTTCCTGGTGGTGTAAATCATCTGTGCCAGCTGAGAGGAGGAGGAAGGCAGGGAGGGTACCCCTGGTGCTTCCCTGGCAGCGTGGGACCTTCCCAGCATCTCTCCCGGTGCCTCTCCTGCTCTGTTCCCAGTGTGAGAGAGGCTGGGGGAACATGGCCAGAGCCCTGCCCTGTTTCAGCTATTCTTGGCCCCCATATCAGCCCCTAGGGGCCATAGGAAGTGTAAGTAATGCTGGTCTGAATTTATGGCCCAGCCTGGACCGAGGTTAGGTGGAGTTTTTAGGTCTCCCAGTCTGTTTTCAGCTTTGTTTCCTGGGGCAGGGGAAAGGAGAAATACTGACTGGAGAGTTAAATTAGTTTAACCTGAAGGAGGCAGAAGGTTTGGCTCTCCCCAGCAGCATATTTAAAGACTGGCTCTTAACAGGATGTTTTTCCTTTTAACAGGAGTTTCAGCATTCTGTCTGAATCTATTCTTTTCTTCCTATCTCCAAGACACTTCTCTCCCACCTTGCTCCTTCTGCTGCTGAATAAATCCATGCCCAAGAACCCATGAAGAGGACATGCAGCTCTGAAAACTAACAGAGGATGAGCTACAGTGACACCAATCAAATGAAATTATGTGCGTCCAACAAGATCAGCTCAAATATATATATATAATTAAACAAGTTTTTATGTCCCCACAGCTCTAAATAAGAAAACATTAAATTCAAGGTGAAGCAACTCTGTCAATGCTATGCTGCTTGGAAAGCTGAATTGTGAGAAAATATTATTTATGACCAACAGGCACTCACTCTCTCAACATTTATGCTGTTTAAGTCAAAAGGAATTGCTTCAAGCTGGGATCTGGAGAATCCCAATAAAAAAAGTGCTTACACATTGTGGATTTCCCATAATATTGTCCCTGATCAGGCTCTGAACCTGAATATTCACAACATACTTGGAGAAGGTAATATGTGCCAGGCCTTATACAGCCATAGAAAAAATCTAGACATGTATGTTTAACAATATAATGAAGTTTGAAATTCACTGTAATTTTAATATTGAAGGATTGAAAAAGCAATTAAACTGCTTTAAAATAGCATAGAGCTTATGGGAATGCAATATGGATGGGCACAAACAGGCCGAAATCAACACTGGTTTGGAAGTCTAGTAAGGACTAAAAACTATGGGAGGTAATTCAGGAACAGATGCATCAAATTAATTCCAGTAATACTGGAGTGTTGAAAATGGCAACAGAAGCCAGCTTTGTTCAACAGAATGGAAAAATAATCCTCCTTTCTCTCCCTTTCCGCCCCCAAGGAGTCGGATCTTCCCGGCACAGCCATTCATTGGTGGCAGCAGATGCACCAAAATGTTTGACAGCAGCAAACTGAAGGCAAATAGAAAACATGCATGAGGGAAACAGAGGAATAAAGAAAAACCCACAACATTAAAAAAACTAAAAAAAAAAAAAAAACCAAAGAGCGCATGTAATGCAGAGAGGTGAAGCTGCAAACACACGGCAGAGCTATGAAGCTGCTTAGGGAGAAATGAAAGAACGAAGTCTCAGAGCCTTCCTTCCATGCAAAGTGCACCAGTTACTCTCAGCCATTTCCAGTCACAACTGGAAGTGGATGGGCAAGTCACAGCTTTTTCAGGAAATTTATCACTTTTCTCAAGAATTGTCTGCGAACAGACTGTGACTTTTATTAATTTGCCTCCAGCTGGCAAGGGTACACCAAATATTTTCTGTGAATGAATCCTGGCCAATGGATTGCTCACAGACTCACAGGCTGCTCTAATTGCTTCAATATTCCTACTCTGACATTCAAGATGAGCAGCCTCTGATCAAGTCCCAGTTACAAGAGTTTCATTCCTAAAGTAATGAGAAATTTACCTTTTGGACAGAAGATAGCCAGAGAAATCTTCCTCTCGTTTAAGACAAAGCAAAGCAAATCAGAAACAGATCTCTGGCACTAACAGAAAGGCAGGGAGGAAATAGAGAAAATATTGATTAATGAGATTTATTTGTGCTGTGGATGGTGATCAAAGGGGAGTAAATGCAATGTGCAGCACTCACCATTGCTTTTAAAACCAAAATTCCTTTGGTGTGCAGCTCAGTATCCGGTCATAATGGGAATTAAAAGAAAAAGCCATGAGAACATTATTAATGAAGGTTTAAACTGAACAGCTTCAGGCACCAGGCTCATACTCACCAAGGTTTTTGGTTTTTTAAGCGACCAGCTGGTGAATAATTATGATAAATAATGTTTTACAGCTATTTGGTTTAGTCAACAAAGCCTCTTGATGCATACAGTAGCACCATTTCCATACAGAGAAGCCTGCATTTTGGGAGTGGACAAGCCTTAAAGTACAGAGAAAAGGAGCTCCAGAAGAAAGAAAAATGTCCCTAACAGAAAAAAAAGGACATCCAGAGCAAAGAAAATGATCCTTAACAGAGAAAAGGACCTTTAGAGCAAAGAAAAGGGTCCCTAACAGAGAAAAGGAGCTCCAGAAGAAAGAAAAAGGTCCCTAACAGAAAAAAAGGGACATCCAGAACAAAGAAAACTGTCCCTAACAGGAAAAAAGGACCTCCAGCACAAAGAAAGTGTCCCTAACAGAGAAAAGAAGCTCCAGCACAAAGAGAAGGGTCCCTACCAGTGAGTGGGTGTGGGGACTGCTCCCAGCAGTCCCAGGGAAGCTCCATCACACTCAGCTAGGAAGCAGAAATGTCCCAACACTGTGGGTGTGGGAAGGATTCACAGCTTTGCACCCTACTCCCCAAATTCCTCCTAGCACGTCTCTGCTGGCCTCACCTCACACGCTCTGTGTGAAGCTCTGACTGGAGGTTGGGCTCCCCTCTGGGGGCTTCTTAGCCCACCAAACCCAGCTCCAGCCCCCGCTGGGGTCCCCACCTAACCTGTCCCACAGCAGGCAGTGCTGACAAGATGGATTTTTGAAGAATATTAAAGGTTAAGAGGAAATTTTAGAAACTTCCATATAAAACCATCTTTGTAGTTTTAATGACTTATCTAAGAAACAGGAGCTTCACATGTTAAGTGAATACTCTAGCAAGATAAAAGTTTAAGACTGATGGGCATTTTGCCACCTTTAAAATTACTGGATACCAGCTTAAGTCTTGCCTCCTTGCCTGTTAATCAGAGATAATTCTTTGCCTACAGAAAAAGAAGCTCCTTTTATGCTACCTCCCTTGCAAAACATCAAACTTCATCTTACAAAAAGAAAGTGGCATGTTTTGAAGAGAACCCATCTTATTTGTCTAGCAATATCACACCTTTGCCACATATCTTTATTATATTAATATCAAAAATAGGATTTTAAAAGCAAGTAAATAATAGGAACATTTTGCAAACCAAACCCACTTTTAAGTTTGTCTTTATAAAAAAAACCCAAACAAAAACCAATCTCACAGCTCATTTAAGAGATTGATTTGGTCAATATTGTTACAATTGCAGTGTATTATGCTAGGACTAATGTTCATTGCAGCACTAAGATTATTATAAGTGGAAGGGGACAAGTAATGAACTAAATACAATTCATCACAACTCATTTTACTGTATAGTAAAATGTAGAGAGAGCATCCAAAAGCCACAAAATCAGTTCTTTAACTAAAAAACAATAAAACCCCTATTAAACTACCAGTTTAATCCAAAGTAATATTTTGACTATATCAAGCAGGTTGGCACAAATTGTTTTTCGTTCAGCATTTGAATCAAAATTGCATTTTGAAAAACATAGTCACGATGAAAGTGTAGAAAACACTTGGAGTATCTTTATAGGTTGGGTGGGGGAGAGTTGGTGGGGAGAGACAGAGAGAAATCTGGTTTATGTCAGATGAAACATTCCATAGAGTTGACTAAGAAGCTGCTTCTTTGAGGACCAAGAAAATCAAAGGAAATTAAGAGTTGGATTTGAGGTTCTCATGGTTACTTTGCTGTCACACAGGAACAGAGGCTCTAGAGGATACTGAAGTTTATGCCTCTGTTTTCCTAATCAGGTGTGAATGCTCTCTTCCCACTTTCTTATCTAAGCACAGATTACTACTTAATGCTACTAAAACAGACTTTTGCTTCTCCCAAGAATACAATTTTCTTTGCCTAATTAATTAAACATTTGTTGTGGAAAGAGAATATATCATAAATGGAATACACTTGGCTTCCTCTTGTAAGGAAGCTCTGCCGTTGGCTCACTTAGCAAGTACATAAGGAGAGATATTCAAATATTAAAGAGGGATGTCTCTAGCAGGATGACCCACCACAAATAATAATAAAAAAAAACCACAGACACCTCATGAGTTAAAGCTGTAACTGAGGGGAGTCCCCCCTACACTGTGTACTTCTGTCTGCAGGTTAGTGACAAAACTGTTCCACCCTAGATTTCTTCCCCTGCCAAGATTCATTTCCAAGAGGTAGAAAAGGTGCATCATTTTCCTTCATGATTCAATTATTTCTCATCCTTTCCCTCAGAAAAGAGATCCTGATGTCAATAATCCTTATGGAAGCTCATTAGTTACTTCAGAGGAATCAGTGCTAATTTCCCTGGGAGCCATCAGAGGCAGATCAGTGACACACGGAGGGGGTGTTTTCTCTTCACAAAGTGCTGGTTCATGCAAGAGCATAGTGTCCTGGATCCCCACAGCAATCAAGAGACCTCATTTCCCTTGGAAAACCCTGACCACCCTGCAGCTTGCCCCTCACACAGGGTTGAGGAACAAGACCCTGCTCCCTTACCCATGGTTTTTTATAACACATGAGACCTCCCAGCAGCCTGGGCAACCAGAAAAGGCCCTAGATCATGTCACAGTTTGAAAGAGCCTGGGGAGGCAGCAGGAAATTACACACACATTAGCTGAAGCTGATTTTATAACAAAACAAGTTATTTGAACAGCTTGATTAATGATGGCCAAGCAGGCTGCAGGAAAAGGAGCTCACGTCTCGCTCGCTGGCCGCAGTTCTCACGGGGGATGTCGGCCAGGGTACACACACAGGGGGAGAGCATTTCCTCAGAGACTCACAAAACATTGCCCAAACTTCACTGCAGACTCATGCCTCAGATGTGGCAAACAGCTCAAACAGTGGGGACAGGAGAAAGAAGATATTTCTCCATCAGCTGAAAGCTGGCCACAGCACAGGAAAGGGAGTCACGCTAAGGCAGATCATCACTGGCATCAAAAAAAAGGCAAATAACCACTGGCATCAAAAAAAAGGCAGAGTAGCTGGGTGCAGTGGTGCTGCCATTTCATTATTCTCACTGGAATGCCCTTCAAAGCAGCTGATGGCTGTTAGTGGCAGACAGAGCTGTGGAAAAGGTCAATGTGTCAGCCCTTGATTATTTTAGTTCAGGAACACTCTATTTGTAAAGTATCTGTGACATATTCTTCCCTCTCACTCTCCCTCATGGGCAGAAACAAATGGGGAAACCACTTCAGAGCAAGGCAGAGGTGGTAGTACAGAAAAGGCAAAAGCACAAGCCTGCAAAGGGGATAGACTGGGGAGGAAAAAAAACACTGTCAAGAGAGGCACTGGTCTAACTGTCCTAGTTAAAGTTATCAGTCAGAGGATGAGTAGTAGATTGAGGTAGTTGAAGAAAGTGGAACAAATTCACTTTCATATGATGGGTTAACTCCTGCAGCTCCTCACACACATGTGCTTGCCACAAAACGCTTCTCTCTCTCTCTCCCCAGTTTTGTCCTGTCCTCCTGGTCTGAGGCTCAGGGGGTGATGGAGGCACCCTAATCCTGGGGAATCTCCAAACATGGTATGGAGAGGTGGCGCCCTACCTACTTTAAGCCCTCTTCAGCAGCACATTTGCTGCTCCTGCGGAGCAGGACAGCTGAGCACTGGTGTGTGATCCCCAGAATCTGCTGCCACCCAGCTGGAGTGAGAAGGGTCAGAACCAGTTTTACATTGTTACCTCCTTGGTCCCTGCCATACACCTGAATATCTATTT
>VZSU01000107.1:1101952-1161888 GCA_013398715.1 Nesospiza acunhae | reverse complement strand
TGCTGAACAAACACTTCTCTAGTAGTTGCAATTTTCTACCAAGTTCTTGACATAAGAGAACAGCACCTATCAGGCTAACTTCGTCTGTAAGCACAGTGAGAGGTTGCCACAGCCATTCACAGCACTGGAGAGTAAAGTGAGCATTTATTTGTTTGCACACAGGCATTTTATCTCCCTGTCCCTCGAGCTCAAGGGCTCCAGGAGATTTGCCAGTTACAGTGCAGGATTCTAGTCCTGGGAAAAAAAAATCTCTGTGTTCCTGTAAACATATGACCAAGCACAGCCTTTTTGTGCTGGTGCAGTCCCTGAAGCAGTGAGGTTCTGCAAACAGCTCAAACAAAGCATCCCTGAGATGTTCTCAGACAGAACAAACCCCACTGCCGTATAATTGAACAGTTGGTCGGAATCTTCCTCAGTAGACCAAGTAACTTCAAATGTTCAAATAACTTTGCAAATACAAGTTTTGCAGAAATGTTATTTTAATTTCCCATAGGTACTTAAAATTAATTTGCATGTACTTCTGGAAAACAAAATCCAATTGCTGCTTGGAAATCACAGGAAGCATTGAGGGCTGGAACAGAACAGTGCAAGCAGTGACTGAATTTACAATATATTTTCCAGAACTCTGTTCTTGCAAGCCAGGGAGAGAGAAACATGAAGCTTAGGTATCAGTTAGGGTTCTTCCAATTCTGAAAGCAGAACTTAGTGAAAGGATACAGAAACTTCAGTGACATTTGAAAAAAATACAGAGCTCCAGGCTGGAAGCTGAGTTTTTAAAATGCTTCTGGTGAGGATCTTGAGTTGTATTTTGTGACAGCACCCAGTACAGGAAAATCACATTCCTATCTGGGAGCATCTAGTTGTTATAACATGACATTTATTGCAATAAGGTGGAATCTAATGGCATTCTTTATCAGACAGTATTAGATTGAAAATATAGATCTTACTACACATGCTATCATCATTTCTAGAATAACTTGTGATCTACTGAACTTCTGCACACAAATTTAGAGTTTCTGGGACCAGCCTCCTAAGAAAATAATTCCAAAGAACCAGATGCAGTGGCTACAGAGTGTAAGTGACTTCAGGAGTATGGGATGCATAGCTGTGGTCTCAGTTTTCCAGCCAGCCTCTTCATAAGCAGTCCTATTTCAGCTTTATATTTTGATTCAAACTAAGAAAAAGCAACACCTCACACACACAAAGAAAAAAAAAAGAGATGTTTCACCCAAACAAGAGGTACCTCCATAACACTCAGCACAAAATTCTGCTCTAAGTCTGTTGTAGCATTCAATTTTTCATAACCACCCTCATTGTACTTACATATAGGTCCCACATTCCATTTTTTCCTATGAGCAGGATTCAATCAGTTTTCCAGAATCAGTTTTCCAGACCAAACAGTCATCATTATGAGCTTAAAATTTCCTTCCCACAAATATTCTCTTTAGTTGCTTTCAGTGACCATTGCCTTCAATCCCTATAATTCCATTTACAATGTAAGTAAGGGAAATTTAATGAATATATGGCTTTATTCACTCCACACAAACCTCAGATGGAGCTGGAGTTAATTTTTAGCTGCAGAAGTCTAGTCTAGTAATGTTCTTTGCCAGCTATGAGAACATGAACTTCATAAAATCAGGCATACAACAGTTGTTACTCAAAAGTCAATTTTAACAACAGTTACCACAACACAGAGTCCATGAAAAACAGGGCTTTTGGATTTCTGTGACATGGAGAAATGCATGGAAGGACAGGATTTTCAAGTTCTGATTTCAAACAATGCCTTTATTCAAACCTGCGCTTGTGCCCCTGGAAAAATACCTGCAGGTTCTTTCTTCAAAGTATAAAACTCTTTTTTGCATAAAATAGCTAAATTTCACAAATATTATTTGTGAAATTATTTTCAAAATAATTTTATTATTGTGATGATTATTTCCAAAATGTTATTTTGGAAATAATAATAAATAATTTTATTATTGTGAAGATTATTTCCAAAATGTTATCTCAGATGTTTTAAGAGTTCCCCCATGAAGTCAGATGTGAAATGTGTGATACCTAATAAATTGAAGTTACAGCCAGTTATTCTCTTTATAACTGAAGTAAATGAAGCACCAACATCTTGAAAATAGAAACACTTGTTACAAAAAGTTTCCTACAACCCACAAGCCTAAACATTGCAGGTAAATTCTACATGGAATTTAATCCAGTGAATTGGGCATATGCTTTATGGCAAAACAAGCTTAAAGGTTGTCATTTGATAGAGCTCTGGACAAGAAATTAATGGGATTTTAGAACAGCAAACCAGGACAGTTACATCTGCAAAGAGATGATTAAACCTCATCTGGTTTATAGAAAATCTTGGGTGTCCAGAGTGCTGCTAAGAACTGGGGCAAACTTATCACAAATTCTCTTTCACTACACATCATGGCTTCTAAACTGTGCTGTCCACCAGGGATAAAAGCTATCCAAATTGGAACTGAGGAGTAATTTGATAGTTGCTCTGAAATTTTAAAGAAAACTCTGAATAAATACTTGGCATCAAATCTGCTCGAGAAATACAGCATTTCCCCCCATTTGTGTATTCTCCTAATCCTAGTAAATGTTCTTCTTTTCTCAGACTGAAATTGGCTGTTGCTTTCTGGCCAGTACAAATTCCTCTGAGGTTGGATCAATATATTATGTCACACAACCTCATAAGACTCTGTTTCCTGACCTATTTGTCACTTCAAACTACAAAACTGAGATTTTTTTTTCCTAAATTTTTGTAAGAATTATTGATTTTTCAAGGTGGCTTCAGTGGTTTGCTTGAAGACAGATCTCTCTCAGACCACTATTTTACAACTGGAGATTATGGTAATAATTATTTCTGTTAGAATTCCCTTTAGCCTAAGCCGGAGTCTCAGGTGAGAAAATCCAGATCTCCTTTTGCCTTGCTCCTAAGCCTCTTCCCTATAAACAAGCCATTCAGCAAGCAAACTCTGCAATAAGAGCTGGGAAACACACTGTCAGGAGGGTTTGGGAGCATCTGGAAAACTCTACACCACTTATCTGACACTTTTCAGAAATGCTAAATACACCAAAAGAACAGGTGGTGCCAAACAAAAGAGGAGTAATGAAATTTTTTGACAGCATTTGTACCTCACCTGTGTCCTTAATCAATTCCAAAAATTAACAGTATGCAGTACAAATATTTAAACAGTATAAATCAACAGGATGTGTGCGCTGAGCTGGAGAGGTAGCACTGAAAACCAGCACCTGCTTTGAGCCAAAACATCATGATGAATTTTGTGCCTGGGTCCTAAACAGGCCAGTTGTTCTACTGGAAAGGTCTTGTACAGTATCAGGAAAGTGAATTGAAAGGGTATGTTATTCTGGAGAGCAAAGAGCTGGGCACTGAGGCAGCTATAAACACTGCTAACCACAAAAATAACAGACAAAATTATGACAATAAATCCTCAATATATGATATGGACATGGAGGAGTTTCCATCATAACTGAAGAAAAGCCTACCTTGAGGGACAAGTTTTGGGATGCCAAGCAGTAGATATAAAAAGATTGGTTGTCTTGATCATCCAGGTAGATTCCTGAACACTTCCAGAGACTAACTAGTCCACCCAGGCTGAGAAATCACAGCTGAGGGAAAAATTCCTCTTGAAAATCCTCATAAATTTTATTTTATTGTATTTAATGGCCAAAAACCACCTGTGAAATTAGACTGTGTTGAATTTCATATACTATCTTCACTTTGTTAAAAAATAAAAAAAAAAATAAAATCTGACAGGAGCAAATTATATCAACATAAATATTCTATGATTTCTATGCAGATCCACTTACATGCTTTCATTCTGATGGTTCTGATTCTATAGAACATCACTCCCTTTTTTAACACTCAGCAGCTGATAAGAATGACAGCAGGTTCTGCAGTATAGATGTGTCACTCTCCACTGTTAACTTCACTGAATCTTCTCTTTTCATCCCATTTCATGCTCTCAGATGGAAATTAGGAAAGCACTCCCATCTGTGCCAGGATATTTACCCAGGCCTAAACACTGCTTGTCTGACCGTAGGCATCAGACTTTGCATTCCTTAAGCCTGGATACTGTAAAAATATCCTAATCACAGAGCTGAGAAGCAGATAAAATGGCACTGAGGGTCAAAAAGGGCTGAATTCACTCATGAGAGGGTAAGGAGAGATGGGCAGAAGAAGTTCTGCAGCAGAACAAAAAGCTGAAATCAAAGTGTGCAGGTTAAGAACTACAGCAAAAAGCTGCAGAACCTGGCTTCCTTTAAAAAATGACATTTTCCCAGTTGGGACAGCAACACTGGTGATGTTCACAAAGTGCTCTGAGGTCAGTAGAGGAGCAGCACTGACAATTAATTACAGTTATTATTGCAGCATGACAGCTGGCATTTCTAGCATCCAATATCAGATGCATTTTTAAAACTCTGACCATGCAGTAACATGCAAAATAATTACTGAGCTACTTCTCAGGAATCTGTTGTGCTCCTAAATATAGGTCTTTAGTTGCTATTCTCAGCATGTAAGATACCCTCCCTAGGACATTCTTGAGCTCCCTTATCAAAACCCATCTTTTCATACAGCCAGAAACTTCGCCTCTTCTCTCTCCTGCTGTAGTATCAATTATTTTACTTGTTGTGACTTTATTTCCATCTTCAATCTTTCTGCTATATGCAGACAAATTATTAAGGATCAAGAGGATCTCAAGGCATTTTAGACTGAACCAGAGACTGATGTGTAGAATTTGTATGAATTCCATTTTCTAAAGACCAAGTTATGCAAAGGTTTCTGGACAACTAAATCCTACTTGAGATCCTAAAGAATTTTGCCCTTGCAGCCAAAAGCAGCTGTATCTACCACAACAAAATTGATTTTGGTGTTAAATTTGCCTTGATGTAACATCAGACTGCTAGGTTCACCAGATAAGAATCAAAGACCTTCCTGAAAATGGGAGCTGTTCATGTTTTTGGAGCCTCTGCTCGTAAGATGTTTGCTGGTAAATTTGTTATCCTTAAAAAAAAAAGGTGAATGTGAGGGGAAATAGCAGACAATCACTCCATTGCCAATTTCCAGGACTCACAGGTAAATGGCTCCTCTACATTGGATCAGCTCAGGATATTTTCAGTTCTACAAGCAAGAAGAAACTCATTTTGATATCCAAATTTGACACTTTTATAATTGTACAAAAGCATACAAAAACCACTACACACACTTGACCTACAGGTACCAGTTAGGAAATTTTGCATGTACACAAAGCCTCACATAGCAAGCTGCTAGAAAAACTGAAAAATTGACAGGATGAAACATGTGACTTCCACATGTTACATGAGGCAAAGCAATTTTGATTAATTTTTCCAATTTTATTAACAAATAATTCAACATTCAACATCATTTGAGACTACAGGTCAAAACAAAATGATACCACTGCATTTCCTTTGAAAATGTTCTTCAAACACATTTTGCAGAAAGAAAACCCTACAATTTTTCACATGATATTTATGATGTTTTATTCCTTTCCACTCACTTGTCCTTTTTTAAAGGAAAGGCTGAAAAAAGGTTGTATTTCTAGGAGGAACAGTCCAAATATTCAGATTGTGTTGGAAAGAGAAAATGAAAAATCTCTTTATCTTTAGGCATTTTCTTCCTTGAAAAAAGAAACAGAAAAAGAGATTTCCTCTCTCCCATGTCACTGCTCAAAATAATTTTTGAAAGGTGTTTAGGAGCAACACAAAATGTTTGTTTTGATATGCTTCAATATTTCTGATGAGAAAAAGACCACAATCTTTTTCTCTGATAGACACTCTGGGCTGCCATGTAAGAGTAAATGGTTTTCCCATCGGATGCAGTTACCTGTTATTACATTACAACCTTCAATTCCTCATGTGTTTTAGACCTACAGTATAAACAAATTCTTTATCCACCTGAACTTCTGCTGTGCCATTTTCAGGATGAATGTTACCCACACAGGTCGCAGTAAAGGGAATTCTTCTTCCTCAGTGTGTGTGTGAGCAGCTTGAAGATTCAGACCATGTGTTTCATCACATGGCTTTCAGCTCATCACATTCAATTCATGATCAAAAATAAAACATTTTTAGTAGCACCAGAAATTAGTAATGAAAGGGGCTGATGGACACTCCGGTGATCTGTTTGCTTTACCATTCTCAGGAGAGAAGGTCTGGAAGAGTTTGTCTAATATTAGGAAATGGCTGTAACTAATAGCTTGGCTGTAACTCAGCATATGGACATCCTTCCTGCACTGCAAACCTGCCTCCCAAACAGCATGAGAAAAAATGTAAGCCAAGCATCTATGTGAAACTTATTACAAAGTAATGATTCCGAACTGTGATCATACCTTGATTGATTTTTAAAATAATTTCCTCCAAGGACAGGTCTTAACATGAGATCCATCCCTATATCTTCCAGCTCAGACCAAGCCAAGCCAGCTGCAGACCCAAAAAAGGGAATTGTGCCTCAAAAGCCCTTTAGGCTCCACTGCTAAAAATGCCAGTGATTGACCTGATTCTGCTGCCCCTCTCTCCTCAGGTCCTGATTATCAGAGTTGAGATGGAGACAACACAAAGCAACACTCCATTTTCAGAAGGCTTCAAACTGGTTTTATTACAGCATGCATGCTCTTTATACATTCTTACAAAACTCTTCAGTTTACTCTTTACTCACTGGTCAGGAAAGACAAACAAAGTGCTGGTTGGAAGAGGCAGCTGTGGGTTTCTCTTATTTATCTTCTTTCTTTGCAGATGCTTCACAGTGCAGGCTGTGCAAGCTCCTAAATCCTAATCTGAAGTCAGGGAAACTCAGGGCAGAATTCTGGGTTTTTTGTAGAACAGACAAGTGGGACCACAGCATTTTTCTTGACTACAACTCTGTGGGTGTGTGGGAAAAGGTGTTGTTTTTAAAAATCAAGTGTTCCAGATAACTCACCACTCTTGGCAATATTAATTGTAACTACTTATGCTTAAGAAATAATTTTGATGCAATGCCTCATTATCCATGCACCAGAACATCTTTTTTCCTGGCAGCATTTTAGAAAAAAAAAGGAATAAAAATAAAAAGGCAAACAAACCAAACCCAACCACTAACAAAGACCTCTGATAACTTCAGTGACACAGCATGTTCTCATAAATAATTCTCTTTTCATACAACAGCCTAATGACTGTGCACAAAGACCTGGCATCTCTATTTTCTCCTTTTTAAGTCACATTGACCACAAGGCACCAACGTGTTCAGCTGTAATTAGAGGAAATGCTGTGGTCCATGACACCTCATAGGACTACAGGAAACTCATTTGTTCTCTGCTTCATAAATTGTCAGAACTTTTCACAACATAGGATCACCGAGCAGCACATAAAAAGTTCATCCAAGAACATGTCCTTGATGTGCATTTGATGCTCTTTACTGGGCACTGTTTTTTCATGGCCTACTGGAACTTTTTTGGTTTTTAACAAATCCAATTTTCACAATAGAAACAATATTTTAACTTCTAAATGCACATAAACACACGTGGTTATTGCATATATATAAATTTTACAAATAAAACCATCTTGATCATAATGAAGAAAGTTTTCTCTCAAAGTGCCATGAGGTGGTTCTTGCAAATTAAAACAAGTATCTTGCCAGCATTAAAGAAAACATTTAGTTCTCATGCTACCTTAAAATGAGCCCTATCTAGTGAAAATCCGGGTCATAACAGCTCATGAGCCAAACTCACTCTTCCAAATATGATTTAAACCAAGTAACCTTCATACCTTATTCACAACAGCTCATTAGTCTTCACTGTGTTATATTTCAAAGTTTTGCAACCACAATAATAATAATAACAGCAAAAACCAACTAAACTATGATTAATTAACAAAAGAGTGACCCAAGAGGCAACCAAAACCATTGTAGAGAGGTATATCCTAAAAACAAAGCTTAATAAGGGCATTCAGATAATTATTTGAGCTTATTTCTTTTTTCAGAAACCATAATTATTTTAATTTTTTCTATGTACTATAAAGCATGAATCATGGCTGAGATCTTCTCGTGTCCAAACTTTTTACCCCAGTGCCTTGTCCAGGCAGTGGTAACCTGAATGCAATGGGAATATCTTAGAAGAAACACAACACACTTTATCTTCCCAGCTTGGAAAAGAGTTTTTATCATTCAAGCCCATCTTTTCCTTCAATCCACCCGCTTAAGGTGCTGCTGCAGCTAAATATGTGATTTTTGCTTCTGAGTTCTGGTATTCAAACTCAGCTGAGAGAAAGGTGTACTTTCTGTACCCTAAACTCTCAGCAGAATTTAGGAGTGTCAGGGCTTTGGCTTCTCTGTTGAGCTTGGATGTTGTGTTCAGATTCTTGGTGTCAATCACTAATTATTCAGTCCAAAGGATACTCGATTCTCCTCTAGTATTTTTCCTTTCTCTTCTCCATTCTCCACAGACACATAAACAAAAACTCAGGGAAGTTATCCACTCAGATCTACAGTTATTTTTCACTGGCTTCACAAAGATAAGAGCTAATGCAAATTTTCCTCCTTCCTCCATTGAGCATCTCAGTTTTCTTTCATTTTTTTGATCAGTAGCAAAATAGTTAATGCTGGCATTTAAAACAGATATTTGCATTTATTCCAGATGACATGTTTTCTTCATTTCCATGCCAACTGACTCTCACTACCTTAATTTGCATGTAGATGTGAACACTTCTGTAATTTTTTTTTCAAAGTTTTTCTTCTGACAAAATTGCTAGAGACTTTCAGCTAGGGAGGTGGGGAAAAAAGACAAAAGGAGAATATAGAAGGCAAAACAGCAATTCATGTAAGAAATCAAATCTCAGTAATCTCCAATATTTTTCATTTTCAAAGGAAAATGTCAGATATCCCTTATATCTGTTTCACTTCCTTCTTCCCCTCTAAATAAACTTGCAGACAATAGATGACTGTGGCATGGCCTGCCATATCCATCATCCTTAGGACTGGGTCAGGAACAGACCTGGAGACCATATCCTGAGTTCCTGTCTTTCCAGTTCTGGGAAAATTCCCACCACAAATCAGATTCTACATCCTCAGCTCACGTTGCACTCATCTGTTTCCAACACAAAAGGTTCTGTTTGATGGCAGACTATTTCTTCTTTATCTAAAGCCATAATCTTCAGGTATATGAAATCCCAGTAATTTCCACAGTGACAGCGTGCCATGGCAAAAACACGGACTAATAAATTTCCCTGTTGAAACAAACAGAAGAAAAGAACCTGATCAGGGCAAGGAGCAGATGACAGTTTTGGAAACATCCCGTGCTTTAAATTGATTTTGCTTATTACAGGATCACAAACAGTCCCAGCCCTGCTGGGTTTCCTCTGGTGTTGTCCAAATCACTACAGAACACAAAGAAAGAAAGGCTTTCCCCGGGGGAACTCGCAGGAAAAGTGTAGAAGATTTAGCGTCAATCCTGCCTTCAGTGAATATATTCACTGTTTTAACTCTCTGCTGTGTTTCTGCAGCTTTATCACAGCCTCAAAGTTTACCTTCCTGTTTCTGAAGTCACAAAGTCCCCCAAAGCTTTAAAGTCACTGGCAGGTTTTTTCAAAAACTCCAAGCAAAGGAAGAAAAAAGATCAGAAAAAGCAACAGCAGGTGTCTTACTCATGATGTCTGACTTGTTTCTTTGTTGAGACAAAAAGTATCTTAGATTCTCCTCATTGCTAACACCTTACAGTGCTCAGGTTTGACATTCATCTTGGCCAGGTAAGCCATCTAAAAAAACATTCCCTGTGGGGAAAAAAAGAAAAAAACAAACCCAACCCAAACCAAACAAAAAAGCACAACAAGAAAAACAACAAAAAACCACGAAAAATTCCCAAAAAACAGTAAGAATATTAAAGAAGAAAGTCTTCCTGTTGTAAAATTCTATTTTGAGACAGAAAGGAAGGATCAGAGAGCTGGAGCACCAATCCTGGGAAGATGGTGGGGAGGAGAGGGAGAGGAAGAGGGAATACCTTTCAACCCAAACCATTCCATGACTCCTCATCCAGGCATTTCTTTCTGTGACACTTTGACAGCAGATTGATGGCTAATGAAGATTGTAGCCTTTAGGCAGCTCCTCTGAGGTTTCATCAATCCTTTCCCAAGAAATTACAGGGATCTTGCATATTCCAATCTGGTGAATCTTTCTGACTTCTTGCTGCTTCCAGCAGTTGTGCTTTTCAACCACAGACAGAGGAGAAAAGAAAAACAAATAACAAACCAAAAGTAGAGGACTGGAATAATTTGATATACAGCTTCCCATGAGAGATGTCGGGATCTATAATTTATATTTATTTTTTGAAAGTGTATTACCCAAACTCAAAGTTACAGAGTGACTTCCATAACCAACAGCAGGTATGACAGAACCACCAGGCAAATCTTTAAACTTTACCTGATAAAATGAGAATAAACATAATTTAAACTTAGAAATTCAAAGGGACTCGGCTTTTTTCCAATTTTAGCCTTAGCAAGCTGGAATATTCCTCTGGGCTTTACAGGAGAGCTGCCGCCTTGGGCTGTGACACGCACAAGAACAAGCTGCTGCTGTAGGGCAGCCTGTCCAGCTTTGGTCTCCTACCAACCAGCCGCGGATTTTAGCAGCCAGAGATGCAGGTGGGCACGCAAAGAGCGCATCCTCGCCTGGGGGAGGCTGGGATGCTCGCCGGGATGGGGTGAAGCAGCTGGAGCCGCTCAGTCCCTCGGAGAGAGCAGGGACGAGGAGCGGAGCGCCCGGGAGCGGCGGGTCCCGGCTGCCCTCTCGCGGGGCCGCCTGGAACACGGCGCCCGGACCGTGGAAAAAGCCCCTGAAACTGCCAGCAAAACGCGGGGAATTGTTCGGTGTTTGTCCTAAAGGTGTGCCAAAACAGCGCTCAGAAAGGGCTGGGTTTATCCCGCCCGCCGGAGCTCACGGGGAGCGATGCTGAGGGACCAGAGTGGCTCCAGTAAAATAAAATGCAGAACTCGGTTTGGTAGCAGTCTCAGCAGGTTGAAATATCGTATGTCTTCTCAATATGTATGCAATGTATTATAAAGAAAATCAACTTGAAAGCAGCCAGGATCTTATATGTGCACCCACCAAGCACACTATGTGACATCAGGAAAATTTGAGTTTTCTTCCCCCAGCAACAGGGATAAGGACAGGTGTGCTGCAAGTGTCCCTATAGTGACATGCCTCAGCAAAAAACCTAACCCTAGGCAGGCTAAATCTCAGAGACCATGCCTGCAATTTCCCTTGGAATTAAAAGACATGTTTCAGCCATTCAGCATTGAGGATCTGGAGGGGAAAGTGAGCTTTCCAAAATAAGAAATGAGGACATGGTGACTATGACTGCCAATCACAGAGCTTGAAGCTCAATGGACAGGATCAGAATGCTTCTATCTTAATCAATCTCTTGTTTCTCAAAAACTCAGTGTCTTAACTCACATGTGATCCAAGGCCACCCTGTTTGTGTCCATAGGAACACTTGTTAAGGCACAGAACTGCTTGATTTCACCAAAGATGAATCAGAGCAGAAAAGCCCTTCTGAACAAGCTGGAGGCTCAGCAAGAGTATATGGTTTGCAAATACTGTGCTGGCTTTCTGCTGTTCCTTTAGAGAACATGATGCTTTCAATTAATTTAATTATTTCCTCACAAAATCACTTGCACTGAGCCCAACAAGAAGGGGGACAGGGTCTGTATGACCAACAAACCTCAAGCACCTCCCATCACATGTCATAGTGCTGCAAAGGCCACCCTGGAAAAAAAAAAAATTACTCCCTTTTTCAGGGCATCAGGGAAGCAATTTGACCCTGGCTTGCTCACAAAAGGTAGATGTGGATTATGAGCCTACTCATATCCATGTAATTGTGTGAACAGATTGGGAGTGACAGTTCCATCTCTTGGAATCTCTCACACCCCAGCACCTCTCAATTAAAAGCTGCCCAGTACCAAACTGTCACATGATATTTGGGGATAATTTTCCTGTACACTTTCTGCTGTGAAGCTGTGAGGAAGGGGAAAAAGTAGAAACCTTCTGCAGCAGCATTCCAGGGGGTGTTGAGGATGCTGAAGAACCACCGCAGGGCTGATTTTCCACCAGGTTATTTCAGCTATCCCAGCTATCAATTCACCCTTTGCACATTTTTAGTGATGTGCAGCCAACAGTGCAAGCCTATATTATACATCACATTTCAACCCTCCCAAGCCTACCTTGCTCATTAATTGAATACACAAAAGCCACGGGATGGTTCCCAGCACCAAAGCAGCAGCAATATCTGCCCTCAAACCTGTACACTGTTCCCCCTTTTTTCACTTTCATGTTTTCACTTTCCTCTTTGGAATCACAGTAAAACAGATCTGTTCAAACCTTTCACCCCTCCTGTACAAACCTTCATGAGATTTTTCTGGCATCACAGTTGTGGGAGCTAGAGTCCTTCCACAACCCTGCCTTAAGTTCACCTAGTGCTTATTAAAAATCCCATTCTTGTGAGATATAAATAAACATCTTGCCCCAGCAAAATGATGTTTGACAAGAGAAAATGATGTAATTAGGATTAGGTCTGTATGTGGCTTGGTCCAAGAGCAGCCTCAGGAGAATAAACTCTGATTCTCTGTTTGACACATCCCTGGAGGGGAATGACTACAATGAGCAGGGCCTGCCTCAGGGTTTCTGGCAGCCTGGGGACAGGGGGTGGAAGGGGGTAGGACTTGCAGTGGGGCTGCCTTCTGTCACCACTGCAATCTGCCTCTGGCCAGACAAACACTGGGAAAAGGTTTTCAAGGAGCAGGCCGGCTTCAGGGAGGTGGAGCTGGCTGTCAGAAAGCATGAGGCAGCATTGCACAGCACACCCCTGATGCTTTGTGCTGCTCACTCAACAGCAAGTGACATCTGTTCCTGTCATTATGGGGCTAATTCACAGATTCTGGGTGTTCTCTAATTGTAAAATTGGCTTTAATAAGTGAGAGCCCCTGTGTGTGCACACTACTGGGTGCAAAGGAGAGGTTTTTCTAATTCCTCCACAAATGACTGATATTGTAGAAATTAAGTGAGGTTATTAATGCCTGCATAAACATGGGCTGGGTACTCAGATAACATTAAATCCTGGATGTGCTCAGTTACCAATCCCATCTCCTTATGTCCCTGTTTCACAAGAATTACATTTGGTTAGTGCGTCCCTTCTGTTTCCTCCATGCTCCAATTGCATGATGCTGGGACAGATGTTTAAGAAGCTGGGAGGATGTCTATTATGTTTATCAGGATTTTATTTAGATCATGGGGGAATACGACATTAGGCAGCTTATTTATTCACTTTTGTGAACATTTAATGGTTTATGGTCATGCTCAAAAATCAAAGTCCACTATTGTTATCCCTTATTTACCCAGTCCTCAGTATACCAGTAAAAGTCTTGTAATGTTTTTGGTTTTTTTTTTCCTTAGAATCACAGTTCCTGAAAACAAGCAATTACTTAATGATGTTGTATTTGCTTAGTACAAGGTTAGGTTTCAAGCCTTTGTACTTGTAGACAGGGGATTGAAAAATGAGACTTGAGGGAATTTTAAAGGCTGTATAAAAATACCCTCAAAATTCAAATTAAAAGAGGCAAAAGCATTTATGAATATTGTGGTTTTGGTTTTTTTAAGCCTTAAAGCTGAGCACAAAAGCACCTCTGCAAAAAGAAAGAAAGTGCTAAAAACTACAGATGATAACAGAAGGCTCATGAATAAGATTTTCATTCTACATAACATCAATTTATTAATAATTCTATTATTAATAATTATATTAAATTATTAATAATTATATAAATAATTATTAATTATGTATATAATTATTATAGACTGGATATAAATGCTTTCCAAAGGAGACTGTGTTTCTCACAGCTCCATTTTGCACACAAAGCCCCCCAACCCCTCCCAGGTTGTAACTGCAAACTTGGTGCTCTGGCGCTTCCCCCACAGGAGTTATGCTCTTATCCATAATTTTCTGGGATATTTTTTGTCTCTGAAGGCATCAGAGCTCCCAGATTGCTATCCTGCCATCTCCAACCAGAGATACTGATGGATGAAGGCTGATAAATGGAGCCTGGAGCAACAAAAATAAGCAGTCATAAAAAACAAGTTATGAGTATCACCTTGAAACAATCAACAGCTTTGAGCTGTTTAACCAGCTGACCTAAAATAAACCATGGATTTCAGGATGACTTGACAAAAAAAAAAAAAAAAAAAAGGTTTTTGGGTTTTTTTCTCCTTGGCAGAAGTGATGCATTTCCACAGAAAATATCAATTTTGCTGTAACCACAAATGTCTGTCAAATCATTGCAATGGAAAAGTTTCCAACCAGCACTAATCATTAGTCACTTGAAAATGTACACTGAAACAAAGGACTTTTTGGTGTACATCTGTAGCCAATCAAGAGATTAATTTGAAACAAAAGAAGTCCATATACAGTTGGAAAAACAAAAAAACCAGCCAAAGTGTGCAGCTGCCAAGAATGCAACCTCGAGAGAGCATCTGAATGACACCGAGATGTGTTGTTGCACACTGATCTCGGGAGAACCTCGTTGGATCGGGATGAATTTCTGCACTGTACCAAACTTTATCACAATTCTGCAATGTTTAGGGCTACCTAAACCTGTGACCATCCAACTCCAGCTGTCCCATTCCTCTGGAGTCTTAACAAGGCAAAATTCTACTCCTCGAAGGAAAAGGGGAAAGGAAAAGGGGAAAGGAAAAGGGGAAAGGAAAAGGGGAAAGGAAAAGGGGAAAGGAAAAGGGGAAAGGAAAAGGGGAAAGGAAAAGGGGAAAGGAAAAGGGGAAAGGAAAAGGGGAAAGGAAAAGGGGAAAGGAAAAGGGGAAAGGAAAAGGGGAAAGGAAAAGGGGAAAAGGAAGGAGTACCACATAAATAGGGCAATTTTTTTGGTTCTCAAGGATAATTCAGGTGCACACTGTAAGTGGCACCACCTCATAGGCCTTTTAATCACAGCCTTTTACTTGAAAAACTACATTTGGCATCCTAAAATGTTAGTTCTGAAAATGTAAATAGCTTCCAAAAAAAGAGTCCATTGTTTGAAAAAAAACATACAACATAAAATATCCCTGCTGGGACTTCAAAATTTCTTCCTTGTGCCTGTTGTTCTAATAAAACAGAGATCTGCTTAATTAATAACTAAAACAATTGGCAGCCTCTTTGCTTTCTCTAATTTACCAGCGATACCAAAACCAATGTGAGAATTTCAACCAGCCCATTTAGGAAGAAGGAAGATGAGAATATGTGAAATATTAATCTAAAAGCTGCAGCAGCACATCAGGTTGTATTTTTTTCAAAACTCATCACTCCGCACACAGGGAGGTCTGTAACAGTTTGAAGTCTGGACATGCACTGCACATCCATCTACAAGAGCCTGGCAATATTTTATTTATGCACTGAGAAAACTATTGGCTATGTAGATGCTGTCAGAAATGGAGACTGAACATCAGAATTGATGTTATTTTCCAGAAGACAACCATCATTCTAGCAGGCAAAAACAAAGCCTCAAAGATAATGTAGTTTCTAAAACAGGTCCCAAAAAATGCAAGATGATACTGAAAGATGTGGCTCTTGTTGGAATGGGAATTAGTCCTACCAGACCAGGGATGGGATGGTAGTGTAATACATACTCTGGCATGTTTGGTAGGGTAGCACAATTTCACTGCCTGGAATGAGGACAGTTCATCACAGGAACATTATAAATTCCAGTTTCCTGACCTGACTGTTGACGTGTTAATTTTGAGAGTTAATCTAAACTTGTTCTTCAGTTTGACCACTTTAGAGAGCCAGTCCTGAGGATCACTTTGTCAGGATCTCACAGTTTAAGCCACTCTGCAGTGCTGGTGAAGTGTCTGAAAAAAAAAAATAAAAATAAAATTCACTGTGCCATGAGACATGGCAGGCCTGGTTTTTAACTCCTCTTCCAAGAGCTGCTTTCTCATCTCTTCCCTTCCTTTCTCTCCCTCCCAAAACACTGAGATTCACTCCTCCCCAGTGGCATTCCTCCATGGAACCTGGCAGGACAGGTCCCATGCTGAATGTCTGCTCTGTTCTCTCTGTTGAGAGCAGTGGCTGCACAGGAGCAGCAAGCGGGAGCTCAGGGAGGAGATTTGGGGGGTTCTACCCTTCAGCAATGTCTGAATCCCAAACCAGCTTTGGGATCAAATCAGACTCTGCCACTCGTCCAGGTCTGCAGCAGTTTGGGCAGGAAGGGGAGGGTTTGGAAATAGAACACATTTACAAGAACACCTTCCAAGCGAGGGGGCTCCAAAATAGCATTCTCCTTTATAACCTGATTGAAATAATCAGCACACAGTCAAGCACAGTTTGTTGGTTGCACTCAAAGCAAAACATGCTTCCAGCTGTGAGAGATAATTACTATTTATTGACTGGCTTTTGAGGACTTTCATGCTATATTTAGTTTTAGGGCTGTTTGGGGTTTTTATTTGCATCAGAGGCATTGATGAAAAAGGCTGCTGCTTAGAGCAGTCAGCTGCCTTCTCATGATTAACCTCTTATTTCACTTCAGAATATGTTTCACCTGCAAATGTGCTGGGAAATCAAAATTAATCCCGGGCAAATTCCCACAAGTGCCCCGTTGAACCAGTAACTGCATTCATCAGCACTCCCCACTGATAGCCCTTTGTTCTTGTGTAGTGCTGGGGGTTTTATTTGAGCATCTTCCCAAAGACCAGAAAGGACAGTTAATTATAACCATCCTGCTACAGAGGGGTGGTTTTAGAAGGGGCTGCAGCAGCTGGAACCACTGTTCTATCCAGTTAAGTGTTCCTACTGCCTTCAGTGACCTGCACAGTTGAGGCAGAGTCAGAAACCAAAAAATAAGCACAGAAGAGTTTTAACCCCTAATCTCCAACAGTTAGGCTACTTTCTCAAGCCAAGAATTTCTAAATCTCTTCCAGGATAATTTTCTTGAATATAATTTCTGTTAGCCTTCATCCTTATTTCATTTGGAGGTGGCTTCGAATGGGAGTCAAGGTCTGTGAAGGCACTGAGGGAAACTGTCCATGCTCTTTCTTCCACTTTGGTGTGATGTGAGGACAGTGCAACCTGAGCTATGCAAAAAATGCAGTGGCAAACAGGAAAGGTCAGCCTATAGCCCCAGTGCCACAACTCTGGCAGCTGCAGACACACAGAAGGGAAAAAGGCACAAAGAAGGAACAGCGCATCAAAATAATTAAAAGGTTTTGCTAAAATATTCTTTCCTCAATCAAGATGTTTCTCTTTGGAACTGGGCCTGAAGTTTAAGTCACCTAAAACTGAAGCATTTCATTTTGAAGCAAACAATGTCGCAACTGAAGCACTGAAAACAAATTTTTTTCCCCCTTATTTTGTTTTGTTTTCACTGAATGGCTCCAAAGATGTCTTCAGACAAATCCAAAACAGTTCTCATCTCCCCCAGCCTGTTGAATATATTCATTAGGGTCCCAAATGGTCTCATCACAACATGCCAATTGCAAAACTCATCCCCTGTCTTTACAGGGAAGTCATGGAGCACACATGACAGATCTCAGAATTAAAATAGCCAGAAAGAACCAGCAAGATCAAGCAATAATAATGTTAACTATTGACTATGTTTGATGTTTATAAAAGGTGCAGGAGCACTGGGTACCAAAGAGGATTGAAAAGCTAAGATTGCTCATGATTTTAAGGATTATTGGAATCTACAGGAAAAGTCAGTTTAATATGCCCTCCTTGTGAATTTGGGGTGTGGATTCAGAAAATGTATTGTAAAAATACATCTTTAGAGAAATATTGCTATCAGCAGGGTAACCTCACAATATTCCACCACATGTTCTACATTCCCATTTTCTGTATACAGCCAAGAAAACACAGAGAAATGATAAAAAGTCAGTTTAGGACTACTATGAGAAGATTGGAGTCATTATACAGGAGTATTTTTCTGCACCAAATGCAAAGATGGGAGCAATAAAGAGAAGTTACAAAACAGCATTCTTGCTTATAAAAGTGACAAAAAATTCATTTTGCAGAAGATTTAAGCATCAGACAAGTAGGGACCTGAACTCTCCTTACCATTAAGACTGAGATCCAGATCGTCCTCTGGGTTACTGTAGCCAGAGAGGTTTATTAGCAAACTAAAATCTCAACTGTAATTTCCCATCTGAGGGTCCAGGCAGCTCTCCTGTCTAGAAACCAGGTGCTGCTTTGAAAAGGATTAAATTCTGTCTCCTCTTGGATTTAACGGGAGTAATTTTTTAACTTCAGTGGGAGAAGGACTAGACCAATGATGAAAATCATCTCCTGAGGCAGAGTGAGATCAAAAGATCCTTAACACTATGAAAATTGACGGAATGTCACAGAATGACAAGGTTGGAAGAGACCTTCAAGATCATGAAGTCCAACCCAAATTAACATATTATTTTAAAAATTAAAATTAACGTCATATTAAAATGGCTGGAGAGTTCAAAATTGGATTCAGGTTGATTTGCAGGGTAAGGGTAGTCATTGAGTGAGGCATCATAATGTTTGTAATTAAGGAGAATAAGCAGACAATTTTAAGGCAGAACATTCCACTTAAATAACCACCTTGCCTGAATTCAACCATGCTTGCACAAGACGCTGAGAATAAGTGAATAAGATGAAGCACAAAGTGAATAAGATAAAGCACAAAGTGAGTAAGATGAAACACAGAGTGAATAAGATGAAGCTTGAGGTCACTGGGAAGTTAGGACTGTTCTGGTGTGTCCCCTCCCAATAACATCTGCCGCAGCAGAAAGAGGCAAAAGCCTTAAGGCATACTCTTAAAGACACTCCATAAAATTGACTCCAATTTGTTTTATCCCTCCTTAGCAAATCTTAAAAAAAATAAGAGTAAAAGAACTAGTCAGGGGGTTGGGTTTTCTCCCCTCTGGTGTCACAGCATTGTTCGGTGCTGGTTTTCTAACCACAACTGCTGGCATCAAAAGAAATAAGAAATAAGGCTATTAGCTATGTGTTATAAGTTGCATGTCAGGTGGAGTGCTGCCTTCTCCACCCAGACAAAATGTGTTCCTGATGGAGGGGCAAGATGCACTGCAGGACTGAGAATAAAACGCTGCAGGATAACAAATTCACCCCACTGTTCTCCATTTTCGATCACAGCCTCTGTTTTGCTCCCCACCTCTAAAATCTACAGCAAAGGCATGCCCAAAAGGAAGCAATTTAAACATTATTAGAGTGGTGGACTTGGCAGTGCTGGGGGTACTTGATGATCTAAGGGGTCTTTTCCAACCTAAATTATTCCAGTTTTCCGTGATTATGACATCACACCATACAACTCCTTCAAACCAGAAAAAAAAAATCTACTCGAAATACGCCATGATACACTCTGGTTTTCATTTGATAGAACTTATAGAGAAGAATTCATGGTATTAATCCAGTTTTCAGTTGGAAGGTGTGAATATCATCACCAGTAACCTCTTCTCAAACCACCATAAAATGAAAAGGGGTCTGGAGAAAAATCTGTTTTCATGATTAGAGGCCAAAGCTGAGCTTACAAGTGTGTCTTGTAGGAGGAACAAGAGAAGGGAGAGTTGACTTCACTGCTTGTTCGTGCTGCATCTTGCCTTTAAATAAATGACTTGTTCTAATTCACAGTGAAGTCAACTAAACAACTCCCATTGTCTTAAATAATTAATCTAGTCCAGGAAAGAATTTCAGAACTTTTCAGCACCACTAAATTAATTCAAGAAGATGAAGAAAGAAGATAGATTACTCAAGAAAAATATTAAAAGTAAATTCCATCTTCTGGTTTCAATATGAATGCATAAGATGCTAGCCTGTGACTTTGAAACACTGGCTGCAGTTCCCTGGGCTCTTTAACTTAACAGAATTTAACTTTTAAAGGAGGGATAGAAATTTTCAATACATCAACTATGAGCTGGGGCAGCTTTTTCAAGAAAAGCACATCTACAGCACATGGGTTATGTTCCCCTGGGGAAGGGACTGCATCACATCACCATCAAAGGCTCTTTAGCACGGGGCTGTTGTGCAAACTGGAGTTGTGTCACCATCCTCTCCTTCTCCACACATTTTTCTCATGCATGCTGAGGCTGTCGCTGCACTCCACATGGAGCTGATTCCAACAGATAAAGCCTGGCTGAGTCCTGGCAGGGGCCAGGCCACAGAGGGAATGCACAACAGCAAATTCATCTTCCCTAACACAGCACAGGTCACTCGGGACACGCATTACTCCACGTGAACAAAAAATCTTCACTTGCACGTGTAGCTGCAGGACCAGAAGTACGGGTCAGTCTTGGGTCTGGACATCTAAATCTCCCCTCTACCTTTTGAATTTATCAGGCCACAACTCAGCTTTCCCCATAGGGAATGGAGATACTGTGATTTCCCAACATAAGTGACACAAACACACCAAAATCCTGAAGTCCTGCCATGCAAACAGGTGTTAAATTTATATCAGATGGAGAAATAAACTTTAAAGGTGCATATCTCTGTTTCTGTGTGAACCTCCATGAACTTCCCCCTTGGATTATGCCTTTCTAGCTGTGTTTACAGGAAACTGAAAAATGACTGTGTGGAAGAATACTACGGAAGAATACCATTTCTTAAGGGCTCAGTTTGCAGATATTATAAAGGATAGCTTAACAGATATTTTAATGCCTCTCTGACTAATGCTGTATTTCCTAGTAAATGTATAAATATATCATTGTTAAATAAACAGTCCTCTAACTTCTTGTAATTACACACAGCTGCAAAAACCTGTTTGCTCAAATGTCAGGAAGCAACACAGAACTTTTTGCCTTTTCAGATTTTCCCATAACCCCAGGCAATTTATCCTGAAGCTTAAAATGGCCTATATTTTTTTTTCCTTTTTTATAATTAGAAATCAATTTTTATTTTTAAGCTTTCTTGGTGCATTCACTAATAATATATTTATGTTTTGGCCTTTCCTCAGAGATCTTTGACTAGGCAAAGCTTTCACAAAGATTTTACTTAAAGCAAAAATGTTGGAGGTCAAGGCTGACAATCACAGGTGTCAGCTCCCCATGATATCCACAGGTTCATTATCTGCAAACAACTCTGCTGTATTTTGCCAATTTAAATCACTGTGCTGCCTGAAGTGTCTGAAATGTATTGAGTTTCCAATGGAAGAAAAAAAAAAAACAAGCAGGGTCATAAACCCACAGAAGCCTTTTAGAATGAAGGATGGCCCTAAATTAAAGTCTTGGTCCAGACTCTTGACTGCAGCTGAAATTCAGGTCCAAACCTATTCACTCAGAAACTAGTGATGAGAGCCATACAAATATTTTAATACATCTACAATATTTCTATGCATATAACTTCTTGTCTGGCTTCTTTCCTTGGAATGAGTGAAATCAGAATCCCAAGTTCAAGCTCTCTATAAAATCTGGGAAATGTTTTATCCACCTCCAGACTCTGACAGTGTTACCCCCTGTTTGAATTCTATGCCAATAAGAAGTAAAACTTCTGTTTTCCAAGCAGCCCAAGATTTAAATACTACAACGTTATTGAAAAGAAAAAAAAAAAAGAAAAAGAAAACCAAAGATCATAACCAAAACCCCTCACTTCTTTAAACTCACTTCAATGTGTTAGAAGAGTTGCTGCTTATCTATTAATTGAATAATGGGAAGGTTTATTTCTTACTATTCTGCTGGATAGATTCCATTATTAAAAGAGGGTTCATTTAATTGAATTCTGATAACTCATTTATAAGCATAAAAATTAGGAATAAAAAATTCTAAAGACAAGGATAAGCTCCCATCTGTTTTAGATAAGATGGTCTCTAGGCCAAAAGGAGAAAGCTATAAATATTTTTAAGTTTAGTTGAGCTGTGGAGTTTTAATCGCACCTGATCAGAGCAAAGCTGGGCATTTTATTTCAGAAGATACGTTTTAACTACACACTTGTCATTGCCTATCTCCAAACCAACATCTCTGCCACAGAAATGCAGGTCAGACCTGGGAGGGGTCTGAAGGAAAAAAGGAAAAGGAAGAAAAGCCTGGGGGACTGCTTAAGACTCTAATCCTGGAGCATCCTCTTTCACTAGCTCCAAAAGTTCATGCATAATGCTCTCTGCACACAGCCCAAGAGGATATGGCTGACAAATTCCAGGTGCAATGAAAACCTTTGGAAAGCATCTCAAAAAAAGCAAATCCTTCCACAAACTCAGATTCTTGACCTCGGTCTTCCCTTGAGAAAGCTGAGCAATCACAGTAAGTACCCAACAAAAATTAATTAGGATTAATTCTCCTGGTGTAAATAGTGAGCAGTAGGAAAATTACAGTGGTTTCCAACAGCTGAAATACATTTTGATCACAGGGGTTTTGTGCAACAGATAAGCCAGGCACTGTTTTTGTCAGATGCATAGAGAACACAGTGGCTGAAACAAGTTCCAGCTTGTAATATTCACTAATATATTTCAACAAAATTCTTTCCTCTCTTTGCATTTTGATTTTGAGAGCAGGCTGAGCAGCATCTTTGTGCTAATATCCAGATCGCCAAATAGAGTTTTTAAACAGAGCAGGGGAGCTGGATTCTAAAGCAGATGGGAACCAACACAATTGTTAGAGAACACGGCTGATGCTCACGTNGCTGAAGGGCTGGAATTTGGGCCAGGCAGCTGCAAGAGTCAGGTTGAGAGGACAGGCAGGCAAAATGATACTGTGCAAGGGGAATATTGTGTGACTTCCACGAGCTGGTGCAAACACAGGAACAATGCTGCTTCATTGCTATTTTTCACCAGAAAAGGAATCTGGGCTTCTTTCCCCAGATGCTGAACTTTGAGTCTTTCCTCTCTGCTTATCAAAGCTCCAGGGAGCCAGGACTGCCTGCAGTTAGTGAAAGGTCTGCTATTTGTACTCCAGCAGTAACAGATTGGGAGCTCAATGCATTAATGGGTCTGGTGAAATACAGGACATTACTACAATGGAAGTCCAAGTTCTTTTGCCTTCATTCATTATTTTAATCACAACCACTTTCTTGAACAAGCTGGGGAAAAGGCTAAGGTTCCCTGCTCCAGTGTTTCAGCCCCAATTATCCCTTGCAGAAAATAACCTCAGAGCCATTTCTGTGGATATCCACGCCAGCCATCTCATCGAGGCAGGACCAAAACAAGCCACCTCAAAAGTCTATTTTGTTCAGACACAGTTTGCCTCAGGAAACAATTTACTGGGCAGAAAGTTCCTGCAGTTAACATGGCCTGCAGTGCTCAGAAACCAACTCTGACACAATTCCCTTAACCAGGGGCTCCCAGAGGAGCTTTCCTACCCTCACTTCTTGCCATCTGCCTCACAGACACACGAGCAGTGCATGCTCCTCATCAGGCAAAAGCTCCCAGCTTGATGAGCACCAGATGTTCTGGGGTCTCACAAGACCTCAGCCATGCAGGCACAGCTGGCAGGGCTCTAACTAGGCATGAACAGGTCTCATCTTCAACAGCCATTCATCCATTGACCAACTGGTACATTCAGACACCTTAGGACTTTCAGCTGGCTGCTTAGCTTGCTTTGGAGTCAAGAAGAAGGCGGTGTTCATGTCACAATGTCCCTCCTAAAAGGGTCTGACCTTTAGGACAAATGCCAAGAGGCCAAGCACATCCTTTTGGCTCAGACCTACCCTTTTCTCCACTAAAGCAATGCAGCAATCAGCAATCAGCTCAACTTGCAGCTAGATTATCTTATTAAAGTTTTATCTTAGCATGGTCTTACTCTGGATGCTACAAACATGTGGCCTTGATCCTCAGAGCACACAGATGGGGCTGGGGCATGGCTGTGTGCTCCAGCAGGCCTGGACAAAAGCAAACAGGACTTCTGTCAGCTTCCACTGAGGAAATAAACAAGTTGTTCTTGCAGAATTCTGTTTTATACAGGGCAGGGTTCTGGGCACTCCCATCAGCTTCCTGGATCAGAGATTTATCCTGATCAGTGCCTTATCACTGCTGCTGCACTTCTGGGTGCCAATTGTGGCACTGAATTATTTCTGCAGTGTTAGGATGACCTGGAGAGTGCACCTTTCCCCTGAGCAGGGCAGTCCTTGACACTGCTTATTCAAATGTTATTAATTTCAAGATGAAATTGCCATAGCCCACTTCTGTTTGAAGGGGTCCCTGGACTCCACCAGAAGCCTTCACAACTGCAGACCTCAGCCTTTCAGGTGAGGCAAGCTGCCATGAGTGCATAAAGCATAAACTGACCTCCCTCCACAGGGTCATCTGAACCAAAATAATTTCGTTGAAGCACTGCCTTATTTAAAATGCTAATTATCTCACTTCAGCTGCACTGAGAGTGTGAGAACCAGGGGGAAAAATGACTGCCCAGTCAAGGCCCTATCACAAATAACTTCTTTTAAGAGTGTGCCAACTGCCTAAGCCCCAAGAGCAGCTCTGGAAATGTATCATGGGAGCAGTACAGGCACATATTCTCCACTAACCGCGATGGCAAGAGCCACAACTTGCTGCTAAGTCTCTATTCCAACTTTACGTGTTCTGCTCGATTTTTACACTGTGGAGGAACAGAGTATGAGGTCCCTAAGATGCCAGAAAACAGGAGTTTTATCTTAGATTTCAGAGCACCTGAGGACAGAGAGGGAAGGATAAATGCTCTCCTGCACCGGCCTGATCAGCTGAGTTCAGCTTGTCCTGACATTCCAGCTTTGACCAAACTCATCACAACTCCTGGCACATGGCACAAACCATGGGTGTCTGCAAACCAAACCCCCCGTCAGCAGGTACAATCCTTGATTTTCCTTTCTGGAATGGATTTTCAAAAATCGTTTAGTATACTTTACTCCCTTATCAAGTGAATAGAACCTAGAAACCAGATTGAATAGATCTTGATTTAAAAAAAAAAAAATTAATCACATCTAGGTTTCCTTTTGCATCCCATCTCTCCTAGGCATTTACTCCATTGCTTTTACTGTTCTAGTATTATTTATATTGGGAAAAGTACAAAGAAAGGCATAAAACCAGAGCTGCAAAGCCTGTTAAACACACTTCCCACAGGTGTAAATGTGAAATTTAAGGAACTGAAGAATTAGGACTGGAGTGTTCAAGTCCTGAATGAAACAGGAACCAGAGCCGGCTGGGGGTCGGCTGCAGGATGAAGTCTTCAAAAACAGACAGAAACCTTAGCTGCATGCAGGTGCAGTTTCAAAACCTCTGCATTTTCATCAAACAGAAAATTCCATTGCTCAACTCCAACGGGAAAAAAAGAAACCCAAGCCCCTTGCTCTGTCACAAACATGGAGATAACAAATTTTCAGGGGATGAGTACGCAGGAAATAACTTTTCTTGTAGAAACCCCATAAATCTCCCCCATGGGGAGATTTGTTACCTGTTGCAGGCCACATTTCAACCATGACAAGAGGAGAGGTGTGAAGTCAGGGCATGGCATGTAGGACAAAAGCAGTTTGCCTGCTCGTGGCTCAGCAGTCCTGGATTTTCATCCTTGACCTGATGATCAGCCTGCCCAAATCCTCTCTGGCAGCACGAGAGCCAGTGCTGCTCGAGCTTTGAAGAAGACACTATGAGAAAGAAGGACATAAAACACCAAAATTGTTCAGCCTTCTGTAAGTGCAGCTGAGGAGTAACCCTCAACTCAAAAAAAAAAAATTCACTTCTCAGGTGAAAAAGGTTTCTATTGTGTTAATTCAAGCTTTGCAGGTACTTGCAGGCAATCTGAATTCAGTATCAAGGCTAGAGAAGCTTGCATAAACAATTCTCCTCTAAGAGAGATCAGAATAAACCTCATTTACAGAACTTATGAGTTTTTGATTGGAGAGAAGCCTGGCTTTTAATCATTAACTGATTAATTGAATCCTGTGTCAGGTCACCTTTTGAAATAAGATATGGAAAAACAATAAAGCAGACTTAGCAATCCCAGGATAAAACCCCCCTAAAATATCAGAGTAAAAAGGAAAAAAGTAATAAATGGAAGTACCCTGGGTCAGGTTTAGTGCATGGTGAGAACAAGTGGAATACAAAGAAGTTTTTGTAGTATATTTTCCTCCCAGGTTAAAGTAATCACCTACTAATTAGCTCATGTGATGGGCTATTACCATCATGTGTGTCTACATCCCAGATTTATAGCTGGCAAAGAATTCTCCCTTCTCCCGTAACACTTGGAGAGTTGCATAAACACTGACTAATACAAATCTAGTATTGAAAGGGAGTCCTGGGTAATGAGAGGGGCTTGGAGAGGGAAAAGTGCTTGCCTGGAAGGATGTCTGGGGAGAAGAAAATACTCCAGAAGCAATGAATCTGCTCCAGAGCCTCTGGAAATGTTCTTCCCTCTTCCTGCTGGAGACTTGGCTAACAGAGAAAACAGAGATCGTGCTTCCCCTGCAAGACACAGAAGAGATTATTCCATGATAAGAAATAGCACCAGCTGAGGTCCTTGTGGAAAGGGATAAAACAAGCAAGCAACAGAGCTGAGATCTTAAAACCAAGCGCCTTAACTTTGTAAAACCCTTCTGTGGTTTCTGTTGTTGTTGTTTCAAATCAGGAGTGCAGGGTGGAAACTGTGGCCCAATTCTGGATGTTACTGGAAAAGAAATAGTGGACTCATGCTAATGTTACAAAGGGGGATACCTGCATTTTCTGCTTTAATTTTGTATGGAATTCAGTTTCTGGATTTACCAAACACAGTTTACTTTCCCCTAGTAAGAATGGTTTCCTATCTGTGTGTGCATGAGCCCCCAGGGAGGGTGTGCTTATTTATTTCACATTTCTGTGCAAGGGCTCAGCCTGATTTAGAACACACATGGGAGGCAGCCTAAATATTTTGATTCTGACCATTTCTGCTGTCATTAACCACTTGAAAACTTCTAATTACAATGACAGACATCTGTCCAAATCAGATGCTATTTCCTTTTAGGAAGTTGTCCTACCACCAGAGGGAATACATCTAAGTCAAGTGAAAACATGCCTGCACAACTGTGTGTCAGTACAGACAGCAGCCAGCACATCACCCTACTCCATCCCTGTGGTGGTGAAAAGCATCAGGGCATTGCTTTTGCACCTTTGCCAGCCTTGCTGGAGCCTTGCCCTCCCTCTGGGCCCCAGGGAGGTGTAAAACCCCGCTGAGTTCCCAATGGGAAGGCACAGCAATGTGGGGCAGAGATGCCCTGTGGGAGCTGCTCCCAGCCAGCAGATCTGCTGGGACATGGAATTCTGGATGGAGCACCCACCTGAGCTCCAGGTATGACTGTAGGGGTACTGGGGACAGCCAAAGGGGGTACACAGATGCCATCATCAGAAGGCATGAAAAGACACTTTATTATTAAAAACCTGTCAGGGTACTTCTTGCCAATCCCTCGACTTCTGGGTCTCAGGCTGGGCCCTCCCTGGGGGCTCTTCTGTCTGGGGAGTGGTTTTGTGTCAGGAAAGACAGACCCACTTTTTTTGGTCTTCAGTGTCTTGTTTATTATTATAGTACCTAGAGTTTTACACACTGTCCACACAAGGCTCAGCACACTGGAAAAGCACCACAAAAATGGCCAACAATCTCTTGGTACAAGGTCTTTTAAGACTAAATTGTCCAATTAAGAACTGACACCTGGATTATTTTCCCTTTTAACCCAATAACTGATCCCCCATGCAGACTTTTCTGCCCAATTACAAAATGCCACCCAAACCCATGGAGAAGGAGGAAGAAGAAGCATGAAGAAGAAACCCAGGATGACACCCTGTGCCCTCCATCTTGCTTCCATCCACAACACACTAAAAATCCCCAAACCTAAATTTCTCACCCAGTGACACACCTACACTGCTCTCTATAATCTGTTTCACACTTTTGTGGATTCCAGTCTATCTTGAAGTCTGGGCAACTTTCTCCATGGATGAGGGTCAAAGTCAGTGCTGCCCTGGGGGTCAGGGCACCCCAGAGCAGACACAGAAATATTCCCTGTGCCCTGGGTTTCCACAGAAATCCACAGTTCTTACCAAAACAATGGTGGACCTAACACCTGACTGGATTTTAGGAATCTTCTCTCACACCATTGGTGAACTATGAATAGCACACTCTGGAGAACCATATCTATAAACAATGCTTACAGAAAGAAAGTAATAATTGCTTGAATTCTTTTCTTCCGAGTTTCCTACAGTTTTTCCACAGCTTCCCAGGATTTTCCTGGGAGAACTGTGTCTCTCTGTTCAGAGGATATGTAATTACTACATCCACGTCTCTGGGCTGTACTCCCTTGCTTTGGGTGGCCATGGAAAAGGAGAAACCCCTCAAATGGGGCTCCAATGGCTCTGCCACCCCCCAATGGCCTTGGGGTGGAGACGTCTGTGGAGCAGGAGAGCGTGTCCTTGGAGGAGATGTTCCCTCAGGACATGAGGTGAACCCCAGCTCTCCTGCCCTCAGAAATCCCTCTCACAAGGTATCATCTCACAGGTCAGAAGCACTGGCAGCTGGTGATGAATAAATCACACCTTTAATCTGTTTAATACAGTCTTGCTCCTGGCTCCTAATAAATGAAAACACTACGTTTCCTTCAATAAGAAATGCATGAAAGTGTGCCATTCATAAAAAGATTCAATTAAACATATGAAGCATATCCTGCTGTGACCCACATCCCAGCGACAATGTGATCTTTCTTTTGTGGCAGTGGGACTTGCTTAGGCAACTTTTGGGGTTTTTTTATTCTGGTTTTCTATTTAAAACATGCAATTCATCCTGTTCAGAAAACCTGTTCAAATCTTTAGGATTAATTTTGCAAACATAAAATAATTTTCTAGTGTGAAAGTGGTTGTATTTATTTGCAGTTGTATTTGTATTTATTTGAATAGAGGCTGCCAAATCATATTTTTTTTCTCCCTGAAGCAGAAAAATAAAGTCCTTTTTCTTCCTCTTAATGGAAAAGATAGAGGAGTTTTGCTATGGGCCAATTAGATCAAAAGGAATAATGGCAAAATGGTTCACAACAGACAGATCTTTCTTCCCCAGGCTTTTGTCTTCTAAATAATTATATTTAGGCCTGAATATAAAAGACTAAAATGTTAGTTTAAGAGCTGATTTTGCAGAAGTATTTTAAATACCTTTTGCCACCTTTGATTTTCACAGTCTGAGACAGGAAAGTGAACCAATGAAGGAAATTATTCACCCCAACAAGGGAGTCCAAAATCATAACCTTGAGAGAAAAGTCCACAAACATACTACCTCACCTTTGTATTCATCTCTTGCACAGTTTGAAACCACAAAAGCAGTTATTGCGTTGAAATGTGAAATGTGTTATCCTAAGCAAATAGATTTCACTGGAAATACTCAAAGCAATTACTGAGCTTTTATCTTTCTAATGCTTTTGCTGAAGAACAGGACCATTTATTTAGGAAATTAGATTAAATCCTGGCTCACTGAAGTCAATGGGAGTCTGCTACTCACCCCACTGGTTTAATCTTCAGAGTTCAAAAGGATTGCTGTCAGCTGAAACTTGAACAAGTCCTTCAGTGCACTACTGCAGCAGGTCCTTAACCTCCAATCTCTTCATCCGAGATAAAGGAAATGGATATTTATTATTCATTTCTTTATAAAGAAAATGGATATTTGTTATTTATTTCTTTATGAAGAAAATTGGTATTTTCTTCATGTAGAGGCACAGTTCAGCTGTGCAGGATGCTGAGTTTTCTGGAGGAATGGTTAAAAATGTCTCACAGAAGCTAAGACAAGTCTTACCAGATCCCAACCTGCACTCAAAGTGAGCACCAAAGGCTTCTGTCCTTGCACTGCAAGTTTAGCACCAAAAAACCTGTACTTAGGGAAAACATTTTGGGATTAAAGCACAACAAAGCCTTAATGCCTGTGGGCATATGATTACTCAATATGCCTACAAGAAATAAAAACATTTACAGGACTAAAACATAGCTATTATAAAATACCTGATAGCACAAGTCTAGGTACCACTGATGTTAAAAAGTGTAATAAAAATTGATTTACTTCTAACAAAACTAAACCAACACCATCATAAAATATACCACCATGTTATTAAAAATGCATTAAATAGGGTTTTTTTTAAATCTCTCAAGACTCGTGGAAGTGAGATTTCAGTGGACGTAGCCTAGGGCTCAACAATAAGAAAAGGTGAGTGGCAATTCAGTCTCACACCATTCTTACAATGCCATGATGTTGGCACTGGGTGATGCAAGCACATCTCAGCATTACCTGATTAGTTTTGTTCAGTGTTGCTGTGAATTAATTGAAAAGGTTAGCACAAAAAGCCATGGCAAGGACCTGTTACACACCTCAGCTGGAGCAAGACACCTGAGAAATGATTGTTGGAGTTTATTAAAAAAAAAAAAAAAAGCGAATTTATAAAGTTAATGAATGAGGTCTTGGAGGAAAATGTCATTTATTGCCCCTACAGATCTGGAAAAATCTGCTGGAGACAAAGTGTATTTACCAGCACCAGTCCATGGCTGAGAGTCTCCAAGAACATGACACCAACCCAAGAGGCCGCTGAGTCTGTTACTGCACCATAGTTATACAATTTGCTATCACAAATTTCAATTCTCAAAAACAATTCATTTAATTTTCACAGAATGAGAGAAATAGCTTCATTTTGTTTGCTTCTGGGGTAAGCTGACATTCACCTTAAACTATATGAACCCAAGCAATCCATATTTAGGGTCTTTTATAACATTTTGATCATTTCTTTTGGACACAAGCACATTACAGCTACACATGTATGTGCAATTGCCACTCTACTCTTTGCTAGTCAGTATTTTAAGGTCATCTACAGCATTAATTAATCCTGCTTCATATTTTATTAAACTACCATTCTCTTCCACCAAAAATGTTATGTTGATCTGCTAAACCCCTCTGGCTCCAGCTGTAATTCTCTTCCACCATGGATTTAGTCTGTTGCTGGTCACTACAGCACCACTTGCTTTAATAAAAATAGGAATGAATTAGTTTTCAGTTAGCAATTGCACCAAAGGGCAAGGCAATGAACAGCTAAATAGACATGAGTATATAACCATTCATGTGAAAAGAATACTGTGGACTATCTGCTTGAAATTCTCACTAAACTTTTATTTGTTTTATCCAGCATCAACAGAATAAGGCAAAGCGGTCAAGTAACCTTTGGTAAGACTGATTTGTACCACAGGCTTAATGCAGGCCCTTAGCATTTCAAGGAAAAGCCAGAATCCAGGTTTCAGAAGGACAAGGAATTGCATTTGACTTGTGCCCAGGTGGAGGTCCCAGCACTGCAGCACTGTTCAGGGACTGGCAAACCCCCCTGGGGCCAGGCTGAGCAAAGAGCTGCTGCCCAAGCTGCAGACACAAGGTTTTCCACCCCCAGGGCACCACCTTTGACTTTGCCTGGTTCTTCTCTGCTGTCTTCTATTGCCACTGCTGTCTCTATCAGGAAACACACAGCCCTGGGGGGGTCTGGCCCAGTTATGTCATTCTTAATCTGAAGTTTCATTGGGAAACTCAGAATGCAGAAGAAACCCTACTTTTCCATATAATCACCAAGATGAGTCAACAGCAGCTCTCACCATGTACCTAGGGGTCTGCATCTTTATGCATTAGCCCTGTCTCCAGGGCCTGTCATGCTAAGCCAAGAGTGATCATCTTGCCAATTAGGATTTCTCACTGTTGGATTGGGATTTTTACTGAGTCACACAGCACTGACATGAAAGCAGAGTGTCAGCCTAAACTCTGCATTGTGAATTCTGCTTAATTAAGACACAAGGTTGTGGCAGCATGATCCCTAGCCAAGAGCAAGCGTGGAAGAGAAAACAATGCCCCACTGGAAGTGCTCAGTGTCAGTGAGAAAAGTAGCACAGCATCATTTAAAAACTCTGCACTGGACAGGGACAGTGGCAGAAATAGGCCTTTGAGAATGTAGTGTGACTCTTCTGCGCAGAAATGTCAGTTTGGTGTGCTCCAAAAAAAATTGTAACACTTAAATTTATCTGCCTTGAAATGATGCCTCACGTTTTAGCTTTTATTGAACTGATCCCATTAAGAACTACCATAGGTGCTCGTGCATTTTGGGGCCATTTTGGTTCATCTTGGGCGCAGCCCTGGCTGGGCTCTTGTGCTGCGCAAGGTGCATCCATGGAGGAGATCCTTTGAATAAATCCCTGCTTTATTCTGTAACTCTCTCTATTCTCTGTTCTAGGGCAGCCTGCACAAGGCATCAGAAAGAGCTCTATCTGTAAAGATACAGAAGGGGACATTTTTAAAAGTCTGCCTAAATGACACAGACCTATCATTGTCCAGCACAATCTTTAGAAAACTGAAAAACCTGAATTTTAAAAAATTGTTGCATAAAGCCATATTTAGATATGTACTACACATTTAAATTAACTGCTGAGTTACTTCAGTAAGACAAACTCAAAAGAAGAGTATCTAAAATACAGGCTATAAACTCAGCCATCCTTTCTTCTTAATTTCTGCTGCCATTTTATTTCCTGATTAGCCAGGCTTGTCAGGTACTTTCTCTCATTTCCACATCTTGCCCATAAATTAATTTCATATGCACATTTTTCTCTCTTGTGCTCATTTAACAAGAATTAAGCACATTTTATCAAAAATGGATAAGCTATAATCAAACACAAGAGGCCAACAAAATCCTCCCCTTAATCTCTCATTGATTCTCAGCAATTTCATGTTCCGGAACTTTTTTATTCACCCAGCACAAAGCACAACGTTCCTCATCTGTGTATGTTTGTGAATCCACACATACATTTATGAAAATTAAAAGCAGCCCTACCACCACAACTGAGTAGAAAAAATGTTTCAGAAACTTACAGATTCTTTTGCAAATAATTGTGGTCTCTGAATGAAAGCTTCTTTTTCACCCATATCTAGGTGTTAGTGGTTTCCATGACAACTTTTTGTCAGCTTTCCAGCAGGTCTTTGAATTGAAGTTTACATATGTTATTATTCAAAGATCAGTTTTAGTATTTGATGAACCCTAAAGCCTTCTCAAAAGAGGCTGTTTAAGAGTTGATTTTGACAAAAATGTCACATGCCTTCAGACAAAAGGGAAAACCAACCCAACAATGACAACTCATGCAAACACACATTTGTTATCTTGCAGCCTCAGTAGCCTAATCAGAACACATCATGCTGTCACTCAAGCACAGTAAGGGGAGAAAAACTTGGAAGAAAATCTTCCAAGAGAGAGATGTGGCAACTTGAGCCACAGCAATTAAAATTAAGACTGCTGCAGTTTCCCTGGTTTGCAGTCAAAAGCCTGTGGATACCTTGGGTCTCCTCTTGAGCCACAAAATTCACTTTGATTCCCCCAAGCTCATAAATGGTTGGCTCATCAAAGTAACTGAGTTTTTAATTCAATGGAGGAAAAATATAAGTACAGAAAAAGCTTCTGTGCAGAATAATGGGGCATTCAACATGGGCAAAGAATTCTGCAACTTCACACACTATATGACAAAACATTTTTTTTATTTTCTGCAGAAGGTGGTCAGAAGAAATTAGTTACCATAAGGCATCTTCAGCTTCCAAAAGGGAAGACTGAAAAAAAGAGTTCTGCCGTGTCAGAAAAGGGTAGATATTCCAGCAGAAAAAGTGCAACCCAACACCTGAAATTCTCAGGAGAGGCCAAACTTGATCCCTGTTCAGCTGCATCTCTTCTCATGACAGACACGCCATTCTACAGGGGGACATCCCAGAGACTGAGAGCTTGGGGAACAGGGTGGATTTAGATTTTGGGGGATTTTTATGGTGTGGTGGTTTTTTTTGTGTGGATTTTTTGTTGTTGCTGTTTTGAAGTGGAACATTTGAAGTGATGTGCAATTCAGATTGGCTTGAATAAAAACATGACCCTGTAAAGCATTTAAAATTGGCAAGCAGGCTGGGGTGAGCATTCAGGCAGCACAGCTGGGTGCTTAAAAGGGAGAATCCAATCAGCAGTGATTGCACATGGATAAATCCTGATGAAGATGAGGAGGGAAAAAAAAGGATCCTGGCAATTTTCTATCCTGCTTAGAACAGGGGAAAAAAAACCTTGTGCTGACCTCAGGGAGAACAGTAACATTTAAAGATTCAAACTTGAAAAGGGAAAATATTTCCTCTTATGTTTGGTGCTAGACTTCTCTCAAGAAGCATTTGGACACATGAACTGGAGAAAGGAATGAAAGCACATTTGGGAAAGCCTCAGATTGTGCCCAACTGTGCACATCTGTGACTCTGCACTCAGTTATGCACCGTCTCCCTCAGCCAAACCTCTTTTTGAAACTGAACATCAACACCAAGTAACACAAAGCCAGCCCAAAGTGGAGAGTTTCAAGTTTTCTATAACCCCAAATAACGGGAGTTTCAAACCCAAAATAACACCAAGCATTGCCGTGGGACAATCCTATTTGCTCTGTGTGCATTAGACACACAATTTGAGGTACACAGAAAAAGGGCTCTGATCACACAAGAATGACAAGACAGCAGCTCCTCCAGCCAGAACCATCCAAACAGGTCTTAAAAATGTGTTTAGCGTTATTCAGTTTAATTTAATTGCTTTAATAACTTTAATTTAATTAATAACTTTAATTCCTGTCTACTGAGAAACAAACAGGAAGACAGCATTGTCCAGCTACTCCAGTGCCTTAATGCATCAGAGCTGTGTCACTTCTTAGGGTCAGGGTCTGCGGCAGATTTTTATTACCTGGCTGGAGCTGTGCTTACACTGTTTGCAGGAAAATCCTTACCTTTGAGTGCCAGGATGTTCAGTGAATGCAGGAGTTTTCCCTTCAGCCCCAAGGCAGAACACAACTGCAGCAGCCCTGAGGGTCCTCCCTGCTGCCTTTGCCATGGATCCTCCATCTTTATCAGATAAAGATTTCCATCTTTATCAGAACCCATTATGTGCTGCTTCTTCTCTTGTCTCCATTGTCCTTGCAGCCAAGCCAAGTTTCTTCCCAAATCCTCAGAGCACCTCAGTGCTATTATATACATTTATCTGGGGACCTAAGCAGACTCAGCTGAGACCAAGCAGAGACCAAGTTTTGGCCATTTTTCAGAGCCTCACCAGCGAGTCAGACCATTTGGCTTTGTAAGCCAAAAGTAAAAGAGCTCAGTGAGCTATCCCAGCGCCACAAGGGGGAAGGAAATTGAACTAAACTCCCTCAGCCACCATTTCTCCTCCTGACAATATCCAGTTCTAATTGCAGGTAACAGACAGGTGGTGACAGATTGCAGTGTTTGATTCTCTGCTCCTCTCAGCTGAGCCTGTTCTCAGGTGAGCATTGCAGTGAGGTTTTGTGGCTTTCTCTGAAGGCCACCGATTTTTTCTCCTTCTTTGGAGAAACTCACTCTCCAAAGCAAACAGCAACAAAGGAAGAGCCCCATCCTCTGCAGAGCTTCCTCTCAGTAAGATCCTGGCCATGAATATTTAAAATATTCTGGAGCAAAGAAATGGTCATTGTTCTATATAAATGATTGCTGATTTTGGTATCATTATACTGATTTTAAATGTCATGCAGTGAACTAGCAACTGGGTATTGAGTTCTCCTCTGCACTGTCCACAGATATCAAGGGAATCTTGTTCCTTTCTCTAACAGGAAAAGGGATTTTTTGAAAGTCTGTTTCAGCTCATTATCCAACATGACATATATATTGTATATAAATTATATATGTTATTTGTATGTATATACTGCATTTTTATAAGTTAGATATATCATATATTGCATTACATGAGCTGCTCAAAGATGTTGTGATCTGGACAAGAAAATTATTAGAGACAAAAGCAGTGGATGGGCCTGTAGCAGGAGACACTTCAATTCATAAATTTTTTGGGTTTCTACATGTGCCCAAGGTGTCATCTCTTGGCTTTTCTATTTATTCAGACTGGCAAAACTATAAAACACTGCTCCCATAAGCATCCTTTCTTTCTATAAGATGACAAAAACAAGGTTAAAAAACAAAAGCATCAAACCTTCCCAACCTGTCTCCTGAGAAACAAGACACTGTTGCCCAGGGCAAGGAATCAGCTTCCAGCATCTCAAACAGCAGAGCTGCAGCAGGGTTACAGGATATACAAAACTCTACAGCTCTGAGCACATTATTTTCACTCAGACAGCAAACCTGAGCACAGAGGTGCAGCACTGAACTCCCCTGGACAGTTTAACACAGAGCAAGAGGTCACACTGCACCCCTGAGGAAACAGAGTTCTGGGCAAACTCTTGAAGAACTCTGACAAAAACAGGCAGAGAAGAAATGTGATATTGGTAAAGAAAGTCTTCTATCCAGTCACTACAACAATGCAGTCATAAAATGAAGGAAAATGTGTTTATGACAACTCTTGCATTTATACTCAGTCATATTGTCCCAAGGTATTTTTCAAAGTTGATTTCTATGCCTGATTTTTTTCTGGGCCTTCAATACCCACAAAAACTAAACCTAAACCATTATTAATTGCATTGGTTTTTGCTGGACCCTGCAACACTTCTCTTTAATGTGGGAAGCTGAATTTCACACAACAATTCCCAGCTGCTGCTCTCTGACAGTCAGCCCCAGTGATGGTGTCCAGCTGAGGTTATTCCAGCATTATCCCAACTGATTCTTCCTTCTTGTTTTGCAGATTTTGTTACCAGCACCTGGTGCAAAGCCACCTGCCTAAACTGAAGACCAAACACCCCTCACATCTATTTTAGTCAAAGCTTTTGCTCTATCCTGTTTGCATTGCCTCTATAATGCCCTTTTCACTTTCCCAACCAGCAGCACAATTTTCTCTCTTTGGGTTACTCACCTCCTTGATGTTTGTATTCAGCCTTTTCCACTGTTATACACCAAAGAGGACTTGGAGGGACATTCAACAAACAACCCCTCCTGCCTGACCAGTGTGGCAAGAGCCCACACCAGAGCATTTCTGTGACCTGGTTCAGAAAATTATGGAAGAGTTTTGTTCTGTGCCTTCTCCATGGAGGGGTGGGGTGGGGAAATCTCTTTTTCAAAACTAGCAGAGCACAAAAATGTGAGATTGATGGAATTGCTTTCTTGCATTTCTTCACTTGCCATCTCAGAACAAACAGTCCCAACTCGTCCAATGACAGAAAGGGCTGCCACAGGGCTTTTGTATCACCGTGGCAGTGAAATAAATGTCAGATATTTGAAAGTCAGATATTGGCAGATATTTGAAAGATGAAAAGAAGGCAGTGTCGGGTGGAATGTGAAGGTGCAGCTTCACATTTCAAACACAAATGGTGGGACACTGCCACACTGGATTTTACTACAAAAACAGCTTCAATAAAATATTCCAAGGAAAATTTTACTCTTGTCTGCTGCCAGAGGAGAAGTTCAGTCCCTCATATACACAGAAATTATATGAGGGAGAGGAGATGCTTCATCAAGAGCCAAAGAAGAGAAATTCTTCCCCAAAACATCTTTCAGCCTGGCACTTTGCCATGTGACCAGCACTAAATCACAGCTTTAAACAGATTTGTATAAACTATTTTTCTCAAACAAAAAGTTTTAAGTTCTTCAGTCAAATATTTTCTGCTAAAAGTCTTTTTCAACTGAAGTTTTAGCTTTCCAATAAATGCTGGGGAGGAGTAGTAGAGAAAGAAGTGTGGACTTGCTACATAAAAATACATATTGCATCCCAAATTGGAAATCTCTTTTGATAACATGTTGTAGTTCAGGACCTTACTGTTGTTCACACTGTCTGAGCTGGGCTCCTCAAACACATTATATCTAACTACGCAAAAATTTCGCAATTTTTATTATGAAATCTGTCCAGGCAGACTGGGAACAAAAGAAAACTGATCTACAACTTCCAACAGTTTCTTTCTGCAGTGTTTTCAGACCAAATTATTTAGTCCACAGGCAAACCTGTTCAGTTATTTCAGAAAAGACAGTTTTTCACCTTACCTTCTGTAAAAGACAATGGCTTTCTATTGAAACCAAAAACAAAAAAAAAAGGATTTGCAGATTAGTTTGTCCCACAGATGCTCAGCTGAAATTCACGTGAATTAAACTCACAAAGATTTTTAAAGCAAAGTCCTAAAGGGAGTCTACCACAGTCCCAGCCCAGCCTAAGTGAATAATGTGCTTTTAATTAATTTAATCTTCCTTCTGCCTAAGTTCAGGGGTCCAGGACAATCATCTACACAAAGTCGCTTATCACAATGAGCATTCATAATTTTAAGTATTTGGTGTTATGCAGCTGTGATCCTTGTAAGGATGGGCAGAAGGATAGGAAGCTCCTTACACAGAAAATGCAAGTTTACAAAAGGGTTTTTTGTTGTTTGGGAGGGGCAGGGCTGTTTGTGATTTTTTTTTTTAACAGCTCAGCCACACCTACTAAGCTGCTGTGGTATTTCAGAGGCAATATTTTCAATATTGGCTGACAAACTCCACAGAGGTCTTTGAGTCTTTAAATTCATTTTATAATTTAAAACATTAGAAATATTTTCTCTCTACTTTTCAATAAAACCACTACATTTGTTAAATATGGACCAAATACTTTCCTGTCCCAAAATATCAACTAAACCTGAATATTTAAATCTTAAAGATTCAAGTCTTTAAGATGCAAGTCTTTCATCCATTAAAAACAACCAACTTTAAAATAAAAACAAATTTGGTTGTGGTGTGTAAAACCTTTTTGCAGAACTGTGTTTAAAGTTCGCCTAGAGAAAATATTTTCCCTACCTGCAATGTTGCTTTGATTTCACAAGCTTCCTGTAGCCATATATTGAAGCATGCATAATTAACATATGGAAGGTTTCAGAACATATTACCACACATTCTAAATATAATCACTCATCGAGTATGATGTCATCTGAAACTAATTCAGGCCCCTCACAGCAAGCCTGCCCTCTGAGCTCACACCAAACTGGCCATGGGTGTCCAAGCTGTCCCCATCTCCTGCCTCCTCCTCCGTCACGGACATATTTTCTGAAAAATATTTTTGCTAGGATTTTTCTCCTGAGAAGCTGAGAAGCCTCAGAGAAAAAATAAAACAAGAATTATCTGCTGCTGTGGAATGCAACAGATGCATCTTTGATTGGTTTCATGTGGTTGTTTTTAATTAATGGCCAATCACAGTCTGGCTGTCTCGGACTCTCTGGTCATTCACAGGATTTTATTATCATTCTTTTCCTTTCCTTGCCAGCCTTCTGATTAAATCCTTTCTTCTATTCTTTTAGTATAGTTTTAATAAATAATTTTCTTTTAATATAATATATATCATAAAATAATAAATCAGCCTTCTGAAGTATGGAGTCAAGACTCTCATCTCTTCCCTCGTCCTGGTACCCCCTGTGAACAACCCCACACCTCCTCCACAGGCTTAGGGGCGCCTCAGGGTCACCTCCTGTGCCACCCCTCCTGCCAGGTGACCTTCCCCAGCCAGTGTTTGCTGTCCCTGCTGCCTGTGGGGTGGGGACAGGTCAGGTGCAACCCCCAAATCCATCAGGGAAATGTCCCCTCCTCGAGCTGACTCCTCTTCCTCCTCCTGCCCTTGTTCCCCTCCTGTCCATAATGCACAGGTCTGGGTTTTGTGTTATTTTAGATCAGAGAGCAGGCTCATTTGGGCCAGAACCCACAGCCTGAATACTTGGCTTGCTTCTCACTACAGGCACAGATTACCTTGAACAAAACCAGCCTAATGATTATGGCACCACTCTCAGTTATTTCCTCTGCTACCAGTTCTGCTGGTAATAATAGCAGCTGCTGAGTACTTGACACTTTTAAAAAGCAATTGTCCTTATTAAGTAAATAAATATCAACTTATCTTTGGGGACTAATTTTTTGTAAACCTTGGCCTTACTCTGGCTGCTTTTGTTTTTCAAGCTAAATGAATTACAAGTATTATCCCACTGTTAATATCTACACCACTGAATGCCAGCATCAACAGATTCCATTGACAAGCTGTGCTTGGATTCCCCCCCTCCTTCTACCAAATGTGCCAGTGCTTTAAAAATGTCCCCAAGTAATTGGAATTACTCACTCAAAATGGAACTGCTGTAAACTTCCCTCTGTGTGGCAGATAATTAGTTCTGGGCATCTCATCCATTATGCCTTGGGGCATTTTCTGCAGATGCCACCTAAAATTCCAGAAGATGTGCTTTTCAGTGCAGAACCACAGCAAGCAGCCATGCCAGGAGCAGTAACAAGGCTGCTGACAGCCTCACAACTCTCCTTCATTCAAAGCAGCCTTGTGTTTTTTCAGCAGAGCTTTTTCTCTGAATACATTTCTCTTCCCACAAATAAGGGCTTTGGAGAACTCAGCCTTGATAAACAAAACCCAAACCCCCTTTAACAACGCGTGGAATAAATGCTAACCCATCTCTAAAGCTTTTCCCCCCCTCATTCTCAAAAATATTATGCTGGTATAAATGAACAGTGTTTTTATTACAGCACTTTTTTTTGTTTGTTTGTTTGGTGGGTTTTTTTGTTTGTTTTTTGTTTCCTACCTCTTCCCATTGCAGCAGGCAGCAATAAATGGAGCACAAGAACAGCTTTTTGCTTCTTATGTATGAAATGATATAAAGTTTCAAAGCTTTTTGGCACAACCAGATAAGGCTGAACATGACTTAAAATAAATTCAGTGTTATCCAGCCCAAGGTAACCCTCTTGTGATAGTGGTTATAGGAGCTACATAATTCTGTGACATCACAATAACTGAAAATAAACTGTAGCAATATCTAACTTTTCTCATGTTTCATTCTGACAGTACCAAGGTTTAAAAAACCCCAAACACACATTTTATATCATAAATAAAGTATCAGCTGTTTAGAGATGCCAGCAAAGGTTAGGGCTCCATCCTGTTAGGCACCATAGACACCAAGACAAAGATTTTATCCCACCAAGGTTACACTCTGAAGTTACACAAGAGAAATTTTTGGAGATAGAACACATAACTCTGATTTTACAGACAAAAAAAGTCACATATTCACATATGGATCAGCAACTACAATTAGCAGCTTTAAACCTGGATGATTACACACAACTATCTGTATCTGGACATTAATACAAAACTTTGGAAAATCCAGCACCATTTATTCACCTAAAAATGAATCCAGGTGCCACTGAAAGAAATTCAGTTACTTTCTCAGTGTACCAGATTTTGTCTGGGGTTGAAAGAGGGATGCTGGCAATATTTTGTTCTTGTGACACAAGCACAAAGTCATTTCTGCTCCCTGCAGTGAGTTTATTAGGGTTTTTTTTGTCCTCAGACAAAGGCTCTTTAGCCTTTTACTAACAGCTCTTAAAACTCCTTTGCTTTGCTGTTCACAACTTCTATTCAGCATGAGTGGATGGAAAATAAATTGATTTAGAATTTAAACTGTTGACAGGAAACAAATCTATATTTTATTGCTCTAATCCATTCTAGGATGCATTGGAAGCAACATAATCCACATTTCACCTGCAAATCCTAACCTGCAGACTCCTACAGCAGCCAAGGATGCTTAAAAGAGGTGCTGTAACAAGGCAGAGGTTTTATTAGACTGGGATTTATCATCATGAGGAGGTGGTTGTTCCCCAGGAACAGACTTGTTAATGGAAAATGTGAAAAACTCCTCTACTGCTCTGCACGGGGATCATACATCTACAACAGTTCAAATGAAAAAAATCCAACCCTCCAAAACCCCAACCACACTCATGTAATTTTAAAAAGCCAAATTTAAGATAAATCTGAACTGAGGGGGGAAAAAATCCAAACAAAGAACCCTTGAAATAGAAATGCAGATCAGGCAGAAGATACCACACTAAAGACAAGGCAAAAGCAGAAAGACATAGGGAATCCTTTACTGTTAAGAAATTTTTCTGAATCTAAACATTGCCAATCTCTAAAACAATTGAAGTAATAAAAAAAAAATAGGTGAAGAAGCACAGAACAAAAATTTTAAAAGAGTATCCAGATCAGTTATCTCTAGCAAATAATTTCTTATGTTATGTGAAGCCATAATGGGGAGCCAGCAGAGTGTTCTCATGGAATACTGTCAAAACTCTTCTACTAATAATGTTTATGACATGCAATTAGCCATGAAGTCAAGGAGAAACACAATATATAGTCCCAAACCACAACACACTGTCTGGAACAAAATGTCAGATGGAGAGATTGGTAAGATTCAGGGCTGGCTTTAAAGACTCATCTTGGCAGCCCTGAGTACAACTGGCAAGAGGGAAGCACAGAAGGAAGGCCACTATTGTTCTGGTTTATTGAACTTTTTAGCACTGATGCTTGAAATGTCTCAGAAGAGGCTTACAAGAATAGCAAGAGGAAAGGAAAAAGGCCCAGTTTACTGCAGCTGAAGGATTTTTCCATAAAAGGCAGAAAGAGGTATAAGAGAATGGGATGGTGTTGCCACCAAAGACATGAAAAGGAGTGACAAACTTCTAAGCCAAAGTGGCAAAAAAATATAAGGTAGAACCTGAGGAATAGTTGTTTAAACTCAATATTAACTTTGGAAGGAAATCCTGCAGCTTGTTGAGGGACTTGGAGCCTGGCACAGCCAAACTGGGATCAATTTCCACGGTTCCTGAGCCCACAGAAGGCTCCTGAACAGCCCTGAAACAGGACTCTCCTGCCCCAGCTTGCTCTGCAGCTGTCCAGGCACACAGTGCTCACGGGAAATCTTGGCAGAGTGCTTTTCTGGGAGCCACAGAAGGGAACTGAAAACAGACTCTGAAATTCTTCTTCTTTTTTTTTTTTTTTTTTTTTTTTTTTTTTTTTTTTTTTTTTAATAATATTTGTTATTCTGGATTCGGGTTCAGTGAGAAGAGCAACAAGCAGAAATCAAGTTTCAAGGAAACAGCCTGAACTGGGGAGAAAATACAACCCAGCTTCCAAAGAAACTATATCAACAACCTTTCTGTTTCATATGTTTGGATGGATTTCATTGAGAGCTGGAGCAGAAAGGCATTCTTCAAAAGCCCTAACCCAATTCTCTCCAAATTTGGTCAAAAAGGTTCTTTAATTGAATCACATTCAAAGGGGGAAAAAAAAGGAAATAGAAAAAAAACCTCCCATAAACTCAATTACCACCAGCACACATTTCAAAGTCAGCTATCTAGGCTGCATGTTTAGTTTTTCATTTTGCAGCGCAGTGGTATTTACACTATCAAAGCCAGAATCCACGGTGGTTGTTGTTGGTTGGTTTCTCTCCTCTTCCTTCCCTAAAAAAGGGTCCAGTCAAGGCTGTGCTGGTCGAAGTCTGCAATAAGGCTGTGACTCAGTCTGAGTCTCTCCTCCAAAGGCAAAAAGGAAGGGATGAGGGGCACTGGAGGAAACAGAGCCGCCATTTCATAATAAACCCAAGAGGACAAGGCTGCAGGGCAGCCAGAGCTGCTGCAAGCAGTGGCTGTGCAGAGCTCCATGCCAGGGGCATGGGCAGGGCTGTGTCCTGCACAGGGACAGGGCAGGAAGGCTGTGATTCTCCCAGGGGCAGCAATCCATGGCACACCCCTAAGGCAGCTCAGCACAGCAGGATCCTGGCACCACGGGATGAGGATTCAGAATAGGGCTGTGCTGTCTGATCTAGCAAATCTCCATTCTGGCTGACAGAGCTGCCCTTCAGGGTCTCCAAAGATGCAAGTCCCAGGCTCCTTTGATTTGCAAAACTGTAAGTGCTTGCTCTAATCTCAGCTTGTTTGAAAAATAAGCACATTTCTATCCCCGGTCTACCCTCTATCTTTCAAAATAATCTTGACAACACACACTGCCTGATAGAGTTGAAAGTGTCATAAATGTTTTTTTACAATCAAGTTATTTTCACAGTCAGGACAAACAACTACTCAGAGCTGACCTCAGAGATCTCTCCCAAGTTTTTTAAAGGATCCCTGTTCATTTCAGCTGTGAAGAATAGCTCTGCCCTGGCTGCCAGGCCCAACAGCAATTGCTCACAGCTGTAACAACTCCAGTGTGCAAGCAGTGTGAAAGCAAACAACTAATCCCAGGCCAGGGCTGGGGACTGAAAGCACGGCATGGAGGGAAGCTTGCAGGAGTCTCATTCCTCTGAAGAAAGTACTAATAACTTACCTAGGGCCAGCAGGAGCCAAAGAAAAGGAAGCACTGGTCACAACTCCTGCTGCTGCTGCTTCTCTCCCTGTCTCCAAACCAGGGGCAAGCCCCTCATGTTCTGCAGGCAGCAGCACTCCTGGCTGGAGCATTCCCAAGGAGTCTGCCTGTGCTGGCACTCCAACAGCTCCTGCTGGAAGTTGTGGATGCTGCTAGAACAAAAAGAAAAACCATCTCTAACAAATAATCTCTTTTACCTCTTCAGCTTTTCTGCTAATCAGCACTCAAGCACTGGCACTGCTGCGTGTCACAGCCCCAGTCCTTCCTAGCCAGGACTGCCAGGGAAGCAAGGAGTGACAGGATTATTTCTGAGGCTGATAATGAAAACACACTCACACAGTGAAGCACTTGCAGAGGAACCCATAAAGAGAACAATTGGATGCCCAGCAAGTACTTCAATTTTCCACTTTTCAAAGATGAGCTTTAAAAATTGATCCTGCTCCAGACTATGTCGATCTATGAAAACTCAGACAGCTTCTTGAATTAATCAGAACATTAACTATTACTGCCTTTTCCTTGTTTCTGAATCTTAATGCAGATTAGCAGATTTATGTGCAAAGCAGGGTAATTTTTTGAAGTGCAAACCCACCTTGCTCTTACAGTGTACCATATAGTGCAGCCCTGACTTTCAGCACCAGCACACACACTGAGGGAACAGCTCATGTGTGAAAGGGCAAAAACTATGAGAACAGCTAAAAAACCCCCTCAGGCAGGAATTTCTCTACCGGATGGCAGGTATATTTTCCTCCATGACATCTTGCATCTACTGCAGTTATAAGATTCTTCCAGAAAATGATTTTACTCACCCATCAAACCCCTTCCATTTACCTCTGAACCCTAGGAGAGCAAAATCAATCCTCTGAATCAACCTGCCCACCCACATCCCACCAACACAGAGGACTTCAGTCTCTGCCTTCAGGTAGCAAATCATTTGTTCCATAACCCAAACTCCATGCTTGCATTGCTTACAGTAAATCAGTTTTGATATTTACCTATTTGACCACTGTGATTACATTATCCCTATGTGCTCTTATCTGCAGTGACAGTCTGCCAGAGATCTTTTTGTTTGCAGCTACTATTATTTTATTTGCAATATGGGAGAAGTGAAGAGCCGCTCTAATAGACACAGAAAAGAACAATAAAAACAGCCTCTGTCTCCCAGGTCCAAGTAATTTGCCCAATGCTCCCTTTGGGTTTAATTTTTGCCATTGATGAAACCCACTTATTTTACCCTTTATCAGATACTCAAAATTTTGTGTCTTCCACTACAGTTTCCTTTTTCTCTAGAAATGTACCTTTTGCGAATTGGCCAGACAAGGTCCCTGTGTTCAACTTTCTTCAAAACTGTCAGAAATATAGAAAATTAAGGTCTCTAAACCACTTCCCTTAGCTCAGTAACTGGTAACAGCAATCAAAGCACCTTCTCCATGAAGGATGGAAACCCTTAATCTCATCCCTTTTAAATCCATGAATGGTTTCAAATATTTCCCCAGATATTACAATTACTTCTGTGTTGGTAGAGAATGCCAATCATTATTGTATTTGCACTATTGCATGGTGCTCTCAAGCAGGAGTGAGCAAGATGGGAAGGAGTTTTTGCCAGGAGATGTAGTGGTGGGACAAGGGGGAATGGTTAAACTGACAGGGAGTGGGTTTAGATTGGATATGAGGAAGAAATTCTTCCCTTTGAGGCCCTGGCACAGGGTGCCCAGAGCAGCTGTGGCTGCCCCTGGATCCCTGGCAGTGCCCAAGGCCAGGTTGGACACTGGGGCTGGGAGCAGCCTGGGACAGTGGGAGGTGTCCCTGCCATGGCAGGGGGATGGGACTGAATGATCTTCAAGGCCCTTTTCATCTCAAGCCATTCTGTGATTCTATGATTCATTCCATAATTCTGGAACAGTACAGAACTCTTATCAGACCTTCAGTCCAGCAACAACTAATTTGTTATAAAATGAGAGCCAAGAGACCAGATACAAGATTTTCTCATTGTTCTGAAAGACATGATTTGGTAAGGTGTGTGAAGCCACCAATTAGTTTGTAATTGCCAGCAGAGCAAAATACCAGAACTATCTGTCTCATACTAGAGAAATTCCAGCCTTACCTCCTCAGGATTCTCAGAATTCAAGGTGTACAACAATTATGATGTACAAAAGAAAAGGAAGCCATCTCCCACACAGCACATGGGGTCACATCTCTTCTATTTCAAGTGGCTCTGTTACAGGGAATCCTTAAAGATCCTTGATGACTCAGTCTTTAAGAGTGTCTGAAAAATTCCTGCCAATTAGAAGAAACATGCAGAGGTACAGAGATACCTTGGGGCAGAATGCAAAAGGGACCGAGGCAAAGTGAAGGGCTGTCTTCTCAGCTCTTGTTTATTACTTACTTGCATTTATATGCTATTATCCACCTGCACGACTAATTAATCCATGAGGAAGGGAGCAGAAAACTCCACAGAGCAGCCAAGGAAGGGTTCGGGTTTTTGACAGACTTGCGTGTCAGCAAGGCTCTGCAAGTGGCTCAGAGATCCTAAATTAGAAGGCTGTTCAGATGAGCTTTGCCTCTCGAGCACTGAGTCACTGAAGGAGGTGAGCTGATGGGGTTGGAGCAGCAAGGCAGGCACTTCACATCTCTCAGGTACACAAGGGTGGGATGTAGGGAATGGGACTGACATCATCACCCAAAATGTGAAAGCACAAACGGCGTCAAACGCCGGCAGTCCTGGCTGTGGCTGCAGTCCCTGGGCTCCTTTGGAAGTATCAGGGATGAAAGACAAACCTCTGCACTGTAAAAGAGCCTCCATCAAAGGTCCAAGCACAGATGATGACTAACTTCCTCCTGTGAAGAGAATCTTAAAAAGAAACCAGAAAAAGAGAGGGGGAAAACAGCCAAAGGGCTTGCAGGACTAAGCTGTGTGGACTGATCTGACCTTTATAAAAGCAAAGATCAATAGGCCTGACAGAACTTTACAAAAATGAAGGTGAAATCTTCCTCAGATCTCAAGAACAGTGGAATGGAAAAATAGTGCAAAATTATCCTAGTGCTGTCAGCAAAGCCTGCTACCTGTGGGAAGCCTCATCCCAAGCACAAGGTGCCTTTTGTGCTTCTGCCACGTTAAATCTGTGAGTCTTAGTGGCTGGTGATGTGTTTAGCACCACACTAAAATATGCTCCTTGTCACAACTTTTCTGTTGTTTTGTTTTGGTTTCTGAGGAATCCTGACACAGAAGCCCTGCAGAACTTGCCTGAGAGCATGTTATGATGCAGAAGGCATCACACACACCACTGATAAGACAGCCTCAGACAGATGTCCTCAATTGTTACATTGATCACTCAGAGGATTCCTAAATGCTAAACTCAGGATGGCATCATGAAAAGGCATTGCCTGTGCTGGAGTGCCAGCTGTGTTTAGTGTAACCCAGAGACAAATAGGCAGGGAGGTGACTTAGTTTGAGCTGTAGGGAGTTCAGCAGCCTTCCAGGAGCTACACAGGTAGATTTTCTAATGAAAACATTATCACCTAATCGACCTCTAACATTTTTTAAAGTGCAGGATGAACACCCTGACACCAAATGCCTCAAGGATGTCTTTTCCCCAGAGAGCATCAAGGGTGGACCTACTTGGTTCCCTCAAGCCCGGCAGTCAAGGCACAGGAGCAAAAAAACATGCTAAAAAAAGCTTTTGCAGAAGCTTGATGTCTTCCTTCTGCTTTTCTTGGACATGGCCAAGGTCTATACAGGTGTATGCCAGATGGGCATGGCTACATTGCTTGTGTTGACAAGCACAATATTTCCAAGAGTTTTCTTGTTTTTCTTGGACACCCTTCTAGAGAATGCCTAAGATTTCTGCCATGTACTTCATTAAATTCTGGAAAATTTTAAACTTCCCTGTAGAAGCCAGGAGAAGATGAGAATGTTGCAGCTGGGGCTGGATGTTGTTCTGCTGGAGTTTGAGGTTTTTCTCCATTCTTTCAGATAGCTGGGGCTGGAGAAACAGAGCTGTGTGAGGAGTTTTAATGCACCCTTTGAAAGGGAAGAGCTGTTCTCTGGAGGCAGTGGGCATAGCTGGCTTTGGGGCTGTGAGAGGTGATGGAAGCTCAGCCAGGACCAGAAACACAAGAAGCTGCATGAGGCTGCGCACAGAAAATGGGATGAGCTCCTGTGCTGCTCTTGCTGCAACCTCTGAGCTCTTTTCTGGAAGCTGAGCTGCAGGGAGAGAAAATTCTGGCAAAAGGAAAGCCAAAAGGTGCATTCACAAGCAGGAAAGCCATAATTTTTTTTGTGATGTGCTGGGACCATCACCCTGAGGTCAGCTCTCTACAGCCCTAAAGCCCTTCTGTCCCAGTTCTGTGCTGCCTTGCTGGTTTATTTCTGGGCACCTCCAGACACATTAATGAAGTGCAAGGTATTAAATTCAGCATTCCTTATCCTTCTTGGTCCAGGTTTGGTGGCAGATTTGAGGAGTAATATCCAGTCCAGCCTTCACAGCTGGCTCTATTTCCCAGATACCTTGCACTTGTTTGGGAGTTCTTTGTACATCATATTCTACCAAAAAAACATATACAAAAATAGACGTAGAGGCAAACAATCTGAATAAAAACTAAAACCCAGAGCTCTGGAGCAGCATTGAGATTGATTTGCTCTAGAGGAAAGTGCCACAGGAAGGAAGATACTGTCTGTGTACCAGACAGTACCAGCCAGACCAGAGCTTACACCTTGCAGCAGGAGACAAGCCTGTTCTTGCAATAACCTTTCTGTCTCTTCCCATACCTGGCACAAGCCACCCACATCTTTAATACACAGCTTTTTAAGCTGTCATTGTCACAGATGGAAGATGAGCATCATTTGCCTGTGCACATCACTCAGCTAAAGAGAGCTGAGGCCTCACTGGCTAAAGGGAGGATCCTTAACCAGCAAACCGAAGTTATTTTAAAGATTCTCTTCAGAATCCACCAAATTTTCCAGCAAAATTTCATCCTTGTCTCTCAGCAGGGCACTGAGAACGTTCACAGCTGAGCAGCATTGTTCTATACATGAAACAGCGGTTTATTTAAACCACAGAGAAAAAAGCTACTTGCACATTAATCTTCAGTTCCCAGGATATCAGAGATGCCTGGAAGAGAATTTAGTTCTCATTGTGGATATATTTTAAAAGACATACCAAGAATCTCTGTAAATATAGATAACTGTGTGTTTGCCAATTTTAAAATTCAGTGTATTAGATATCACTGTTCATAAAGAAGTATTCACCAAGTTTCTCCCTATTGAGCCTTTTTTCTAGCATCCCAGAGAATATTTCTTCCACTTTCTGATTAGTACCTCTGGATGCCTTCTAGGTTCCTTGGTCTCTCTTGCATTATTTGGCCATTACTCAATTACTTAAGATTTAAAAGTAGACACTTTCTCAACAGTTTTCCAACCTCTTCTCTTAAACATTCCTTCCAACCTAAGGGGCTGCTGACAGTTGCTGAATCCCTGCATTTTTCTTAGAAATTTATTGTGGCAATTCTCAGTTTTTAGATCTCCTTCTGCTCTTTTAAAAGTCCTGAAACTTTTAAATGCATTTATTAAAATGGAACACTGATGGCTCAGTGATTCACTTTAAAGTGCAGATTTCCCAAAAACAAATCTTAAGCTGCCAAATCCAGCCCAGCCTTAGCCAGCCTCTGACGTTTTCATGAGGATGTGACTGCCAAGATATGTAAATTGAGTCATTTTATGCTGTCTTTGTCTTCTAGAGTTCAGATTCTGATTTCTCACTGAATTCATTTGAAGGGCTCTCCTCTGGAAAAGAAAGAAGAAAAAATCAAGATGACCATCTCCCTTTTTGTTAGATGGTTCCCTTGTGTTTACTTGTTCCTGACTGAACTGTCACATCAAAGATATTCACCAACCACATGCAATTATTCCAGTATCTCGTTATCAAACCACCTAGTGACTCAGGGTGTAACTGTGAGTTTCCTCATCATGAAGTCAGTAACAATGCCATTTACTGGAGGTGAGAGAATGCATTTCATCTGGATGCTGACAATGGAGCAGTTGTTGCAGCAGATAATTAGGAGTAGCCTCAGACCTCTGTGCTATTTTTCTTGGCACATGACTCTGCAGAACTTTCCTCAGTGGATTATGGTTTCTAAAGAAGTTTCTAAAGAAAACCTGAGAGTGTACAACTGGTTTCCTCTCCCTTCTGCTTGATGGCTGCTCTGATGCCTGTGCATGGATTCTTACAGGAGAAATTTATGCAATTTATGCTCTGCCAGGCTGAAACTTTGGCCAATTCTTCTTTGGAAGGTTGTGCAACACCACATGAGTCTTTGCCATAGCTCACTTTGGTACATTTTGGTAACATCTATTTAACCACAGACCCCTCCTGGTCCCTGGCTTCTCTCAAGGCAGTGATTTTATCACACATTTTGTCTTCAGATGCTTCTGTCATTCACAGTTGCCCGATCTTCAGCCACAGCTTTCTCACATGCATGATTTCTGTTTCTCTTCCGCTGTTGGACCCTTCCCACTTCCTTTGTCATGGTTCTACAGAAAAAGCACACGGGCAGCACCAGCTGAAGGCTTTGACACTGCCCCCCTGCACCCAAACCTTTCCTTGCTCACCCCTGGTGAACATTCCAGCTCCCACAGCCTCCACAGCGGGGATTTTTCCAGAGGTAAGGCAGAAATATCAGAAATATCACCGTCCCCAGCAGCAGCAGCAGGCTCACCTTCAGAGCTGGTTTGTCCTTGTGCTTCCTCCCAGCTCCTCTTCCACCCTCACGGCCGTGTCACTGGAACAGCACAGCCCACCAGAGACCCAGCCAGGGACTTTGCCTCGCAGGAGCAGCTTGTAAGAACAGCTCAGAGGGAGTATGATTTTAATGGATTGGTTTTTTTCAATTCTGATTTTATGCCCACAGGCAGGGCAGGCACCTACAAGGCTCGGACAGTTCGCACACAAGGCACCTGGGCTCCAGGTCATCCCCTTGGAATCCACCTCCCGCAAAGAAAACTCAAATACTCACATTTTGTAGTTTCTTCCTACTCTCCAAGAGGAGAGCATTTCCCCCCCCACCTCTCTTCTCTTTAAGATCCATACTTTATCAAGGATTTTCCTTTCTGTTAAGAAAAGAGATTTTTTTAGTATTATTTTCACTGAAGCTGATTAGGTAAAATTACCCAGAGTCCCACAGGTTATTTGGAAAGGTAAACAGTGTATTGATAAATTATGTACATTGAACATGAATATTGCCTACCTGTAAAACTTTGAGATACCTGCAAATAACATGCTTGCATTGCTGTATTAGGAAAATAAGCAAACTATCAATATTCTTATCTTTACAGCATATAAATTTTATCCCTTGTAAGTCTCATGAAAAATTAACACATCTGGTATTTTCATTGTTATCTTAGACAGAATATCTGAACTTCCCAAGAGTATGCATCTTAAAGTAGCTTGTGCAATATTCAGCCATGACTTAGTGCCTTCTCCAAAAGCTGTTTTAAAAGGCACAGCACATTGTCAGAACACAGAAGTGACATGGAAAGCTAAGTCCTGTTTTCAGAAATGTCTGGAGCATTCAGAGACAGCAGTTCTTACCCACCTAAATAGCTCAGGCACATTTGCATTGCTCCTGTGCTCAACACCTCTCGTGCCAGGCAAGAGTTTTATCTGTGTCAGATTGTAATTGCTCATTGCTTTATGAATGTCATTGTAATTATTACATTCACTCTGCATTTTAACCTCCGCAGTGAGTTGAGAGATGCAGTTTCTGCTCAAAACTGGTTGTGGTTTGACAATATCTGTCAGTTGGGATGCCCTGGTTGTGCATTTCATGTGCTTGGAAGGAGACAACCAGCTGAGAATCACTCAAGCCAACATTTAAGTCTCCTCCACTGGACCTACAAGCAATTAAAGCCCTGTTGTTGATTTGAATAACTTTCTGCTGAGAAATTGGGTAAGGCTGGGTCAGGGAGTGGCAGGACATTGGCAGAGGTGAGAGAAAGCTTATTTCCAAGGAATGACTGCTTTTGAGAGCACCAGCCCAGACCACCAGCAGAGCCCACGTGACAAGGACAGCTGCCAGGCACAAGGATGTTGAACAAGCCTCTGGGATGAGGTCAGGCAGGGGCAGGGCATTCAGGTCCATTTCTTGTTTTCCAAAGGGCTGTTGGGATCTCTAAAGCTTTCCAGGCTACACTCAAAAAATTCATTTCGCTTATCCTACTGTCTTGCTCCCCAGTCCCATCGTTCCTAAGGATTTTTCTGGTCAACTCCCACAGTCAGGGTATTTTTCTGGGCTGAAAGGAGAGGAAGGGCATCACACTTACTCCAGAACCTGTAGTTTTCCACACTCTGCAGTCCACAGTCCAAGAAAAGGAGCAGACATTGGGTCAGGACCCAGGAGTCCTTCTGCCAGTGAAGCAAGTTCTCGGGGAAGAGAAGAGCACAGAGAAATATTGCCCAGGTTCATCTTCAGCAGGTTCATGTGTTCAAACAATTTCTGTGAACAGGGCCTGGTTAAAGCAGCTCCCACAGCCCACCCAAGAGAGACCAGAGCTCCTCTTTGCTCTTCTGTGGCCCAGGAGACAGAATTCACAGCCTGTGAGTTATCACAGCCAGGGCTTATCAGCGTTTTTGTGACTTGGCCTGGCCTGTCAGGTTTGACACACACTCTTTGCATTGTTTCTAATTTCCTCTGCTCTTGGGCTGCCTGGAATTTTGGTTTTATTTTCATTTTTCTCTTGTTTATTACACGATCACTCTATTGTGGAGCTCACTGGTGAGTGAGGTTTTTCCAGGCACTGCAGCACAGGGCTGTAAATTCTCAGTGCACTTGTCATCTCTGTTGCTGCTACAGCCCAACACCAGGAAGCCAACTGGCACCAAAGCCATTCTGCTTTGCACCTCTTTGCCTTGCTCTCACACCTGGCAGTTCTGAATTACCACTGCTGCTGCCTCACACTTTGATTTAGAATCTTAGGCTGAATATTTACACTCATTCAGAAAAAGCAGAAGTGTGTATTTTTTATTTTCTTTTACCCAGGAGTGCACAGCCTCCTCTCTCACTGTGACACTGCCTCCTGTCTATTACTTGTCCTGCATTCACTGCCCACTGCTAACCTATTCCTGATCTGTGCACCATCACCACCCTCTCAGCTGAAAAATATAAAAGATTTGCTTGATTTCATTTAATTATGAGCTGCACCATTGAGGGAGCTGTACCAAAAATAACTTGATTTATGAGCTGGCAGCTGAAGTAGCCCCTTAGCAGTGCTTGACAAGCGCTGCTGATGCAAGATGTCTCCACTGATTCAGGTTTGAGGAGGGTCGGGGAGCTCCATCTCACGTGCATCAGAGGGGCAGCTCACGTTTGAGGAATAAACCTGAAACAGTTTTATGGGACAAGCCAGTTAGGAGATACAGCAAAAAATTTACTATCAAATCTCTATTGGGAAAAAAACCCACCCCACATCCCTGGTTGTATTACCATTTTTGCGTTAAATGTCAAGCAAGGGTAGTGAAATCAAAGTAAATATTGTCACTCTGCACACTTTGTACTCCCTTTTCCCTGCTGATGTACTGAATTATGGGATAGGTGGAATATATTGCCTCTACTTCACTGTTTTAAACACAAAACAATTTTTAACACTGTTTTAAACAACTACCTCATGTGAACTGGTAGTTGTTTCCAGGACAGCCCCTGCAGTGTGCTTTAAGATGCAAGAGAGTCAGGAACAACTTTGGTTCTTTATTTTCAGATGGTGCTTGCTCAACATGGTCCTTTGCCACAAAGAAAAACAAAAGCGGCCCATGGAAGATGCTGGGTGCTGACACAAAGAGCACAGGATGAAATTCCACTTTGAGTCTGGTGATTCTTCCATCATCGACCCAATCAGGGTTACACCTAATAAAGTACACCAGGAAAAGTCAAGCACTGTAATCCCATTTTTAATTCTGCACAGCTCCCCAGTGCACATCCCTGTTTTCCAAGGGCAGGAGAAGTGGGGTTACTAATATGGGAAAGAAATGGGGAGCTGTGGAAATTCTTATTTTCATATCTGCAGAGGCTCAAGGCTGGGGCAGAAACCTTCTGCCAGTGCCAGGCCTCTAAGCAGGGGTGGGGAGAATCTAGCAAAAGAAAGCTAGATTGTAAGAGCTCACTCAGGAAGAAGATGAGATTCCAAAAGCTCCAGCACAATCCTGGAGGGCCGTAAGCCACTCTAAATGAATAGGATGGTTTTGAAAGGTCTAAATAAAAAAAAAAAAAAAAATCCCAAACTGTAATGACACATTTACACAGGCAAGAGATATCCTATAAAGTCTGAAAGCAGAAAGACATATAAATTTTGGGATGGGGACAATTATCCATTTGTAAATGTGGAAATAATAGCAGCCCTATGCCCAATGGGGAATAAAACACATTATGGAGCAAGGCACCAAGAGGCTACAGGGACTTGCTTGATCAGGGGAGTGAAAGAGATGAATGAAAAGGTCACTAGGTATGAATAGAAACATCTGAGCACTCTGAGGCTTTCACAATTTGTTAACCAAACAGAGAAGCTGGAAGAGTGGATACTGGAGAAAATGGGGGCAGAGAAGTAGAGAGCAGTAGGAAAAAGAAAATACAGCGACTGAGGAATTCTCCTTAAACAAAAAAGACCAGAGGCAGGGTAGTAAAATTAAGTAAATATTGCTTTACTTGAAATAAAGTAAAACAAGGCACATGTACTTAACAGAATTTTCTCACATAAATTATAGTGAAGTTGGTTGGGTTTTTTTTTATGTAAAGAATTAGCTCACATGCTCTCTCCTTACTCAAAAAAATAAAAAAAAATAGGTGTGCACAGAGGAAGGGGATGTTGTACAGCTTTAAATCCCATAAAAATAGGCATCAATGCTGTGCTTCTTGTAGCTGGGCCAGCAGCAAACACATCTGAGGGAGCCAAGCCCCATGACTGGGCCCTGCACGTGTGCTGTGCTGGGGGAGATGTCATGTAGAGCACAGATAGTTCCTCTGATGTGGCATTTGCTGGGGCAGCCATGCAATCCTCTGTGCACAGCAAACCAAGGAACCGTGCAAAACCCACAGCTCATTGCTCTCTTCTTCCCTGAGGTTGAATCAACTTTTTTTTTTTTTTTTAATGCAGTATTTAGCTCTCTGAGCCATTCATGTTTCTCCCTCTCTTTTTTTTTTTTCCAGCTGCTCTCCCATTTATGAATTTGTACTGCGTATGAATGGTGGCTGCAATCCATTCATGCACTCTGCATTCATGGGGGTGCAGAAAAGACAGGCACATTTCTGGAGCCACAGCTCCAACAGTGAGCCTGACACAGAGGTGGCCTTGGGTCTCTGAAGGAGTGCAGAGACAGCCCTTCAGCCCTGGCTCCCTCAGACACAGCCTTTCAGAAAAGCCTCCTGACTGGGGCTGCCATCCTCTAACTCTGTTGTATTTGCTGGGAAACATCCTGACAGAGGAAGGAATGATGGACCTGGCTCCATGCTCTCAGAAGGCTGATTTATTATTTTATGATGCTATATTATATTAAAGAATACTATACTAAAGAATGCAGAAAGGAAACTTACTGAATGCTAAAAAGATAATATGAGAACTTATGACTCTCTCCAGACCCTCGACAAATCTTGGCTGTGATTGGCCATAGAGTGAAAACAACCCACACCAGAATCCAATGAAACAATCACCTGTGGGTAAACAATCTCCAAACACATTCCCCATCAGCACAACACAGGAGAAGCAAATCAGGTAAGACTTGTTTTCCTTTTCTCTGAGGCTTCTCAGCTTCCCAGGGGAAAATCCTAGGAGAAGGGATTTTTTCAGAGAATGTGAATGCCACATAACTCATCAAGGAAAGCATCACAGGCAGAATCCCAGTTCCAGGCTGCCTGGCTGGGCCATGCCTGGGTTTGGGCAGGAAACTGAAGTTCCCTGGGTGGTACCTTTGTGCTGGCCATGCTGCACTGCCCGTGCTCTCTCCAGTTCTCTCTTTGGGATCCTCTCTGCTAGACACAGGTTTCCAGCTCTCCTGCCAGGAGTAGATGGGTTAGAGATTTACCAGTGAGTTGTGCTGGTTTTTTTTTCCCCATAAACATTCTGTAATTCAGTGAGTTTAAGACTGAAATTAAGACTAAAAAAAAAAAATCTCCATTGTTGACTGGACAAATTTAAGATTTTTATAACAGCATGGTGCTGCCTTCCAATTGCTTTTCACATCATAGCAGATTCTTGCTTATGGTTTTGAGTGCATAGTCACAAAACAGAGAGTGGGGCAGGTTAACAGCACTCTTAGATTTAGGAAGTTTTCCTGACTTAAATGTCAGTTTGTTTCTTATTTAAATATATACATACAGAGGCCTCTGGAGCTTTTAAAGGTCATATTATCTATGACCACACACATACAGAGATGTTAGAAATCAATGTCTTAAAATGTTTGCTTACCAGGTGGTCTTATTTTCTCTCTCTCAAGAAACAAAGCACATGTACATACAAAATTGTCTCACATAAATTATAGTGAAGTTGGTTGTTTTGTTTTTTATGTAAGGAATTAGCTCACATGCTCACTCCTTATACAAAAAAAAAAAAAAATTTAAAAATAGGTGTGCACAAGTCAAAGATTTCCAAAATGAGTATCCTATAGGAAAACATTGCATCTGGGAAGCAGCAGGAAACAGCAGATGAAACATCTGTTTGGTTTGTTCTTTTTATGTGTTATTATTACTTTCCAGTGCAGCAGCTATGCATTTATCTGATTACTTTGACTCTCAAAACAAGAGCTCTGCATCTGTACAGTAACTCACTGAATTCTAACTTGTCATCAGGGAAGGGCTGGATGGAAAGGTGCTCACAAAAACAGATCCCCTGTGGGATGGGGCTGGAGGAAGGTGTTCCTGGCCCTGGCAGGGGGCTGGAACAGGGTGAGCCCTAGGGTCCCTTCCAACCCAAAGCATTCTCTGATTCTAAACCCTGCACGTGAAACCTGACACTGCAGGGCTGCAGGATTTTCCACCAGGATGCGTCAGGGTCATTTCCCCCAGAGATAAGTCAGTGAGGAATCACTGATCAGGAGCATTGCTGTAAAAACAATGCTGAGGGGTCCCAGTGAGCAGCTCTGAGCAGAGCTGGGCATAAAACCTCACACGGGAGGCACACAACCTCCCAGTCTGAATGCTGGCAGAGCAGGGAGGGTTTCACACGCAGCAGAACATGCTGGAATTCCACCTGCAGGGAAGTCACTCCACAGACCTGAGCTCCTTTCAGACTCCGTGTGAGCCAAGCACATTTGGAGGTGCTGGCCCTGCACTGATGGTGGCTGTTCCAGGACACACATTCTGGGAAATCCCATTTGAAATCAAGTGGGTCAGAGCAGGGAAAAGTCAGATCTCTCTGTTCTCATCTGCAAGGGCACAGCCATTATTTACAGAGGGCAGATGAAATTTAGTTTGAAAACATGAATAATCTGTTTGCCAATAGGACTTCGGAGTTTTGCAGCAGCACTGATGAAATAAAAAACAATTTGGCTTTGCACAGGACAGACCCTCAAGCACAGATAGGCCTCTGCAGTAACAAAAACTTCCTGTCTCTAGAACTTGATTTGGTTTGCTCTCTCTCCTAACTACTGACTGGATGCCTTGACAACACAACAAACTTTTATTTCATTTTGAAGGTTCAGCATGTCATATAACAATAACCAGATCACTCCCCCTAATACATAGAAAAACAAAATTGCTCATAAGAAAAATCCCATTTCTGTTGTTTGGCACCAATTATTCACCATGTGAATTACTCTGGATAGCCTTTACGCTCAAAACTTATAATGTTCAACAGTATCTGTGAAATTATTCCGCAGGTATCAATTATTTGTGTCGAGATACAAGCTGAACCAGTGATTTCCTCCCCCAGTGAAGCCCAGAAACTTTTTGTCCTGACATTCATGAGAAGTAACCTACACCTAAAATGGAATGAAAGGCAGGAAAACAAAGCATACAACAGGAAATTAGGCCATTGAGATCAGTGGGGACAGAGGAGGAAGAGCCTGCAGAATTAACTTGGATTGAAAACCTCAACATTCTCATTAGGTGGAGAGTAAAAGCTACTAAAACTGTTTTAAGCATTAAATGTTTAACCCAGCAGAAAGATACAACTTCTGACAAACAGAAGGTTATGTACTATCCATGTTATGGCTCAGAAAAAAAATCCCATCTCCTTTCTGGTACCTTTAAAAGAAAATGTTTTAAAAACCCAACACCTAAGGCTCCACTTCAGCAGATTTTTGCCAGCAGATCCAGATTCTTTGGGGAATTCTCTAGAAGCAATTGAGATGTAGGGGAATGCATGAACATAAAGTAGGGAAATGCATGAACATAAAAGTTCCATCTGGGCAAAGTTTATTAAAGGAGTGGGATCCTAAGCTGCCCACACACTGTTGTACCCATTAATATTCTGTTTGCAACATGTAGTATCAAATGATTCACAGATGTTTCAATAATTGGCTTACAAGCCTATATAACAAATTGTGTTTCTATAAACTTGCAGGATATGCTAGATCACCACTTTTAACTGTTTTTTTAAATGAAAGCTTAACAGCAACTCTGATCTTTAATTTTTACATACAAATAATAAAACTACTAAAAGGATTAGAGTTTTTAAAACCATGATTTCAAATGAAATCCAAAACTGAACTCTAGGATTTGGGTTTCTATTTCCCATTTCCCAAATGCTAAGAACTAATTTTTTCCCCATGTTGTCTGAAACAAGAGGACTTTTCCTGCCTCCAAACAAGGCAGGCTGAGGGCGCAGAGGGGAAGAGATGGATTAAATGTTGACTGAAACACTTAAGGTCCTTCAGGAAGAAACACAAATGCCAGGTGCTGACCTAAGGTTCCAAAAGCCTGTAACCAGCATACAATTAAACTGAAATATTTCAAAGTCTCCTACCCTTTGACAGATGTTGCAATCATGTTGTTTCATTTTTCTGGTTTCAACACTCACATTCTTGTCCCTTGGACATTCCTCATATTCAGCTCATGCTTCTCTCTGTTGTTTGCAGCAAGTCTCTAAGGCAACCACGGGGTTGGGCAAATAGTTTCATTTTGTGCAAGATAATAGGTAATTCAAAACATCTATTCTTTCAAAGCAAACTGAAGTCATCTACACATCAAACACTGCAGCTGATTAAGAGTCCAAGAAAAACCAATCAACGTGGCCAGTTAGACAATAACAACTCAATCCCAAAGTGCTGCAGCTCCCATCAACTTCCAGGGTGAGGGCTGAAATTCAGGTGTGTGTAAAGCACAGCCTGCTGCCAAACATCCACCCACTGCAGGACAGGGTGAGGAAAAGACTGATTAACCGGGGGGGGTTTACTGCCAGAGGATACACAGATCAAAAGGTGAAATTCATTTCAGCCCAAAGAGCCCTTCTGGCACCTACAAACACAGCAGGTGCTCCTCATCCAGGCTCCAGGAGGGTCTGAGCCAGAGGAGAGACCACTCAACTAAAGCACATGATAATGAACAATTATCATCCTCACTGGTCTAAAGTGGGGCCCTGTTTTCCCCTCAATACAAGTCAAAAAGCAAGGGCTTTATCCTGCCGAGACAGGGGCACTGTCAAGTTCCTTAAAACACAGATAAGAGACATGTCAGGCTCTGAGCTTGGCACAATGAGGTTAATTCCCCAACCTGAAAAAAGGGATCTGCCTGCTGTCCTTTTGGATGCAGGGAAACAGAGAAAATTACACTGATCTAACTCAACTGCCTGCACTCCTGTTTGCCAGGAGAAGAGCAGCTCTACTTCAAAATTTCCTGTTATTCTATAATTGCCAAAAGATCAGAAAGCAGAATTGGACTAAGGCTCTCAGGGCCTTAACAAATGAGCCCTTCAAGGGCTAACGTGCTTGGGGCCCTGCA